>MJGA01000007.1:1200000-1567573 GCA_001910725.1 Phanerodontia chrysosporium
GTGTATGTGAGACGGAGCAGAGCGGCGGGAACGAGTGTGTCGTGGGTGTGGAGGGCCAAAAGCGAGAGAGGGAGCACCTCCCTCTGCCAAAGCGCGGCGGCACGAAAAAAGAACGGCCAAGGCGCAGGTTTTCGCGTGAGCGGTGGTTGCTGATCATGGCAAAGAATCCAAGATAAAAAAGGGGGGCGGCCGAGTCGAAGTGTAGAATCCAGGAAATATAGAGCAGTGAATAGAAGTACAAACAATCCAGCGGTCCGTGGGCGTTTTGATGAAGCGTCCGGGCGACACGAGGCTTTGCAGGCAGAAGGACATCGCCGCTAGCGCGGCCGCGGTGGTCGTTAGTCGTAGAGCAATGACGGTGGGCGTCGTGTTATTGCACGACACCTTCGAGGCCCTGCATGACAGCGAACGTGCGCTCCTGCCTCTCCGCGCGGCGCCCGCGCGCCTGGAACACCTCCCGCTCCGCGTTCTCGTCAAACGCGTGCAGCTCCTCCTCGCGGATGTACGTCGGCGCCGTCCGCTTGCGGGCCGCGGACTGGTGCCACATTGACGGCAGATCGACGCGGCTCTGCACCCGCGACGCTGGCACGAGGCCACGCCCCACGCGCAACGTCCGCTGCTGCTTCTCCTGCGCCTGCTGCTGCTGCTTCCCCGACGCCGGCTTGCTGCTCTTCTGCGTCAGGCGCGGCTTCTGCTCCTCCTGCGCAAAGTAGCCCGCGAGCTCGTCCTGCATTGGGAACATTGGCGGCGGCGACGCGCGGTGCGTTCGCGGGCAGAAGCCGCCCTTGCTGGCCACCCCCACTCGCGGAATCGGTGCGCTGGGCAGCGGACTCGGCGGCCGTGACGGCTCGCGCGAGGGTGCCGCGCTGGTGGATGCCAGCGGTTCGTCCAGCTCCCGCTGTGCACGCGCAAGCGAGCACTGGCGGCTGAGCGAGTGTGTGTATGCGCCCTGCGCAGGCATGACATGGCCGTACGCGTACGGCTGGTGCCGCGCGCTGCCCGCCCACTCACTCACGCGCGTGCTCAGGCTCTTCACCGCGGTGTGCACCCAGCTCTTTTTCGCCGGCCGGCTCTCTGGTGTCTTCTCCGCCTCGTCATCGTCGAGGTCGTCGGGGTCGCCCGCGATGCTCACGGACGCAGAGCCCGGACACGAGCTAAGGTGCAGCGAGCTGCGCTGCTGCGACGGGTACAGGCTGTTCGGGCGCGAGGACGGACGGGACTGGGGGCGTGATGGTGGGCGCGACGCGGTGTGGGGCGTGGCCAGACTGCTGAGACTCGCCGTCGCACTCTGGGTGGTCAGGCTTGGGAGCGAGATGCGGGGATTGAGGATCGGCTGCACGGGCGAAAGAGCTGGCGACTCATCGTACGTTGATGTTGACGCGTGGGGGAGCGCGGTGCAGGTCGCGGTGTATGGCGAGCAGACGCTGCTCTCGTGGCCGGGGCTGGGCACGCACTCGTGCTGCGACGGCGAGGTGCTGTGGAGGAAGAGGCGGGGAGGAGCAGGCTTACGGGTGCTCACGCTGGAGGGCAGCGAGGGACGAAGCGTCGCGGAGGACGGCGTCGGGTGCGGGTGGCTCTTGGAGCGCGAGCGGGGCGGGCGGCCCGAGGAGGTGGAGGCGGCGCTGCTGGTGCTTGCGCGGGGGCGTATGGGCTGTGGGGACGTCTTGGAGGGGGACGAGGGCTTGAGGGAGGCGGAGAGGGGAGGGGCGCCTAGTGGGATGGCGGCGGCCCATGCAGCAACACCGCTCGCACCTTTTCCGGCCCAGTCTTCTGCGTGGGTAACGTCGGGCACGTGTGCGTCTTCGTAGAGGAGATGGTGATGGGGGAAGGGGTGGTCTGAGAGGACGGAGAGGGCGGGGGACGAGGGGCAGGAGGGGATGATGAGCGGGTGGTTGTCGGCGCGGTGGAGGTCGCGGCAGGCGTCCGAACAGAACTGGTCGCCCTCCTGCGGGCGTGTGAGTGGACTGGGTCGGAGGCGGGCTGGGGAGGCCTGTGTACGCACCTGAGGACGAGAGTCGCCGCAGCGGAGGCACCACTCAGTGTCGACGCCGTTCATCATGTTGAGGGGAATGGACTGCAAGCGGCGAGGCGGCGAGCAAGGGACGGCCAAGGAGTGGTTATATCACTCTCACCACGGGCCATTGGTACCGCTCCCTTGGTTCGCCCATGCCATTCTGGGGTGGTATGACTTGCCCACCAGATCGTCCGCTGCAGATCTATCGCGGGCCGTCACAGGCGTGTCACACGCTGGTCACAGACCCTGGCTGGATTGCGGTCTACGCTCGATTCGTGATGGGGAAGTAGTCTCGCCAGCCAGACCTTCCGGAGCTGATCTCCGATCCGGATGCGGAATACCTGACGGTGCATCCGAGCTCCAGAAGGTCTGGTGGCTTTACCCCCGTGACTCCTACATCGAGTCACAAGTGTGACAAAATTGCGTGATCAGTCTGCGTGCTCCTGCCCGTTTTGCTCGCACAGACGCCACCACGCAGACACCACATGGACGAATTTGGCATGGACGAAGAATGGTTCGGCTCGGACGAGGAAGAAGAACCCATGGACGAGGGCTACGATAGCGACCGTCTTTCGGACATCTCCGACTGGGACGAAGATCCTGCTGCCCCTTCAGCTCCGCAGGACCCCATACAATTGAAGAATACGCGGCGATTGTGGGCCAAGCTAAGGGGAGGCCCAACAGACTACCGCGCGAAGGTGCGCAAGGTCCTGTACATGATGGACGTCGAAGGAATAAATCTGCCCATGTTCCTTCACCTTGTGTGCTGGGGAGATGACGGCTGCATCAAAGACGAGAAAATTCGGTATGAACGGACCGCTCTCATGGTGAGCGAAGAGCTTCCCGGCATCTTATCTGCCATGCGCGAGCCTCCGCGCTCGAGCGAATCACGATCTCACGCACGGCGACCTGCGGGAGCAGCCAAGGCGCTCAACGACTTTGCCGTCGACACTGTCAGCAACCTCCTGGACGACGAGCTCGAGCAGAGCACCCGCCTCTTCCGCTCCCCCGCAGACGGTCTCTCTGAGGCCGAACTCAATGGCTTCTCCATACGCGACACGGCGAAGCAGCTCGCAGAGCCGTCAGGAGCGCCCACTCTCGTGCGCATCCTTCGAGCAGCCATGGACAGGCAGCGTAGACCGCGCAAGAGGAGGCGGCCTGGTGAGGAGCGGAAGACACGGAAGGACTTCGACGCGGTATGTTCGCAGTACTTTCATGTTGTTAGCCTCGTCTTATGCGCCTGATCAGATTGTAGTTATGCTTGTTAATACCTTGCAATACACACGTTCCCACAATGCAAATGCGTGGACGAAGCCTCTCACTCTTTATCTCAAGTACAAGGGAGCGTCTGCAAAGGCTCTCGATTTCATGCACACGCTGGGGATTACCATGTCCCATAGCTGGTCAGTCCGTGCCTTCAGGAAGATATCTGCGCGGGCCCTCGAGCAGTTGCGCGAGATGGTTCGTGTACATCCCTGGCGCATCGGCCATGACAATCTCAACCTGCCCTTCGTCGCCTATTCCCAGAGGCTCAACAATCAGTCTCATTTCGATTCCGGCACCGTTGGGTCGATATTCATAAAACCGTCTGCACCGAGAGAGCCTCCGCTTTCTGCTATGGAGCTTCGGGAGGCTCAACGCGAAGGCCGCAAGCAACCGCTCACGGCCGTCGACCTTGCACGGCTGGACAGAGATGCGGCGCCCCGGCTACATGAGTGGAAGGTCTACTATGCCTTGCGCTACCTGCTCGACAGCCCGGAGTTTGGACTAGACACGTACACACACCGGAAGGACCCCATTCTGCAGGCCCCGCCGTCACTCCGTCAACTACCACATGGTGCTGAACATGTCACCAAGCAATGGGTGCTCGAGACGTTGCATCTCGATGAGTCGACATACGAGGGCACGGATTCAATAATAAATTCGTATCTGCACATGCTCGATCTTGACTCGGACGAAGATCTGCGGGCTACAAGCCTGGACCAGGTGCTCGTATGGATTGGCGACCAACTAACGGTTGAGCGCATGCGTGGACTCGCCAACTATCGATGCGAGGACCGCAACAGCTTCGAGCGACTTGACTGGATTTTGACGTCTTTCGGCTGGTTTCACCTGCTCATGACGTACGCGAATTCACTACACAAGCAATACTTTGGCACCACCTCCGGCCGTGGCCTCCGGCACGCGTTTGCGCTTTTACATCGTCGCGGACTCCAGTCAGCGCAGATCAAAGGCACCTTCTACCACCACCTTCATGAAGGCATCGAACATGTCGCAGAAGCACGACTATTGACCGCCTGGCATGCACTTACGGGCGCCGTAAAGCTATCAGACTTGTGCGACAAGACTCCTGCGGACCTGAAAGCGCTTGCCGAGGAGCTTGTATTGCGCTACGCGTCAAACGATGCCTTAGAAGACCACGATATGCTCCCTGATAACCAGCAAGACGGTTTACTACGTCAATCTATTATGTGGAACCGCGACATCCTGCCGTATCTCATGCTTAATGACGCTATCAAGCGCGGCGACGTGGGCATGATGGAGGGGCTACTTCCTCACATGTTCTTTCGCTTCTCTGGCTCCGGCAACAACAAGTATGCAGGAGAGATATTAGAACTTCTCCAAGGACTTCACCGTGAGTGGTCCCCATCTGTTAGGTATGTCAATTCATGGTTTATTGCGTGCATATACTTCCAAGTCACTTATTAATATTTTAAACAAGCGATTATGTCCGTCAGCACTGCTGGCTAGTTAACATGAAGGGTGGCGCCAGGGACTTCACCCCGTACGATCTCGCTATTGAGCATACAGTCAAAGACGTAAAAGTAACACTTCGACCGGGAGGGCCGTATGGCTCTTGGGAAGTTATGCAGCAGCGCAGCCCTGCTATCCCGACGCTTCGCACGCTGGGTGTACACATTGAAGCCGAATTTCCAACTGTCTCTCGTGGAGTCAAGCATAGCGCACCATCGAAGGATCAGGACGTCAAGCTGTTGCAACAACACTATGCATTATCGGGTATCTACGCAAACAAACAGCGCATACTCGAGTCAGACGACAACACTACTGATTATTTGATGAAAGGCTTCGATGACGGGGCCCGAAAAGTCCTTCCTGGGTGGGTTGAGAGGCGAAACGCATACATGCATGCATCACGACAGACCTGGAGTGACTACGCGAACGCATCGGCGGCAGGGGACTCGGAGCCGCAGTCAGAGCTTAGTGAAGTGGCGCCCGGATGTCGGAACAAGGGGGATAGCGGTGGCAGCGGTGGAGGTGTCAACGGAGCCATGGCGGGATCTACATAGTTGTGAAGATCAGTAGCAGCAACAATCGAAGTGGCATGTGAATGACGGGGTGCAAGCGGTGAACGCGGACTCTGCGGAGCGACACCAGGGCCGGATAATCGAGTGTTCGATCGTGCAGTTGGCGGTAGGGGACACAGACCGCTAGCGATAGTGCCATGGTCCTTGTTGTATGGCCCCGCGTATGGTGGTGGTGTGCAGCGTGTCGGCATGAGGCAAGCAGCCTGTATGTTGTGAAGTGGACGTGCTCGTGTGGAGGTGCGCACCACAGGTTCCGGGACTGGCGGGAATAGACGTGGATCACTCCTGAACGAGGTTGCGGGTACTCCAGGCCCTACGAGAGCCTGCCAGGGTCGCATGAGAGTGTCTAAGATATAAATGAGCTCGAGTAAACGTCTAGACTAAGCATATTGCACTCACCTTCGGGGACTGGCAGCGGCAACACGTCGAGGGCATTCTCGACCATGCGCATATGACGGCTGCCTCGGTAGTCCATCTGTACAGCATCTGGGGGCACGGCAGCTGGGAGCCTCCGCTTCTCTATGGCCCCTTTGCCTTCTTCTCGCGAACTGCCTGCCGCTGTGCCTCGGCCGCCTTCTTCCTCTCCTCGGTGACCTGCCGCTTGGCAATGCGCCGTGCCTCCAGCTCGCGTCTTCTGTCCTCTGCCTGACGCCGCTTCTCCTCCACTGCCTCCTCTCTGGCTCGCTTCTGAGCCTCGACAGCGTCCTTGCGGCGTTGTTCGTGCGCAGTATCGAGAGCTGTGACAAGCTCGATGACCTCGCCACCATGTTCGTCCAAGAAGATCCAGGGTGGCTTGAGAACTCTGCGTAAGCCCTCGATTGACTTGCAGCCTCGGCGATGGCTTGCAATCGTTTGTACGGCACGGTCAGGGAGCAGGTTCATTGCTGAGAGGGAGCTAAAGGGGTACAGACGTCGTCGAGCGGTTACCCGCCACTTGCGGAGGCCCTCCTGCACATCTTTGAGGTGCTGATTGGTTCGCCTTTTAGGGGACAGAGGAGGGAGGCTAGGGTTGGTGTTCTCGACATCAGAGTGGTTGGAATGAGAGTCAGAAGGGCTGTCTTGTGCGTCCGGCTCGGCGTCACTCGAGGCAGCGTCACTGGTGTCACTGGAAGTTGCTGACTCGATATCGGATGGAAAATCGACAGAGCTCGGGGAGGTGCTCTGTTGTGGCATTGCTGCTTGCTGGGCAGCCTGTGAGCAATTGTCGCAGCACTCGTGGGGTCGGAGAGCTGGAGGTCGAAGTCAGAAGGTGATCCCATATGAAACCAGAGTCTTACCGTGTGAACGAGGTGGATTATTGAAATGGGCGTCCAGAACCACGCGTCTGCACCCATTTGTCTCGAGCCACTCCCTTACACTTTCATCGACCATCTTCTTGAAATCTTGGCCGTCTTCAGGCTCTGCTGGCGTGGCCTGTTTGTCTGCTCCCCTCTTCCTCTTTCCAGGCTTCCTAGCAGCGCCCTTCTGGGTGACCGAGATCTCAACCAACATCACCGCACGGGCGCGCTTTCTCTGGGAGCGTCCAGCCCGTCCGGCTCGCTGAACCCAAACGGTGAGTGAACTAGCCACTCCAAACTGAACAACGAGCTCTATGTCTGAGACATCCATTCCCTAGTACACCAATGGTAAGCAAAACGCACTCCAGCTACCGGGAATCACTCACCAATGCCGCCGCCTCAGTCGCGACAAGTATTCGGACTCTGCCTCTGGCAAACTCGTCCCAAACCTCGTGCTTCGAGCGTGGAGACCGAAGGGCATGGAATATACCAATGTGAGTCGCAAGAGCCGGCCCAACGAGCGTACGCAGCCGGCGAGCCACCGCATGTGTATCGGCACGTTTATTGACAAATATTATTGCTCGCGGCAGGTCTTCTCTCGTAGCATGGCCTGCCTTCTGCGTCGCCGCGTCCACAACAAAGTCAATCGCAGCCCAGTCCTCTGCCGACTTCATATACCGCACTTCTTGGTAGAGATTTTGACGGTCGTTCCCCAGATTGAGGCAGAAGGACTTTTCCGTGCGGATTCGAAGCTTCCTCTTGACTTCGCTAAGTGCGGACGGTGTTAATGTTGCAGATGCGGCCAATACTGGGATTCCAAGCTCAGCAAATACATGTAGGTTTTCGAGTCTGCTGTACTCGGGTCGGAACTCCCCACCCCACTCGCAGATCATGTGCGCCTCGTCGACAACGAGAAGCCCGACCCTTTGTACAAATCTTGGGGTTGTAAGGAGTCTACGCAGCCTCTTGTTGTGTGCGAGCATCTCGGGCGAAGTCAAGATCACTTGGACCTTGAAGTCCTCGATTTCCTGTCAGAGCATTGAGTCCTGTACAATGTGTGCTACTGAGTGAATGACGCACCTTGTGAAGCGCATCATTGTACGTCTCGCTGTTGACCGCACGAGCGCTGAGCCCCATTGCCGTGAAACGCGCAACCTGTCATTCATTAAGCTGAGTTCCGCACACAATTTCTGGCACTCTTACTTGGTCCCTCTCGAGGGCATTCAAGGGAGAGACGATGATCACAATTTTATTTGTAATGAACGCCGGCATCACAAAAGGAAGTGTTTTTCCAAACCCTGTCCCTGCAATAACTACCCCGTCGAGCCCCAGGAGCAACGCCTCCGCCACATCTAGCTGCCAAACATACGGCAGCTTCTCTTGGCACCTGCTCTTGAACTCGGCGGTCAGTTGCGCTCGCACAACCTTAGAGTTATAGTTGCGCTCTTCCCGGGCGTTTTCTCGGGCCGCCTCGAGCTTCGCATAGAATTCCGGGTGAGTCGTTGGACTAGGCGGCGGCGGGGTTGCCATAGAAGGTCGCCAGAGAGCTATAGATGGAAGAACTGGGATGCGCAGGTGGACGAGCGTGGAATGATGGTGCAGAACGCGCAAAAAGAAGTCGCATCGTCACGCGTGTGACTCGATGTAGGAGTCACGGGGGCAAAGCCACCAGACGTTCAGGAGCGTCGGATCGCCGAAGGCAACTGATCCGAAGGCCGCAGGCCCGCTCAACAACGGCTGGCGCCGCGAGACTAATGGGGAAGCCCCGCCGCTGCTCCCACCGCGAGTCATGGTCCCCCGGCGCCGGCGCCCGACGGCATCCCAAATGCGGAAGCCGGCCGCGCCGCCCTTCTCTCCCCGCCCTCCTGCCCTCTATTGCTCGGCGACCCTCCGCCAGGCTCGGTCCGACCGCCGCCCCCTCTCCCTTCTTGCCCCGCCGGCACGTGCTCTCCGGCAACGCCCGCTGCGCTGGCCGCCTCCCATTGGCCTCCCGTCGCACCACCACCGTCCTGCTATCGCTGTGGGACGCGCGCGACCCGCAGGACCCTCGCCGTATCTTCGTGAGAACGCTCCCGAAAGAACGACGACGCCTTGTCGGCTCCTCGCCGGAAATCTGCCTCGGACAGCTCAATCCGGATAGCCTTTTTGCACGAGATAGCCACTCTCGAGAAATTTTTCCACATACAATACACAGCATGGACGGCACCTAGTCGCTAGTGTACCCTGCGAGCAGACCCAGCCCCGCAGGGCGCCGCACGTCCGCAGACTCTTCGTCGCCCGACCGCCTGCGTTTCCTCCCTCCCGCCGGAGCGCCCGCATCCCCCGAGCTCCGAGGGAGCGACGCCGCGAACTCGTCCCAGAGTGCGGCACAGCTGTCGAGCACGCTGCGCTCTGCCAGCACCTGTGTGAGCGCGAGCCGGCTCTTGGGGCAGCCCTCAGGCAGATCCTACAGAAGAAAGCACGGTTAGCCATTTGGCGCCCACTAGAGAGACAAAGCGCAAAAGAACAAAGCCGCCACGGCGAACACGCGGACCCACACGCTGCACGGGCCAGCGAAAAACACACGTCGCCAACGCGCCGGGTGCGCAGGCCAAAGCGTGCGTGTCCGCTGCGATGACGCCCCGCACCGCCGGGAGCATTCCCCGCACTGCCCCACATGGTGCGCCGCCGCCGCCGGTGCGCTCGCATCGTCGATCCAGGCCGTCACGCACGGCGGGGCCCAGTGACTGGTGCTAGCACCTCTTGCAGCGGGCGCGTCGCCGCAGCCCGTCAGTCTCGGTGCTGCGGAGCACAATGGACAATGAACAATGGCTGATGGATAATAGATAATGAATAATAGGAAACCCCGACGCGAAGAAGAATGGACAGTGTGTGCTGGCAGTGACGTTCGGGCTGCGGCGCGTCGCGCGAGAGGCGCGCCCACCGCGCGCTCCGGACGCCGCCAGCAATGCATCGCGACATGCTGCATGACGCAGCCATGACTCGAGCACGAGAAGGAAACAGAAACAGAAGCGCGGCGCAAGCGACGTCAGCTGCCCGACGGGCGGGCGATGCACTGCACCGACGCGTCCTCGGACGGCGCAACACTCGACCGAGGGCGCGCCGCAAAGCCTCAGAGGCGTCCGCGGACGCGCCGGCACGAGGATTGGACGCCGCGAAATGAATCGCCGGGGCGGACATGCGACTCAGAGGGCCGCGGGAGCCCCCTTACTCCCCTCGCACGCGCCCAGACCGCCCTGCGCCACAACGGCCCAGCGCGCGCGCAGCGTCCGCTCTCCTGCGTCTGCGCCGTCCTCCACGGCGCTCGTGCGTCCTCTTTCCGCGTATGCGTGTGTGCGGCACCGCCCGGGGTGCATAGGGCACGCCTAGCGCCCAATGGAACCGCAGGCGCCCTCAGGCAGGGTACGCTCGCAGAAGTCCCAGAAGGCGAGGCCGTGGAAGACTACCTCCGAGGGAGAAACGAGCAGAGATAGCATTCGCGATCGCCCCGGCCCAAGCTCTCCGCTGCTCCTCGCGTATCGAGACGGGGCCCAGCCCTCGCACAACCGCAGATCGATTGCACAACTCTCCGTCGCCACCTCACCCGCGGAAGCAGGACAGGATACAGAGCAGAAACGTGCCTGCCATGCCTGCCAAAACACGATCGGCCCCCCCGCCGCAGGACCCTGCGCCCCCGCGCGGGCGTCCGCCGGCGCGTCCGCGGGGATCCAAAACGGGCAGGCGGCGGGCGCGCGGGGCGCGCACTGCGTCTCGCGCGGCGATGACGACAGTGCTCCCGCGTGCGACGCGAGGCACGGCGCACAGCGAGGGGCGCACCGCGCGAAACAAGGTTTCTGCGCGCGTTCGCGGGGGGCGAAAAGGCCAGCGTGACCCGGGCGAGAGGAGAGCGCGATAGCCCGGCGGGAGGCGTGGAAGCAAACCCCCAAGTGACACGTTTCGCCCCGCGGCGGCGTGACAGGCCCCAAGCCACGTCTCGCGCGCGAAGGCCCGCCCCGGTCAGGGTGCGCGCCGGCATCTCCCACTCGCGGGCACGCACCCGCTGACGGCCCTGAGGGCACACCCTCGCCCGATCGCGGACGTTGCATCCAGAAAACGAAAAAGCGTAGCACCAGGGGCTGGCCTGCCTGGATACCGAGCACAAAAACCAGAAACAACAAGTACCCTGCGGGCGCGGCGTCGTGTGCCAGGGAGGGTGTCGATTTGACATCGGTGCGGGGCAAAGGAGGCACACGCGCGAGCCCAGGCCGGCCGCGCTCTGCGCAGGGCTCGGGCGTGACGAGAGGTGTGCTGCGTGCGGGACGGGAGGGTTGTGCGGGCTCGGAGCGACGCTGGAGTTGTGCACCGCAAGGCACCCCGAGGAGGCCCTGCGCGGTGGGACCCAGTGCGCGATCGCGCGAGGACACGCACAAAAAGGCTATTCGACTCGTGTGCCCGCACGAGCCCTTTGGCTGCCGACACATCCTCCATCGATGCAGAGCCCAGTTATGGCGCGTCGCGCCCCTTCGAGGAGGGTGCGCCCAGCGATCCGGCGGCGCGCCGCGCGTGACCTGCTCATGCGACCGCGCCCGCGTCGAGCATTTGGGTTTTGCATGCCGTCACGACGTGTCGGTTACGGCACGCAAGTGCTTGCTCTGTGCTCTCGCCTCTCGCTCTCCCTTCCGCGCCCCGGCGCACATCAGCCGCCACATTGTCTGGCGACAGGCGCACGCATGAAATGGCACTCTGAACCATAAATAATCGAGGGCGCGAAACGGGAGGTACGGAGATGCCAATAGAACAAGGGCCCCGCCCAGACGCGTTCCAGGCCCGCCGCTATCGACACGCACCCACGCCCGCCGTGCAGACGCTCGACGGCGCAGGCTCCCCCACTGCAGTCCCCGGACAGGCGAGCGTACGACGCGGCGTTCCACAGCTTGTGCAGAGCACAAAAATACGGACAGTGCGAGACGGCTGCCGTCTCGTCCGAGGATGGAAGTGCCCCGCACATCTGCGGCCAGGGCTGGTGGACACGCAGGCTCGTGCGCGGACGCTGTGTTCAGGACGGATTGCATCATGAGAAGCGATGTCAGGGTCCTCGAGACGCGCGGCCTTAGGGGGCTGCAGCGACGAGCGAGACCGCAGGATATCCAGAAACGCCGTCGGCATAAAAACGACGAAAAGGCACCTCGCGTGCGGCGTGACAGGGAAGGCAAAGAGAAAATCACGAGGCGGCAATGTAGGTTGCGGGTGCGCGATAAGGGTGTTGGAGAGAAAAGAAGAGAGAGCGGGAAAGAGACTCACATCGAGCTGGGCAGCCAGCTGCGGCGTGCTCAGGGCGCCCGCCTCGGGCGTACGGCATCCCAGTCGCTTGGCCCGTGTCGACTGGGTGCATGTCCACGCTACGATGCGCGCGAGCGTGGCCAGCGTCTTCGCGTCCTGTCAACCGTCCGCAATCAGTCATCAGAGCTCGCATTACGCTGGGAATCCCGGAAAAGACGACGACACTCGATCGCAGCCCGCGAATAGGCAACAGCCTTGGGCGGGCGAATCGCAGCCAGCATGTGTGTCTCTCGTGGAGGCGTGGCATGTGCGTCTGGGACGGCCCCTCGCAGGCGCTCAGGAGGGTGGAGGGAGGGAACGTTGGGCGTGCGCCCGCACACATGCGACTGCGCCAAGCAGCGCATTTGGAGTGCAGAGAAAGAGGGAACACACGCAGATGCCCGGTGCGCAACAGACTTCCCATGGGTTCATTCTAGACAGAGTGACACGGTGGCCGCCGATCGTCCCTCCTGGGCAGTACCGAGTGGAACCCTTTTCCACTGCCGCACTATAGTGAGATAGCCTAGATGCGCAGGCCACATTTGCAAACACTGAATCGTGATGTACGAACATGAACGCTGCGGCGCGATACCGTGCATCACATACGAGCTAGAAGCGAGGCGAAAAATTGAAGCAGGACTAGCGTAGAATGAAACATACCTTATCTAACTCGCCTGTTGTTCCTTCATAGCGCGGTAGATCCCCACGTCCCTCGTCGTCATACGCATCTGCCTCGGAAGTTGCGGAGTTGGCCCCATCCGCGCGCGATTCGAAAAGGAGCTGGCTGCGTGCGAGCCGTCTGGCCGCCACCGCCACCTCGCATGTGTCGGGCTCTCGACCCTGCGTGCCCGCTGCGTCGAGGATGGCAAGCACGGCGCAGTAGAGCCAGAGCCCGTGCGAGACTCTCGCGTCGCCGTTAATAACCATGGGTACCGCACCGCGGCGGGCACCGTCCTGCCGCTCGAGACCGCCCTCGGGTTCCGCCTGCGCTGATCCCGCAAACTGTGCATTATCGGGCTGATACACGAGGCCTGACGAGTCCCACAGCTCGCAGCTGGGGAACAGGACGAGGGTCCGTTGGTAGGAGCGAGCGAACGCCGCGCGGTCCATGGGCAGCCGCCGAGTGGTTACGTCCGAGACAGCGGGCAGGTCCGCCCAGCTGAAGCCGACCGTGTCGTTCTCGTTGCCGTCCAATGCGAAGCCATACCGCGCGAGCAGCTGCGCGTTTGTGAGCTGTTCGCCGTAGGTGTTGAAGACCTCTGTCCCTGCCGGGATTAGGCGATTCGCCACCATGTCGCATGTATCCGCCTCCTCCGGCGCCGGCGGGCTGCCCAGCTCTTTCGCGTATGCGGACCCGAATCAGGCTCCGCGCCGGCGGCGGAAGCTGCGCTGGCCTGGGTGCTCCTCCGCCGTTGCGAGCTGGGCCCGGCGCCAAGATGTCCATTGATGGGATGTTGGTGGGACCGTCGCCCCCTATCATCACGCTCTCCAGCTCTTCTTCTAGATCGTGCTGGCATTGCGCGAGTGAACCACAGATGACGCATACATCGAACTCGCTCTGTTGTCACGCCCGCCCGAGACAACGACGGTTATCGTGGTTATGGCAATTGCCCAGAGGATTAATCGGGAAACAGCGGACAAAGTCAGATGGCGTCGGACACGTATCCAATTATCGTCGGATTTTTGCAAATATTGGCAGTCGGCCGGTCAGGGTACGTTGAGTTGGAAGACAGCACCATCAGCGACTGTTACCGGCGGGACGGGAGAAGGCGGGAGAGCACGCAATTAAACTACGCACTTCAAGGTGGACGTGATTTTCAGCTGTATGGTTGAACCTGGCAGATGGGAAGAAGAAGCGAGGTCAGACTGGGCCATAACGATGCTGTAAGCGGGCATGGGAGGAAACCAGACCGCACGTCGGGGAAACGACTGGAAGCTGTGTGTAACAATAGATACCTCGAATATCTCGTGCAGGCTTCCCGGGCGGTCATACCGGATATCGAGGTAACCACACATCCGCCTGTCAGGGAAGCCCTACAAAGTCGAGTACGGCGCAAGGCACTCCCTTGAATACGATATCCGCGGAAGAATTTGTAAAACGAAGTTGGCCCGAGAGAAAGACTCACGCATCAGCGATGGGCACCATGGCGAGTGCATGGTAGGCATCCACGAGAAAGGAGCGCGAGCTGACGAGGGAATAGGAATGGAGGAAGCCCGCGAACGATGCCGCGGGCGGCGAGGGGAACTTTGCTCTCCAGCGTGATTCGGACAGCGTCGGCAAGACTGTGTCGGTATAGAATTGCCGCACTTCGTCCTACAGCGCAGGAAATCTTCAGGTGAGTGCACGTTGGCAGCAGAGAAAGAAGGCACGCAATCAGAAATTCGATATAAATCACATCCAGGCCTGCCAGTACAAGGGCGACCATACACTGCAGCTTCCTCAATAAGACCAGGATGGTAACGGGCGGGCACCATATACGACCTGGGTGCAGCCGCAGGCAGACGAAAATCACTCCAGGGGGCGGAAGACGCACCAAGAGACTGACCCCCTCGTCGCCCAACAGTTCCTTTTCGATCTCCGTGCCGGCACTCAGGGCTGCAGCTCGGCGAGCATCTCGCATGCTTCTTCACCTGATCAGTCCATGCTTCGTCTATCCCCCACAACAAAGCGATGGGCACCGTGTGCTTTGGAAGCGACTGGAGGTAGCCGTGCCACCTCGAACATTCCCCCAAGAGCCTGAGACATGCACGTTCGGTAAACCCGCGCGGTCACTACGCTCCTTCCTGGTGGCTTTGCAGAAGACACACTCACATCTCCCCGTAGAGTGCAAGCGAGAGCGCGAGCCGAGCTCCGTGGCCATACAGAACGGTGGGATGGCGTCCGCGAGCGCACACGAGCGCGCCGAGAGCACAGCAGTCTTGGGTATCGTCACCACTGAGCGGCGGAGCATTGACGCAACAGGTCCCGGAGCAGCGCGAGAACGTTCGGTGAACGGCGAAACAGATGGGAATGTGAAGATCCAAGTGAGCAGGCAGGGCGGACGACCCTTGTGCAGGGACGCGACTCACAGGTCGTGTGGCTGTCTATGGGGTTGTCGAGTTGTTGAGTACGCGTAGGCCGCCGTGCTCGTCGTCTAGCACGACAGACAGCCTGGGGTCGATCCATATGTCATACTGGGCGCACCAACTGAGAAGGGTCGCTATGGCCAACGTGGTGTTCTGCGGGCATTCTGTCATCGGCGAAAGTTCGATACGCGCGTCGGTGAGAGTAGCAGGGTCTAGAAAAGCGTGCAGCGACCGACGCGACGGGCGGTGGGTAGTGGAAGCTCGTCAGCAGCAGACGCGTCTCGCCCAGAACAAGCGAGCCATTCTCACGTTACTTTCCCGAGGAAATCCAACTCTCTGACAGTAACGTAAGATAAGCACACGGGCTTATGGCATGTCTTTGCGCGTAACAGACTGAGATATCGTCGTAACACATGTAGTCACAACAAAAGCACTGCATAGACAAGAGAAGTCTGGGGTAGACCCTGCTAGCAAGCCACCTATTGATCTTTCTTGTTCTCGCCTGCTGTCTCCGTCGTCGCAGCAGGGTTTTCCTGCTTCTTCAGCTCTGCAAACCTCGCCAGTTCCTTGGCTTCTGCGCGTCTTGCGTACTCCTCCCCTGCCTGCAAAAAGCGTCCGATCACACACCCGGGTAATGGCAGAAATACCAATCAGCAAAAGTACGTAGAGCGTAGTGTCACACGTTACGAGCGGAAAACTATGCACCTGAAGGAAGAGTACTCCGCCGAGGAGCGCGATGATAATGGTGTTGCCAGCCGAGAGGAGCTGGAGTGCCTCAATCTGGTCTTCGCGCGTGTCCACGCCCTCGACCGGGGTCGCGATCGTCCTCGACGCAGGTAGACCGACCGTGAGGTAGACGGACAGCGCAAATATATACGCCGCTGTGGGAACATGGTGTCGAGCGATGCACCTTTTGCGTCAGAGGTGAGGGTGGTGCAGGGCCGACGGAAGGGACGTACCGAGCGAGGAGCCGTCGAACCACTTTGCACTCTCGTCCATCTTCACCAGCTTGCCAATGAGGCCTATTATACCAACGCCCATGATGGCGTGCATGAGAGCCTGCGGGAGGGCGGTGTCAGTGTCGGCGAAAGGAGACGAATGAGAAACTCGCCTTGATCGCTGGCGGCGCATGAAAGAACGTGGTATAAAACTCAAATCCATCCCGTACAACGTCATCCGTGAGGGGCGTAAAGAGCACCCGGTAGTCGACGTTCAGGCATATGAACAGCACACCTGTCCGCTGTGAGCTCAAGTGCTTTCCAGCAGAGACGACGGGCTCACCGAGGAAGAAGCAGGTGGACGAGAGCACAGCAGCCTGTCTGAATCCCATGTCGTCCGAGCGCGCAAGGTGAGTCGTGGGCGTGGGTAGAGAGAGTTAGCTGGCGGTCGCGCGCATTGACGAAAGAGCTTTCACGAGCACGTTCCTGGCGCTAGATCAATCCCATCAGGCGCGGCGCGCTCTTCCCCAAATTGGCAGGTGTAGTCTGTTTGATCCCTTTTCCCGCCCGCTGCCCTTGGCGGCGACCAATGCACAGTCGCTGTGTAACAAATCAAAAGTGAATTACATATATGTGGACCCACAAGCAGACACGGACAATTGTCAGAGCAATTCTGTAGTTTGTCCCGACGGACTATCCTCCATTTGGCATCGACTGAGATATTATAGTGCGTATACGACAGGTACCGATAAGTAGTAGCCCATGAAGGGTAGCGAAGATGAAAAGATAGCATGTACATTGATAAGGGGTATCTACAAACGGTTCGGGAGCAAGTACACCAACATGGTACTAGGACGTCGAACAGTATATCATGAATGATGATCCCAGAGCAATCGTCGTCGTAGCGGTGGAGCTGCAGCCAGGCTAGAAGCCATCCATGCTGCTCCTCTAGAGCAGCCGCCACCGAATTGAAAATGGTATCGGCACACGACCATGGCAGATGCTGATAGGCTCTACCTCGGTGCATGGGGGGACACCGGAATGTAGCCTGGCGACGCTGGCGGCCGCTGTGGCGTGTGGGGGCTACTATGCGGTGAGGGTCGCGGCGAGACGGGGAGCCCAACGACCTGGCTCCGCCGTCGGCTGGCCTTGTCGCTCGTGGCGATGTTCAATCCTCGATTAGCGGCGACGGCGGCAGCCTTGTTGCGGGGAGTCGACGGCGCAAAGTTGCTACTGTGGTCTCCGGGATGCAGGTAGCCGTCCTGCTGGGGTGCAGCATAGGCTCCCGAGTCGTGCGTGGCCGAAGATTCCGCGATGGACTCGTTCTCGGGGTCGCCCGTACCCTCCGTGCCGCTCTCATCATTGACAGAATATTCCTCGCCTTCGCCCTCATCAGACTGTGCCGCTTCCGCTGCAAACGAGGCAGCGCCCGTAGTCAGAAGTCATGTTCGTCATAGGGCTCGGAAGCAATAAGATACTACGCACCGGTCAGTGTCCGCCCTGAAAGGCCGAGGAGTTCGTCCGCCGCGGCATCAGAATAGCGCTTGCTGTTGCGCCTGCTAAAGTCGACACGCTCGGGATCCTCGTTCTGCGCTTCAGGCTCATCCTCCTCAAGTCCGCCGTCAACATTGAACACGCGCTTGAACTCTCCCAGCATGAGGCTGAATACACCCGCGGGAATGCCGAGAGTAGGGCTGAACACGATCCCCACGTTGCGCATCGTCATCTTGTTGACATGCGCATTCTGAACGATGAGGATGAGATGTGCCGTTAGGGCCCGCAGGAGGCTGTAGTTGGCAATGGGCAATGCCGCGATAAGCTGTGAAAGCTCTGTGATACGCTCTTGAGGATCGACAAAATCTGAAATATCCGGATTCAGAGGGTATACCTTGAGGGACAATGTTCATGAGACTCACCGATGACGGACAGGAAACGGAGGTGCAGGTCGCGGGTGAGGATGCTAGCAGGAAGTTCCCGGAGGAAGGTCTTGAGCAGTCCAGCAATGGCATGCGGATCCCAGTACTCGTCTGAGCCCAGGAGATCAACGTCACCCTCTGTGTCATTGACTTTAGCTAACCCTTCTGCGGAAAGCTGTCTGCAACGCACCGTTGTTGAAACGATCCTTCAAGGCCTTGATGACCGCTGAGCTCCCACTCAGACGGTAGATACCCTCCTCTTGGTCAGCTTTCTTCGCCTCCAGATACTGGATGCAGCGGAAGACGATCGCGGGCAGGCTTGCAATCTCCGCTACATCCAGCGACTCTTCCAGGCTCACGCCGAACACGGCTCTTGGGACGTGCACAGGCAAGTTTGGCTTGTCTGCTGATAACACAGTCAGCGACGTCACACAAACCTTCCCGGACTGCTTACCATGTTGCATTCGGCCAAAGCCCCAAAATGATCTGGACTTGGCCTTCTCCCTGCGGTCGTTGGACGACGGAGCATCGGGAGGTGGCGCATCCTTGCCTCCGAACTTGTAACCTGCTGGGATGGGTGTGCCGTTCATCGGTCCTGAGATCTTCACCTTGCCACTTGCATCTACGCGAGGAGTCTGCAGCACAGGATCCCGCTCGGGCGACGATGGCCGCTCGGGATAGCCGACGTCTTTAGAGGGTTCATCGACCGCCTTCGCTCCTTCCGCCTTTGCTCTGGTGACGCAGCCGCAGCAGGCTGTTTCGCCTTCGGGACCACACGCTGGTCGGACATGTCCGTATAGTGGCCCATCTCTGAGTTTGCGCGTTGACCGACCGCCTGGAGAATGTCTGGATCTTCTCCGTCGACGAGAGGCGAAGATGTTGGGAGTGAACTTGAAAGATGTTCAGGCGCTGTCTGAGCTGCCGTTCTGGCGGCGTGCTCGTCCGGAACAGGGGCAGACTGGAAGAGCTTCGCATTTTTGGCGTCGGGCGCGAGCTGCGAAATAGGAACCGCTGCTCCTTTGGCGATCTCGACAGTCCGCGCGCGTCGCGAGGGCATGCCCTGCGAGTCTGACGGCGTTTCGGAGCTCGTGCTTGCGCGAGAATCCGCTACGCCTGCCATGTCGTCCTCGTATCGCCCTGTCACATAGCGCACGAGGATGTCGACCCAGCTATCGCGCTCTTCATCGCTCTCCGCGCAGAGAACGTGCCTAGGATGCGAGCCACCAGGGCCCCGTTTGGCTTCGATGATCAGGAAGGCGTGCCGATACTCATTGTCCTCGTCTGTATCTCTCCTGTCGGGTGTCCGTTGCTGACGACCTATTTGTGCACCGGTGATCAGGATCGAGCCCAGGTGTGCCCCGCCGCGCTACGTCATTCGGAGGTGATTAGTCTAAGAACTTGAGCAAAGAGCTACCACACGCCCGGTTCGTGGGAGTGACGTGCGCATGGTCCAACGCGGATAGCTCTGAAAGAGGGAGGTTGAAAACTCACGCTCTCGTAGTACTCAAGTGACGGCCCCTGTAGGACGAAATACCGCGTTTTCCATCCGCCAAAATTCTTGCCTCGCTTGGTCAGGTAGCCCTCCTTGTATCCGGCACGTGCAACAGGCTTCTGTGCTTCGCTGGCGATACCGGAAGTCAAGAAAGAGACGATCTCATCCTTGTTCTTCATTGGCAGTGCCAGAACGGACCGCAGATATTGCTCCAGGGCAGCCTACACGTAGACACCACTTTTATCTAGCAGCTCCAGAATGCAAAAGCACTTGGACTCACCTTCCGTTGATCCACCTTAGCGGGTGCGTGGTCTTTCCACAGGCGGCCTTCAGGCAAGCTGACCAGCTTTTTACCCAGGCTCTTCCCAGCAGCAGCACGCACGCGAGAATCGAGCGTGAGCACGTCGCTGTACAACTTCTCGATCCTCCACGGCTGCTTGCCATTGCCAGGGTCCACGGCGATAACGAAGGAGAGCACATCTTTGCCACGATCATTCGGGCGTATCGTCGAATGCGAAACAGTGATGGTCGTCCGGGGGAGATCTGTAGGCAGGAGCGGTAGTGCACGGAACGCAGGCTGCGGTGGCGATATCGAGCTGAAAGGACTGGGTGGTGGCACTTGAGACATTGATGACTGGGGGGCCAGGGCGGTCTGTGCGGAAGAAGAGTAAGGGTCGGAAAACCCGTTGGCATGATGGTACGTGCGGCTGCCATCAGGAAGCTCAGACCGTGTCTCTGGTGGGGATCGTACCATGCCGGGGACTGCACCTGGCCTTGCTGATGCGCAAATGCGTCTGCGGCGAGGCTGACTGGTGGCGTGCCGGGTGGCAAAGGGAAGTCGTCTGCGGTGGCACGCTTCTTCCTGGAAGGACTCGGTTCGAGGTCTTCCCGATCGTCGTATTCGGACACAAGACTGTCCACGACGGACACACGCCCGCTCTCCCCCACACTTGCCTCGTAGTGACTGTCGGTATCCTCGGCCTCCATCTCTAACAACTCGCCGTTGCCCGTTGCCCTGCTCCCGGACCGCGACTCCGATTGTTCACTCCTCTCCTCCGCTTCCTGCTCAATCTCCGCAACATCGTTCTTCGTCAATGGAGAATTAGACCTCTTCTCGTTGATGACGACGTGACGCCGGTCGGGAGAAGCAGAACCAGAGCGAATGTTAGGGTAACTATGGGCCGACTGAGGGCCGGGCCCTGGTGATCCATTCATCGTGGTATAGTAGCGTTTTGCTTCGTCTGCCGTAGAATATCAGTCACGGACATGGCGAGAAGAGCAATCATTATTCCGCACCATCCGGTTTAAAGTGGGCCTGTGTGCCAGACGCAGACTGGACGATGACCTGTGGCTGCACATCCCTGGGACCTGTGGGTGATCGTGGTGACGCAGGGTTGCTGGAATTGCTTGCGTGCGCAGAACTGCCTTCATCGTTGCAAAGGTAAGGATCGTCGTTAGCCGGGGGGCCTGTCATGGGTGTATTCGCAGCGCGGGTAGACATGGCATGCGCTGAGAGATTGTTCCAGCCACCCTCTGCAGCGGTAGTCGCAGTCTTGAGGTCATCGGTCTGATAGGCTGAAGCATAGGCAAAGTTGAGGTCTCACTGTCGTAAAGTGGGCTGGGTCGTGCGCTCAGCGGTAGAGGCTGAGGTCGCCGGGAGTCCGAAGTAGGGGGTATAGACAGTTGGGTGGAGGATGATGCGGCGGACGACGTATCCAACGTCGACGTCGCAAGATTGGACGAAGATGATGCCTGAGATGCCGACAAGTAGTTGACCGACATCTGTGATGTCGCGGTCGATATATTCAGACTGTTCTGTGAGCCCTGGCGCTCACGAGCGGGAGACAGGCTTTGGGTATCGATTTCATTGGCCGTGTTCAATTGTCGGTGCGGGACTGGAGGATAAACAGCCGGTCAGACCTCGAAGAAATGGTGAATGCTTTTGCACCAGCATACCGCCGGCCGCATGACAATAGAGGACGTACCTATATCTTCCGAGTATGCTCTGTGCACCTGCGCTCGTGGATCCGAATGCCCGCTGGCACTCCCGCCGACGCTCTCGCTGTTGCGCATGTGGGTATGAGACGCGGCAGAGCGCAGACTGCCCTCCTTGCCTTCACGCCTTTCTTTCTCTCTGTGCGCCCTCAACATCCCGTCTGTGTTCTCCCCGAGGTGCTGCAGCCGGCTCCGATAGAGGTCGCGCTCGCCGCGTACACGCTCCAGCTCCTTCAGTATCTGGGTGTACCCAGTGCGCTGCTTCTCAATGAGCTTCCAGAGCTGGGCGTTCTGGCCGGTCAGGACGTTGCGGTCGGACACTGCGGCCTCGAGCGCGGCCATGGCGGGATCTGCGGAGGACGCGTGAGTCGACAGGAGGGTCTGGACAGTCGTAGGAGCCATGGACGGTCCATTGGCTGCTGAGCTCCCGGTGGACGAGTGCAGGGCGGCGCGGGATGCGCTGGGCGAGCCGGCAGCCTGCTCACGAGAGGCTGGGTTCCGCTCGCGCAGTGGGGTGCCTTGCATGCCGGCGGACTTCATGCTGGAGGAGAACTGGAAGGATGCCGACATCGTCGCGGCATGCAGGTGTACGGCGACGACCGAGGAAGTAGGTGGGTGAAAGGGAGATCCAGGTACGTTTTCGTGCGGGTCGTGATACGAGGTATAATTTATCCGTGGACTATGCGTCGTCAAGCACGGATATTGGACGTTGACGGCGACGATGAGCTCGAGAGGTCAGGGCGCGCTGAGTAGAGAAGAACGGGCTCATGAGCAGCTCGACCTCTGCTGTATCAAACGCGACGGGAACTCGCGAGCCACGTGGATACTGTTACACGAAACCATTTCTACCCAATCGTCCTCGATATCTCTCTCACCACTGTCCGTAGCCTGCGTGAATCTGCACGTACTGAAGCGGTACGTGTACTCATTGCGCACCCTCGTTGCAACGCTCTTCCCTACTCAATACCAAGTGCTCGGATCTCGTTGCCACACAAAGATCACTCGCACTCCCCAAGCCACGCCGGGAACCTCTCAAAAAGATCCTACCCTACGACAAGTATCAGATTGTTCAGGGAAGTCTACCTGCCCCATCCGTGTCATCCACCCATCTGCCATTGCGCGCAGCCCCCAACATGTCGTGCCTCTCAATGTTGCGATATACCTTCCAGCTCATGCCGCATCAGATGCACTACGTCCTGGAAGGCTGTCAGCTGAGTATCCTGCCAGATTGCGGCAGTGGTAGTATCGCTCATCATCGTGAAGCTGGAGATGTCATGGCCCTGGCCCCACATTAGAGCTTCGCGACTTGAGCTGGTCGTCCTCGTGCAAACAGCGACTGCATTGGCAGAGAAAGAACCAACCATCCTGAAGGTGTTTCCTGCGCTCCGCGAGACCCATATTGTCAATGTGTCCATAGCTGATGCACAGTTCGTCGCCTGCATGGACCTCTTTCGTCGTCACGAAACGCAGGCGACGGCCTATACGTTCTTTTCGAATGTTCGGTGAACAGTCTACCGCGGTACGGTCAGTCCTTTTAGATGCCGTATCGTACTGATAAGAAGCTGTGGTGCTCACGGTGGTTGAAGAACGACGGAATTGGGTATATTCCGAATCCAAGGCCCTCACTTTCTTCAGTGACGGGAAGTTGCCATATTCCGAATGAGTTGCTTGGATCAACTCCAAGGGCGGTCCTGACATTCGCAGGCGTGATCACGTTTGAGAGGTCAGTGAAGGGTGCTGAATCCGTGTGCGAGCTAGGAGCCGTGAATCGTGACTTGAGAACCTGGTAGATGCGAATCCAGTTGCCCAGGAGCTCAGGAAACTTGCTGATATGCAACAGTTCCCCGGACTGGAGTGCGGCGAAGTCTTTCCAGTTTGCACCGCCATAGTCGCATGCTTCAAGAGAGGAAGACTCGAGTGGTTGAGAATTATGTGCAGACGCGAGATTTGCCGTAAGTTCGCGTTGCAAATGGATCAGAGCTAGTAGCACGTATCGCGCAAGGTCTGCCTCGAAGTCGTCGAGCTGAATTTGCCTCCACTTCGCCATGGTCTTTGCTCGATTCTCTTGCGCCGCGACGTCCTGCCAGGCTTTGTCAAGGATGTCCATGGTTATGCACGACACTGAGGCTGGCACGTGTTCTTTCGCCTTGCCCTTTGCCTTTCGGATCCGTGCGGCCTCGAGAGTCTTGAGCATGTCTACCGCCTCCTTCCCCTCCCGTGCCAGCCACGCGTCGCAGCAGCGGCTATCGCAGAACCACAGGCCGGCCTCTGCGTGATCGCGGCAGGTCAGGAAATCGCTTCGTCCAAGCTCGTATCGCCAACATTCCGCGCAGACCTCTTTCCGGAACTTCTTGTAGACTGTGTCGGCATAGGGGGTGGGAACATCAAGAACACAGGTATCTGGATAAAGATCGCAGGTGGCGCGGTAGGACCTGCCCGTGAGGGGGGAGATGGCGACGGCAAGGACAGACGGATGGCCGCTGGGCGACATGGCGGTGGTGAGCGTCGACGGACGGCACACCGCGCGCATAGCCCAGGAGTTCCGCGCCAGCCAATCAGGACGCGGCATTCTGAAATCTCGTCTCTCACGTGGCGCGGCGCTCCCGCTGCTATTTCCAGACAGCACCGGACCTCTTTGTTTCACCGCCGCCGTCCCGCACACTCCTCTCCGCGCACTCTTACCCTCGCCTCGGACACGACACGCCCTCAAGCACAATCGTCCCGCCAGCTCTCTCCCCAGGATGCTCGCCGTCCGTCGCGTAGCTACGCGAGTCTCTCCCTCACTGGCCGCCCGCGCTCCCGCATCTGCCGGGAGGCATCTCCAAGCGAAGAACATCGCAACCAAGTTGAAGCGAGCACGACTGGGGGTTGCAGGCTTCTCTACCAGCACCACTAGGCCTGCCCTATCAAATGCCGCTCTCCAGCCAAAGGAGGATCCTGAGACTGGTGATGCAGTCCCCGCGGACCAGGCCGACTCACTCGCAGCTAGACAGCAAACCGAGCATGCTGTCATTTCTGCATTCGACCTGTTTAGCATCGGAGGTGCGTGGCATACCATCTCCATCCCAGTTCAACCTGCTGACCCCTTTGTCAGTTGGGCCGAGTTCGTCCCATACCGTAGGACCCATGCGCGCCGGCAAGATCTTCATAACCGACTTGCTCGAACTTGGTCTGTTGGAAAAGGTGTGTAGCCACTGAGCTGCCCATGTTGCGCGCCTCCATGAGATCGTGCAGGTTAAATCCGTCAAAATCACATTGTATGTTCCTTGAACGCATTTCTTGTCAGGATAAGCGTGTCTGACGGTAGAGCGCAGGTATGGTTCGTTAGCTGCAACAGGTGAGAATACTTGACGCGTATGATGTTCTCAGCTGACGTGTTTCTTTCAGGAAAAGGGTGCGATGCCTGCGATATCATAGTTTGCTCTTGCTCACCGTGTTGCGCGTAGCCACCATACGCCGCAGGCTATCCTTCTTGGGCTCGAGGGTGAGAGGCTAGTCTCAATTTGGCGGTATGTTGCTGAGTGTTATGCAGGCTCGGATCCGGAGACGATTGACACAGGAACTATTCCCTCTCGATACCAAGCCATACTGGAAACCAAAAGCCTCACTCTTAATGGCACTCACCACATCCATTATGATATGGACAGGGATATGCTCTGGTGCTGGGACCAGGTCTTGAAAACGCATCCGAATGGTATGCGTTTCTCGGTATTTGACGAAAACGGAGATCTCCTTGCCACGAACGAATATTTTAGGTACGATAGATCCACCCCCATTTTGATACCATTGTCGGTGTTCCTAATTGATAATATACGTTACCAGCGTCGGAGGCGGTTTCGTAGTCAACGAAAAGACGCAAGTCGACGAAAACCTTTACTATAAGGGTGTCGATAAGAGCAGCGTTCATGGTGCTCGTCTGCACCAGACACACAGCCTTGCAGAACCCGATGCATCTCGAAATGACCCTGCGTCCGACCCCACCTCCCCGCCATATCCATTCGTTGTAAGCCTCTTTACCTTGTATACAGCCACGAGTCTCACCCAATGTAGTCGGGTGACAGCCTTCTTGCACTGACCCGCAAGCACAATGTACGTGCTTCGCATGATCTATGGTTCAACCCCACCAAACGACCTTGTCGTGGGTAGATGACTATTGCGCAAATCGTATATGACAACGAGCTTCATTTCGGGTACTCCCACGATGAGATTCATCAGAAGGTTGGTTGTTAAGCCGACTTTTCACGACCACTAGCTGATTTTGCTGCAGTTAATGAAGATTTGGAAGGTCATGGATGACTGTATACGCACAGGCGTGTCTTCTTCTGAGGAGAAGTTGCCTGGTCGGATTGGACTGCGCCGTCGCGCCCCAATGCTCTATCGACGGCTTATGCGCGGGTAGAACTTCCTGTCGTCGTCCTACCTGCAGCGCTCTGACACCCCGACCGTAGATTCTACCCAGGAGTCGCAGGGGCGCACTTCCCTCAGATCGGCTCGGGCAATCAGTCAACGAGCGGCAGGATAGATGCACCTGCGAGCGACGAGCACGTCACGTCCGCCTTCAAAGAAACCCAAGACAGTCAGACGAGCGGGAAGATCGCCAAAGCATCTCGCGCGACCAAAGTTGTTGGTTCTCTCGATCACCCGATCTTGCCTATGCCGCCGGTCGGTTCCAATGATGACGCTTTCCTGCATATTTGCTGACTGCCAGTACAGAGCAAAACGACCATACCGGCTATGGACTTCTTGTCATGCTACGCCATCGCGGTAAACGAGGTCAATGCCAGCGGTGGCCGCATAGTGACTTCACCAACGGTGAGTGGTCTATGCAATCCGGTCCGCGCTTGACTAATACACTGACAGAATGGAGCGGCGGGAATCATTCCGGCCGTGCTCAAATACATTGTCGAGGTGAGTGAGACATTCGTGAGGACGGCTTGGACTCTCATGTCGCCATAGTTCGTCAGCGACGATCCAGAGAAGGCCATAGAGACGTTCTTGCTCACGGCTGCTGCTGTGGGCATGCTCTTCAAGCGCGGCAGCACGATCTCTGCCGCCGAAGGCGGATGCCAGGCTGAAGTCGGAGTCGCTTGCTCTATGGCCGCGGCCGGGTTTGCTGCGTGCATGGGCGGTGAGTTATGTCATCGTCGGTGTCCATCTCGAACGTCACTCATCATTTGATCAATCTAGCGGATCCTGAGACCGTTCTGCAGGCGGCAGAAATAGGCATCGGTACGTTGCCACTGAACACCGCCATAGATGCACTCACTTACACCCATCAGAGCACAACCTAGGTTTAACATGCGACCCCATCGACGGTCTGGTGCAGGTACCCTGCATTGAACGGAACAGTCTTGGTGGTACGTTTGCCCTGAATCTGTCATTCATGGCTGGCTAAAATGGATCTCGCTTGTAGCTGTAAAGGCTGTGACCGCCGCACAGCTCTCCATGGCGAGCCAGAGCGTGTATAGTGTGACCCTGGACGAGGCTATCGAGGCGATGAGGCTCACCGCCGTTGACATGAGTGTGAAATACAAGGAAACAAGTCTTTCGGTACGTCCCGTTCGACCCTATCGTATATGGTACTGATTGCTCTTCCAGGGTCTCGCTGTGACTATCCTTCCATCCCGATCTCATCAACCGCATTTACTGATAGAGAAATTTCACAGCGAACGGTCAAGATCCCACTCACCGTGCCTGCATGTTGAGGCGAACATTGCAAACCTGTTTGACAAACTGCTGGGACAGTCTCAAGGTTTTCGCGTAGAGTGCCAATTAGAACATACTATAGTCTTGCCTAAGGATCCTTTTGCCACAGCTCTCGTTCTTGGTTGAGGACATGGCGCCTTCGAGACTGCTAATCCAGTGGCTCTGTCTCTGCTGTATACTACTTCTTGCAAACCTTGCAGTGACTAGTGCGTCCCTGACTGAGTCATGTATGCTGTTGACATTCGTACACCGTGTTCCGCACTCTCGATCCATGCTATGGGATCGACATACCAAAGGCTAGGCGCATCCTAGTGCTGCTCAGTGCAGCCGATACTGGCGTCGATATGTGCGTTGCCAGGACCATAAATTATGCTTCACAGTGAAGGACAGTCTTGAAGTTGCGTTTCTGAGAGATCCTGGTGCATTATTACAAGTCCTAGATATAAGCGCATTACATGATTCCTGTCATGCCCCTTCCACCTGAATGGTAAGCTCCTCTAGGCCAGAGATCCGACTCCTCAACAGGGTATCTACACGCTCGACTACGCGTTCAACGTGCTGGTACCGGCCGTGCACCGTAGAGTGCGGCCCACTTGGGTCGTGCGCAGCGGCGGATGGCGCGACACTGATGTGGATTGAGCCAATGATATTGTTGTCGTCCTTTGGCCAAAAGCGTGGCGAGGAGAATGATGCAAGGCCATCCACCTGATGGAGCTGCGGAGACATACGTGTATTAGTGAGGCGAGTACAGGCATTCAGTAGGGAGTTTACCTCAGTCAGCGCCCGTTCAATATTCGACGACTTGTGGTCCAAGTCGAGCATGAGAACTTTTCCAGTGTCGATTACAAGGGGTATAACGCTCGCTGCAATAAGAATCGCGATGAAGAGCGAGGCAATTGGATCAAAACCGGTCCAGCCGTAGAATTGAATGAGCAATGTCGAAATGATGACACCGACAGAACCTAATGTGTCCTGGAAAGAATATTAGGTCCGCGCCATTGGTTTCTTCGGTGAGTGACGTACCGCCATTACATGCAAAAAGACGCCGCGCATATTGTGACTGTGCCCCTCATGTCCACCATGCTCGTGAACGTGGGCATGGTCATGTAGGTTCGGCGCATGCGAACTCGCGTGGTGACTCTCGAAATGTTCGTCACGCTCAAAGTTGTAGTGAGGGGTTATAGGTGACGTTAAATCGTGCGAATGCTACGTTAATCGTCAGCTTTAGAAACGAATTCAAGAAATTGTCCCTCACTGTGTGTGAATGAGACTTCTGGTCACCGTGATCAGAGCTGGAGCATTTTTCATAGCCAGAGTCACGAGGTTGGACATGGGGATGATGATCATGAATATGATGGTCAGGGTCATGCTCCTGATCTACGCGGTGAGAATCCGAAGAGCATTGAGGATGCCCATGAGAGGCAGCAGAGCGCGAGTGCGAGTGCGAATGCGAGTGAGCTGGGTCGTCGTGCGTGTTCACGTGTAAAGGATGCTGATGCGGGTGGCTGTGGCTAGAGTGTGCGTGATTATGCACGGCATGGTCGCCAACTCTGTGGGAATGGGAATGGCCAAGGTGCTGGTTGTCTACAACAGAGGGCTTCGGCGAGTGTGCCGCGTGCGAATGGCCATGACTATGGCCGTGACTATGAGAATGGCCACCCTGTACAAAGATAAAAGACATAAAAACATGAAAATTGAGAAGTTGCCTCGACATACATGGACAATCTCGACGTACGTGATGATGATGTCCTCCCATGGCGAACATTCCGAAAAGATTCACGCCGAGACCTAACGTACTGACAAGCAACAGTTGGCTTGTGTTCATCTCGGGTGGATTCATCCTGTGAGGCAGTCAGCGTATTGTTGTGGTATCTGATGCGCCCCGACGCACAGTCTCTCGATAGCTTCGAAGACGATGAAGATGGATATGAGTATCAAAAAGACACCGTTTGAGAATCCTGACAAGGTCTCGATGCGACTATAGCTGCACGAAGCAAATGTTAATTGACCGCATTGCGGCGATATACTCAACACTTACCCGTATGTGAAACGTTCATTGGGTGCCCAACGCGCCATGACTGAAGCTATGAGACCCACGCCGATGGCCATGCAGTCAAACGCCATGTGAATAGCTGTATAGAACTATTATGATGGTTCGCACTGAAGGCACATGCTTCTCACCATCCGAGATTAGCCCAAGGCTGTTCGTCCAAATACCATAGAGCATTTGGACACCCATATAGCACATATTGAGCACTAGGAAGTAGAATATCTTTCTTGATTCCGGATTTTCGAGGATAGACTTGAGGTATCCACGAGCAAGATGGGATATAGAGCTGTAGGGTGACTGGGCGATCGTTTGCCTCGCCTTGCTGAGACTGATACCTGCTAACCGTCAGAACTAGACATAGCGATGCATGTGGGATCTCACCAACCGTAGTATAGGCATCCGGTGACAATGACGTCTGTGATAGTAAGGGTGGGAAGGCGAGGGACAACGCTGAACAGTCCTGCGGACACGATGACGACCACGAAGGCAAAGCTGATCTCGCGGGTAGTGGGAGTACATGACAGCCGTTTGGTCATGGCTAATGAAGATATTACCAGGGTCGTGGCGAGAAAAACAACCGTTGTGAGCTGTAACATGAAGCCAGGAGTGCCTTCTGGTGCGTGTGTCTGCTGAAGCTGCAGTAATAGTATTAATGAGCGCAGGGAGACCACGGAGGATGACGCAACTCACAAATAACCACGAACACAGATGCATGATTGTACTGAATAGCATTCCCCCAACGGTTGGCAGGATTGTGGTCATGGTCGAACCGAGAGTGGGAAGTAAGACGCCTTGTGTATGTTCGAAGATGCTCGACGCGAAAGCTCCTATTGCGAGAGCGAGATACCCAGGCAACGTGGATCTAAAGTTCTCTGGAGTAAATTCAGAATCAGAGAGGAAGGAGATGCCGAGAGCAGTTAGAAGGTAGAGCGTAGGAGAACGCTGGGTGGGCATGTCAGGCCATGACTTTACCGACAGCTGCAATAACGTACGAAGGTGCCGTTGAGCATGCAGTTCATCCATATTGACGAGTTCTGAGACAAGATGACAACCCTAGCAATGATAAACTCGACGTTGCATGACGAACCCAAGGCACATACCTGATGGCTGGCAGCCGCACAAGCGCGAAGAGTGATGCACCGAGTCGAATGCAAAGCAACAGCGAGGCAAGTCCAACCACAGGCCACTATTTGTCCCTCGCGTGAGGATGATGGTCGAAAGTCTGAGCGAAGGGTGCGTACCTCGATTGGCTTGCTAACCCGCCAATGGCCACGCGAGAACCCCCATACAAACGCTGCTACAGCCCCAGCAGTGAGAACTTTGACCACGGTCGATAGTATCGTGACCTCGGCAACTGTGGCCTTTCCGAGGTACGCAGCAAGCAGGTAGAGGATGTTGGATGCTGCAAGTCGCGTAAACTCTGACCTGCTTGTGCACCTAAGTGAATTAGTGGAAGGTATGATGGTGCAGCGGAACGGACCTCTTTGCCCCTGCATCAAGATGCACCTTGCTACGCGTCCGTGGGTCTACCGCACTCATTGCAGAGCTCTTGTCACGGCGAAAGGCCGCAGATGGTCGGAGAGGGTGACTATCCTGGAGAGAGTGGGGATAGCTGGCGCCGTGGCGAACGTGCCAGACAAGCTGATCGCGCTTTGCCGAACAGCAGCTTGATGTACTCTCGATCTCTCCGGTGAGCCCAATCTCACGCAAAGACTAGAACTCAGAGCACTGGTATATGGCCGCTACAGTGACTTATATTGTACATGGTTTCAATAAATCTACCCGTTGTAACCTAAGGTACCACGATACTACATATTCCAGGATTCCGTGCCAGAGCCTAACCGCGAAGCCCACTCCCAACCCCATGTGCATTCAGCCGCTCATTGGCCCAGGTTGGTACTGAGCGTAGAAGCTCTGCCATGATGCTTGTGGGTCAGCCTGAATTTGGGTGTCGATAGGGGAGTGGGCCTGGAAGTACGTGCCCGCAACAGGCGAGAGCTGCTCGAAAGGCGAATATTGCACTGCAGGTGAAACCTGCATGGTCTGGGGATGCAACTGGCCGTACGGTGAAGCGGGTGGCCAGCCACCGCCATTAGAAGCGTACTGCCCAGAGTACACTCCTTCCACAGATTGTTCATGATACCCGTGCCAGTGACCCACACCGTTCGGGGCCACGCCGTTCCGCTCTTGCACTGGTGACATGTGCTCAACTGGGTACGGCTGCACAGGCGAGCTGTGCGGACTTGGTGTGTGGTGCAGGTGCAACGAATCTTGCGGCGAGTTGGGGGCAGACGGTGACCTCCGCGAGACGAGTCGTGGCTTTCCGCCCAGGGCCGCTAGCTCCTCTTCTTCTTCTTTGATAATGGGGTCTGGGGGCGTCATGCGAGATGGACCAAGTCCACTGATCCCATTAGCACCCATAGCTTGCAATGCTCTTGCCTTCAGCCTTTGCAGAACGGGCTGTAGGGATATTCAGCACCGTCATACGCAGAGCGACGCATGCTCACATACCAAAACCTTTGCCGCCCGGTCGTTCTCTTTGACAGCTTCAAAAAGCTGGCATACCGAATCCAGATTGAGCAGCGCAGAGCGTGCTAATGGCATGGTGGGGCATTTAGCAGCGATCGATCCCAGTACAATCTGCGGCTGTGTTCAACATCTATGTGGATGCGACTGGCTGGTCGAAGGTCTCACCGAGCACGAGAAGACATGAGTGAACATGAACCAAAGACGTTCAGTGAGTCTGGGGTGTTGCGAATGCGCGCTCTTAATGAGGCTGATGAAGGTGCAGGCACTAGTGTATGCAGCGAGTACAGATTGCGGGTACTTGCTAGCGAGCGGATCTTCCGGATTGTCTTCGATGGCTCTCGCAAAGAAGCCACGATGCAGATAGAATATGGCTAGTGTGGTGAATCAGCAGCTTGTCTCCGGGACCGAAGTGGTACACCATACTGATCTCCTTGATAGAGAAGGCCGTGTGACGCTGCATCGTTAACTCAACACTTGGCTGCTCGAGTTCCATAGTTTTTGCCCCGCCGAAGCCCGGAACACGTAAAGATGGCGGCATTGGGTAGTTGCGAACTTTCTTGTCAAGCTCAAGAATGGTCTTGTACGTCGGTGTTCTAGCCCCAAAGGCTTGCTCATGAACGGGATTCAAGCAACGGGACGAGAACCTGTGTTTCCACGCATTGACTGCGAAAACGGTCACCAACCTGGACACCACTTGCTAGCACCAATGACGTACATGACATGTCTACATCCTCAGTCTTGCCTGGTGATGGCTGAACGTCAGGCTCTGGCATCTGACAATCAATGTACGCATTAGAAAAAGACGGTGGCCTGCCGAACGTCAGGCTCTGAAAGCACAGCGAGTATGTCAACGAGATGACGTTAGATATAGCTCTCAAAGCGGTACAACGCACCTGCCAGGAGTCGTATGTGTACACTTCCCAGAAGAGCGACCTTCGATGATAAGCCTCCTCGGGATCTAAGTTCCACTTCCCACCGTCCCTGTCTGAATACCAGAAGAATCAGGGCTTGACACAAAGCTAAGCGAAGGGAAGGCACTCACGCAGGCCAAGCTGTAGCCAAGCGCAAGTCAGTCGTCGCCTGGGCATAGACCAACACATGAAGACTGACACTCTGTGCGAGTTTGACCACGAGACCCATCGCAGCCCAGCGAGGGCCGTCTCGGAACGACATAAACATGAAATGGCACATAAGGACCTGCGACACGTGGTTGTCAGCGATCGTCCGTGGACCTCGGAGGGGCTAGCGGAAACCGTGAACACGCACCAGCGCCTGAATGGCTGGGATCGTTTGGTGCTCGAGGAGCGAGTCCAGCGATATTGCTGCGCGTGCCAGCTGATAATACTGAGTCGCCTCAACACAGAGGTATGGTTGTCCAAGGTCGAACAATGTTCCAAGTGCGAGGACCATGTACAGGACAGCGAGACGGTGAGAATCAATGGGGTCCTGATCTATACCTATTGGTTGATCATAGATACGCGAGAAGACTGTGTTATAGAATTCTGCATCGGGTATAGGCAGGTACCTGGAGGTCGGGTTCATTCACGTGATGCCCTAGAACGAAAAAAAGTACGCACATCCATGCACAATATTTATAGTAGATGTTGACAAGTCGGCGAGCCTTCTCGACATCCGGGAGGGAAGAGTAGAGAGATTGACGCATATTGAGCTTCGTAGCGTTAGCGGTTGCAAAGGGAAAGGTATGGCTGAGCCAGGGAATATCGGCAGGCAGAGAGATTTCGGCGTTCTCGGTCTCATCGTCGCCGCCTTCTTCATTCTGTGGGCGCATCAGAAGGGTAGATGAAGTTTCAAACCAGAGAGATCCTACCTTTAGCAAGTACTGTGAGATCCACAGATCAGCAAGACATGCAATCGTCGCGAGGCGTAGATGAGCCAACTCACCCACGCATTCGCCAATCCACCATAGAACTTTGTGCGTGCAGACTCTGATATATTCCTGAGGTGCATTGGTAAGTCAGTGCGCCACGCAGTCCTTGCGCTGCATGCCACGTACAGGGATCCAATCAGATCTATCGCCTCCGCCGTGTCAACTTCTGCTTCTTTCACAATCTCCGGAGCCTCTCTCTCGAGTGGACGCTTGATTTGCAGCAGGTCGTGGCTGAGCAGTGGATGCTGCTCAGTGGCACCTCGTGCGATATGTGCTTCAGCCAGAGCATCTTCCAGCTCCCTGACGCGGTTAGAGAGCTCTTGGATCTTCTCGTGTAGTGCTTCGGTGTTTGCGAGCACGAATCTCAAGAGCATGCAAAGCATGGGTAATATGAAATGCGCCTTGTGGCTAGGGCATACCTGTTTCCCTTACCCGTGGTGAGGGAGCCTGCGGGATACCGTCATTCAGCATCAATTGTACTCCCGCGCGGGCGGACGCACCGTCGGGGCAGATTGCTGCGCACCCCTTCTTCATACAACTCGCGCAGGGGAACACGCGCGAACATCTTGAGTCATATGCTAATTATGTTATATAATGGGCGGGATACGACAAGGACGGACCTTAGCTTGAGACTGAGGAGCGGTTCAATTCACATACTCGGGCGGCTGATGAGCGATAGTAACTCACCGACGGCACTCTGCACACGACAGAGGTCCAACCCGTCGCTTCACGTTCTTCTCGTTTGCGCTGGAAGAGGCCATCGTGCGACGGACAGTAGGGTGCGACGGTGTGCACGGTGAAAGAGGCGCTATCAACTGACGCCCTTGGTGCGCGGCCATGTCCTCGAATTGTCAGTACGTCCGTAGTGCTGTTTTCGGGCAGTGCATATCCTAAGCACTGCGATCCCGCCTCCACGATACACTGCCGCGTAAGACCGTGCAGTGCTGAACCATGGACAGAAATGTAGTGACCTATTGCGGTATCAACATCTATTGTACAAATCGAATGTGTTGGATCCCGAGAGTGAAGAACTACTATATACACATATAGAAGAGAGGGCTATTACTGGGTAAACCGTACGCTACGACAGCCGAATTATCATATACCGTCGTGGCTCATTCCAGACTAGTGTCCTCCAGTCTGTCGACCAAATCAGCGGAACTTAAGACTTTGCTATGATGCTCCGGGGAATCCGTGAGAGGGTATGTAGAAGTTTGAGACTCCGTATGAATCGTAACATTGGAGGGAGGTATTTCCGAGCCTGGGCTCACAGGTTCCGTTCCAGAATCCACGGACGAAGAGTCTGATCCGTTGCATATGGGCTCTTGCTGCTGTGAATGCGGCCGAGGGACTGAAGACGTCGAGGAGACGCTGGATCTAGAAGCGAAGAATCCCGTTACTCTTCGACTCAGCGGGGCACCGCTGGCCGCGGCGGGGGCAGATGAAGGCAGTGAAGGGGGTGACGTAGGGGTGCTTGCAGTAGTTGTCGATGAGGCGTTCCACAGCTTGAAATTCCAACGCGATGTGCCGGCCGTATTCTGGCCGGTATTCGTAGCACCAGGAGGCGCAGTTGTAGTCGCGGATTGCGGAGAAGGGCGAGCACACGGAGGCTGCATCCCTATGCTGTTCTCTTCGATGAACGTCCGGAGAGCCCTGACACAGGTCTCCGAAGCCTCCTGGGCCTCCCGAGCTTCAGTGAGCTCTCCCCTGGTCTCCTCTAGCTGCTCCTTTATCGCTTGCAATTCCCGACGAAGTTCTTCTATTTCGGAGGCGTCCTGGGTTGGCGGCAGGTCGGGCGTGGGACTTGTCCTGCCAAAGAAGCCTGAGACCCTCCGCGAGTTTCGGGAAGACGATGCTTCGACAAGCTGCAGCGGTTCGAGTCGTGCACTATTTGGAGGGCTAGGAAGATCCCTGCGATAGGAGCCGGGTTCAGAAACAGAGACGATACGCCTGTGTCCTGCTGCTCTATCTGCCTGTGGCCCTGAACCGGTTAACGGTATGAACGAGCTTCGGCGGGACGAAGGAGGGCCAGTCGTGAAATTGGAGGGACCGGCACGCGATAAGTCAAGGGTCATCCGCCGGCTCTCCGTCTGTAGTCGCATGAGAGCTCGTCTAGTTCAGTCCCACCTCGTCAGCGCTTGGGAGCGATGCGCAACAATAAAGATAGAACCGAACCTGCTGTCTTCCAGTTTACCACGAAGCATAATCACCGCATCCTGGTCCTCTTGACTCTTGGCAATGGCAGCGTGTAGCTCTTCTTCGAGGCGGACGCACTTGTCTGAGACGCTGTCCAGCGCGTCTTTCAGACCAAGCTCCCGGGACTCTGCCTCACTAAGCCTTGCCCTGAGCTGGTCGCGTTCCGCCTCAGTCTGGTCGAGGGCAAGACGGAGAGACGATACAAGTGATGCCAACACTGATGGGTCCAAGCTGGTTGAGTTGATCGCAAAGCGCGAATCGGTGGGCGATGTTGGAAGGGATTCCATGTCCAGCTGACGCTCGAGTTCAAGGCTTAGGTCGATGGAGTTCCGCGAACTTGGCTGAGGGTTATAGTCATGAACGTAGGGGTTGTCGTCGTGGTTGGATAGAGACATGGTATAGCAGGCGAATGTTGAATAGGGCTCGCGGGGACACGGTGCCGAATGAAACGGTCAGGAGTCTCGCCGGCACTGCCCGCCGCGGCGAGGAGGGCAGTGGGTTCGGAGTACCTGTGCAAGATAGGGAGGGGCTGCGCGGGTGAGTATCTGCTCGGGCTGGAGTAGCTGCAGGGCCGCGGTGTTCCCAGTGGTGGTGGCTCAAGAATCTAACAAGCTGCGGTGTTTTCCACGTCGATACGAGCCTCCTGTCCGACAACCAGCGCTTCCAAGCGCCACGTGAGACTTTGAACGAGGAATTCAACGTTGAACATTGGATGCACAGTACATGCAAGCGTGTGCACTCGGCTCAGACATAGCAATCGTCAGGCTGAGCATCTGATGTCAATGAGGAGGGGATTCTACAGTACTTTCGTCTCGTCAATCTTACAGGTCTGCGGTACACATGCGGTATTGTGTTTTCCTACGTATACTATAGTGTTACATTTCCTTTGGATATCGTGAATCAATGAAGAATACCGTGTGAAGGGCTCTATCATGCATGCGTCAATGGATCCACACAGATCACACCGTCGCGCTCGCTCCACGGGTATCCCCACAGATGCAGCCATTCTCGGACACCGGCAGCCAGCCGTGCCCGAGACGCACCACGAGCAGGATCCTGCGTTCCAGTGTGCTTTTCCTCGCCCACAATAAGATACGCTTGTTCTAGTGTCAGCTATGTGCTCTCACACTTGGGCTCGAAGTTGTACTCACCCAAGCCATAGAAATGTTCGCGCTCCAGCTACAGGACCGATGAACAAATGCTACGAGTGCGACAGAATACAACACTCACCGCCAACAAGAACTCTTCCACCACTTCAGTGGCCTCAGTGGCATGCAGGCCATGCAAGTCGAGCATTACCTCCGTACGCTCCTCAGGCGTGAGCTTCTTCCCGTCTCCCACCGTTTGGCTAGCGATTCCCAAGGTAACACCTAGGCCAGCACCGCAGATCCTGCCTTTAGCAGAGCGATCGCCGTAGTCATCCGACCACATTGAGTCGCGGGCCTTGACAGCTTGCTCTGCGAGTTTCGCGCGCTCGCGCACTAGTCGGCCGGCCGCCTGAGCCATCTCTGCGCTCATCTTCGCGTTCAGGTCATGACCTTCCCGGCTGAAGCGCTTGGCCGCGGCACCATCGCCCTTTTTCCAAGCGTCAGCGGCTCTTGCGAGGCAGGCGTTGCGGGCAGCACCCAGCTGATGAGCCCTAGATCGGTATGCCATATAAAGTTGGTTGACAGTGTCGCCAGTAGTCAGCGTCGGAAGAAGAGTGGGCGGTCGAAGCTTGATTCGCGGGGACGGCTTTGGAGCGACCACGGATACCTTGTTCTGAGCAGATTCAATCACAGCTGCCGGACGGGCAGCAACCGCCACAGAATCCTTGGGCCCTTGAGTTATCGACGATGACGTGGTCGCGCCCGGAGTGAGCGGAGGCTGTTTCTTGACGGCAGCGGCGAAACGAGAGTGGGCTGGGTCTTGATTGGCACCTTCTGCACCGTGACCTCCGCGTTTATTCTTCGAGGGCAGATTGGCTACATGGTTCAAAGCCGGGAAGTCTTCGACAGGTGGACTAGGGTTGCTCTGTGCAGTACTGGAGCTGGCGTTCAAGTCGGTCCGCGACATCGCCTGAGAGAGTCCGGACACGTCGATATCCTTCGGCAGATGGTGAAGAAACTCGCAGTTCTCGCCCTTAGCGCATGTCCCACGCAACCAGAATCGGCAAAGCGCGCGCTCGAGATCGTGACTGCACGATGAATGAATGACTGTTCGACATTCAACGTGTGAAGACTCACCTGAAGCGACAATCTGCTCGCAAACATTCGCCTGCGAGGAAGTACCTGCATACCCTGTTGCCACCAGGAGAAGGACGGCCGTTGAACCGATTTCCGCGGAATCCAGGGCCACTGTAGAACCCAGCACGGCCACCTCTGAAGTGGCCACCAAAGCCATCACGGGAAATGACGGTGACTCTTCCGCCAGCAGAGTGGAGGCGAGGCGGTGGTGCTGGCCCGTTGCTCGCATGGTGCGTTGCAATCTGGCGGTCGACGAGCCACGACATTGCACGGTCGAAATCATATCCATTGCTCGCTAACGCCTCCTCGAGCTCCGAGGGAGCGAGCGTAGATCCAAAGACCATGCTGAGCACGTCAAGAGGCGTCATGCCGTCCGCCATCATGCCATTAATCTCCGCGTCAAGGTCGGAATCATCCTGGAGGGACTCAAGGAGTTGTGAGCCGTATGATTGGAGCTGAGGGTCATCGTTATAGTAATTATAACGAGCGTCATCTGTGGATGTGGATAGCGACGAGTTTGATAGCGGAGAGTGATGCCAGGGCTGTTGCATGGCTTGATCCACTTCGCTCGAAAGGAACGAACGAGGGAGAGGCTTCTGATTGAATGGATCGAACGGATCCTCGTCATCGTCACTTTCGTCGGGTCGCAAAGAGAGCCGTAAGGAACTAGGCGTCCCAGACCGAGGTAGGAGGGCGCTGTCAGGCGTCAGCGGCGCGGCGATGGCCAACTTGGATGTGGGTCGTGAAGGATTATGAGCCCATAGATCGGGAGAAGGCGTCTCCGCTCTGAGCTGGGCGAGGGAGCCTGGGTTTGAGGAGGCTGCGGAGAGCGGTCGTGGAATAGGCTTAAATTCATGAGCTTTAGCGTTCAATATACGGGGAGAGGATAATGGAGAGGCAGGGAGACTAGAAGTGAACTGGGCAGGTGGAAAGACAGGGGAAAGAGCAGGAGATTCACTACGGGCCGTTATATAAGAATTAGCTTGCTGACCGGCACCGAGGGGCGAAACGAGGGGAGTATGGGGGCGACGAAATACCATAGAAAGAGGAGAGCCGGGGGCAGAAGTTGGAGTATCTGGGCGCGCAATGACGCGCGAGGAATGCGTTGAGGCTCTGGACGAAGGTCTAGATATAGGCCGTCTAGTCGGCGTGAGGAAAACGAAGGGAACGTTGTCAAGGTCGTCGCGATGACGGTGCATAAGGTCTAACACATGCCCGGCGAGCTGCGGGCAGAGAAGTCTTAGACACAGATGGTAATAGCCAGTAGCAAGTACGCACCTCATCGTCATCGATGTTCGGACCAAACGTATTTCTGAGCAAATTCTTGAGGTCTTCCTCGCGCTCAGCGTCGAGCAGTGTAGCCACCTGGTTGACGAGTGCCGTGGTCACCCGGTTCGAGTCGTTGTCGTTATCGTCGTCATAGTTATCGAGAGGCCGATATTGGCGAGCGATCGCTGTGAGCTGGGCACGGGTATGAGGGAAACGTGCCCCGGACAGTTCCTGAGGAGGTTGAAGAGCTTGAGGATCTAGTCGGACTGTGTGGTCATTTGGGACAGATATAGCAGGCGGTGCATTCATGTTGGTAGATGACCGGCATAAGCAAGGTATTGGACACTATGCAACGCAAGTCCAAGGGCAAGGACTTCGAGGGAGGTCGTTCGTGGTCGACCTGCAACGTTGAGCGGTATTATGTCTACAGGCGCTTGTCCAGCGCCTCCATCACCTCCGCATCATCACACGTGTGGTCTCGCCTCGGGATCTTTGTCGGCTTTAGAATCTGCGGCCTATGCTAACATCATTGCTCTCGACGTACGGACAGGATGTCAGGACTGTATATGGGAAAATCATGTATATTATCATACATGTTACTTGCGAGTGCTAAGCACAAAAGAGATTGGCCTGTGATCCTACACAGAACAACGGGGAGCCCGCAAATATTCTCTACAGCGTGTCTCTCGAAGAGCAGTTGAGCCCATGCGTATATACGACCGCAACTAGCATAGCAACTACGCCTGACTACCGATCCCACTGTACCAGCACGACCTCTTCGCGCCAGCAGTTGGTCAAGGGTGCGCCGTTCTCCTCGCAGCAGTCCTTCTCGCATGAGAAGACCAAGCAGGTGCCCCAACCCATACCGGTCTGCTCTATGCTGCCTCGCACGTTCAGCATTGCCTCGATTTCCTTTCGTCGCTCTTCGTCCGTCTGCGGCTTGGTAGGCCCAGCAGCATTTTTGTTTCTCAAGATGTTGATGAGATTCGGCATGAGTTGGCATTCAAACACCCGCTTGCTTTTGCAGTGCGCGCATACTGGAATAGCGGAAGGGTCATAAGTCCGCTTCGCCTGGGGGACGACCATAGAGCTCGGCTTCGTTACAGGTAGGTTCAGGGCAGGCGGCTCGGGGAACAGCTCATCGAAGACGTCGTCGCTTGCGAACGGCAAAGGTATTCCGCCTAGCTCGTACCTGCGCAACTCGTCAGCGTCCGGCGCACTGTGTAAACAGACAACTCACCTTATACACTGTTCCGCCTCGTAGCCGACTCGCTTACTGAAGCGTTCGAAGGCGTGGTCCACATCCAACGAGTTTTCGTAGCCTTCCATAGCCCACGAAATGTCCTTGTCTGTCTTTCCATCGTGGTCGTGCTCGGATACCTCTACGATCTTCGGATTCGTCTTTGGCGCGGGAGGGATATATTCGGGCACTGTCGACAGGTACAGCGCTGGATAAGAAGGGGCAGAAGCCCATGCAGTGGCCTCCAGCGTGCTGGATGCCATAGCGGTCACAAGCTCCTCATCGTCCACTTCGTTCTCGTCGGTTTCTGAGTCCTCTTCCTGGTCGAGATGAGTATCTTCAAGGTTTTCCTCAGCGATTATTGACTTCTCTTCAGGCTGTTCGGAGTCTTGTGCGCCGAACACCTGCGAGCCTAACCCGAAGGGGTTTGGTGTCGCCGCAAAGGTGCCGCCACCAAGCTATGGAGATAGTTAGCGACATACGGCGCATCGAGGGCGCGAACGTACAGAGAATGGATTGCTTTTTGCCGCCTGCGGCTTCGCATCTTGCACATGTGTCTCTTGCTTCCCCCGCCGTGCCTTCTGTTTCGCCAGCTTCGCGGCATATTTCTCGTTGAAGCGCAGACCGCGGAAGGCCCGCACACTTCCCAGGACTGATCAGTTCGCGACTATCGCCAGAAGAAGGGTTACGTACCTGCCCTTTAAGCCTTGACAGACACCTCGACTGCATGCCCAAACGTACAGTGCCCTATCGTGAGGACTGTCCTCCATGGGGCACCACACCTGCACGATGAGTTCCATCGGGGTCGAGCAGTTCTTACATAGCGAAGATTCGAAAGGGGGTTCAGGCGATGTCAAGAACGCCTAGGGCACAGCGGTAAAGACATATATTCAACATCGTGTGGCATACATGCGGCGCGAGAGGCTCGTACAGGGAGTCCGCCGATGCGCGATACTGCCGCGTCATGCAGGTCTGTCTGAGAGTCGAGCGTGCCATCGGGTACGCCGAGCTGGACCGAAGTTACCGTGTCAAGAACCTCTTCCTCGTCCTCGTCCGACCAGTCGTCGTCGTCTCGTGGGGGCATCGTATAGTCTGTTGGAGAACAGATGAGTACACGCTCCAAGTTTAAGTCAAGAAAATAGTCAGATATGCATGAATGGTATTTGAAAGATGTATCATCAAGGAAGATCGACGAGAGGAAACCTCACGCCGACGTATTCAGACTCGTCATCTAAAAGATCATCCCTTGTTCTAGTAGGAAGAGGCACTCACGAAATGGAGAGATGAGCGTGTCCCAAGAGCGTGCAAAAAAACGAAGTGCGCGTCTACCAATTTTATCCTCGGCGTTGTTTGCGCCAGCCAAACAGACACGGTGGCTCCAAAAAAGGCAACCGACCCGTAGACTCTCGCAGACTGCCTCCATCCGTATCGCTATGGACCAGACCCCTCTTGCGACACGCGACGAGGGTATGTCTTGCGTCGAATTTGATGTTATCGAGAACAGGATCTCTTAACCCAGACCTGGTGCCAATTTTGGGCTAGAACCCGGCGTTAGACATCTGACAGATGTAAAATATTATCACCGGTCTATGGCCTTTCGGAACGGGGGACTTCAGGTCATTGTGCTGTAATGTGGCGGAACAGAAACCAGGGGTCATTTTCAACCACTGACGTGCAACCCCATGTATAGACGGCCATCTGTTGGCTATTGCAGGCGTCCCTTGTTGTTCCGCAACCCTACACGACGGCAGCAAATAGCAGGTCCTTCCACGTCAAAAGTGCGGGACGGCTCCAAATCGAAAGGATGCGACTTTATAAAGTGCCCTTAATGTACTGCAATATATGTCATGTATAGCAGGGCAGAGACTGCCGCGCGGTCATGAGCAGGAAATGGACCGCTGTTCTGGTCGTGAGCGGTCACGGCAAGGCATAGATGCCGGCCGAGAATTCCTAGGAAGATGTGTCGCATGCAATGGTCTTACTAGATATCGTAATCCGCCAGGATGCTGCGTAGCTACGCTCATCGGGGCGGTGGCTTGTTGCAGACCGGAGCGTGGGCCGGGGCCCCCGAACGCAGCGCGGGGGAGCATGACGGCCGCCGGCAGCGCGACGAACCCCTTGTCGTCTCGTGAGGTGAAAGGTCGAAAGAGTGTACAGAGAGGATACGTTTGAGCAAGAGCGGCATGCGGAGTAGTGAACGGGTGATGCAGCGAGTTGAGAGCAGAGTCGGGCCGTCAGTGGAAGTTGCCGAAAGAGGCACCAGTAGTGCCTTGCTACTCAGTTGTCGTGTGTTTACAGCTGGTATCGCCCATCTGAGATACAAAATTATTATTATGGTGCTTCTGTGCGCCCTTTCCCTCGCTTGGCCGCTCCCTTCAGCTCTACCATGTCGTCGCCCGAGGCCGCCCTGAACAGTCCCGACGGCCAGAAACCGCTCCTCAACGGAGAGAAGAAGCGCAAGCGGGGCGCGACGCGGCTCTCCTGCGCAGAATGCCGCAGGTGCGCCAAACGCACGAGGGGGACTCAACTACGTCCACACTAACCTTTACGCCGTCTCACACAGGTTAAAGCTTCGTTGCGACCGACAAATTCCGTGCGGATCTTGCGTCAAGAGGGGCTGCGCTGCGATATGTCCTGATGGTGCGTCTGCTCTTGCTATACTGTTCCAACAGCTGACGCAGTGGTCGCCGTTTTCCTCCCCTGCAGGCTCCTTGACTACTGGCAAAGGCAACAGGTAATGACACTCAAAAGTACGAGACTCCAATAACGGCGCTGATCACTCGCCAGGTCGACCCGGTTTGTCCTTGCCTCCACGCAAGACCTGCACGAGAAGATCCACGAGCTGTCTAACCGTGTGAGGGAGTTAGAAGATGGACTGAGGGCATCACACTCTCAGCACTCTAGCGAGACACATCCCCTACTGTCTGAGGACCTTCTGCGCATCAAGGCACCCCTGCAACGAGAGAACCTATCCTCTGCTGCTAATGGCAACCCAGATGAGCCTGGTGACGTCGTGGACTCATTTGGATCGCTATCCATTAGTGATTCTGGCCGCACAAACTACTTCGGCCAGGCGACTAGCTCTTTTGTACGTTCGTAATGCTGTGTGTCGGGCTTGTTTACTCATCTTCGGTCTAGTATTTCCTACAGGTACGCACATTGAGTCACCTTGATAGAACACTCCCATAATCTGTGGATAGAATGAGACCCAGGAGCAGGACAGGGAAGATCGTTTGGCAGCATTGCGCAAGATCCTTCCTGCAGAGGTGCTCTCCTTGGCTGGCGTCTTCCCCATCGCACCCAACATCCCATCAACCCAGAAGTTGATGCCGAGCGCATCGACCGCCTGCGCAGTCTGTTTTGGTACTTGCCACCATCTGACGAGGCTGCAGACTTGCGACACATATACTTCCAACATGCAGGTGCGCCTCTCCTTCATTAAATGGCACCAGCCAGCATCTAACCTGTCGTGTTCCACGTAGCGTGGATGTCAGTTATAGTTTCCCGACAATATGTTCTTATGGTACTGACCGCCCGCTCAGGTATAACATTGTGTCACTCGACCAATTCAATGAACACGTGTACTACCTATTTTACAATGCAAACGCCGGACCGCCACTCGATGACCCTCTCTTGTCGCACCAGCTCGCGCTCATGTACATGGTCCTTGCCATAGGAAGCCTAATGGACACCAAGCGGCCCGCATACAACATTGAAGCGGAGAAATACCACCAACTTGCTCGAGCTGCGTTGTTCCAAAGTCCTGTATTCGAAGAACCTACTATCCATGCTGTGCAAACCTTCGTATGTAGTCCGTTTGCGTTGCTTCAACTCGCTCTGACACGATTCTAGTATCTTATGGCGTTCTACCTATTCCTTTCCGAGCGGCATGGGAGCGGAGTGGGCACGCGGTGGGCACTAATGGGGCTTGCCGTGAGGTTGGGTATCAGCGTGCGTAATCCGCCGTCTCGTTGAGAAATACACTGATTACCAGCATCACAGATGGGCCTTCGTACGTACACAGAAAACGCCTGTACGCGTGTAACTGACAATCTCGATAGATCGAGACGCCGGTCGCTGGAATGTCGATGCACAGGAGATCCAGCGCCGGCGGCTGGTGTTTTGGGAGCTCTACACGTACGAGTTTTTACAGGTACGTTGGACAGGTGACTTCCGTAGCATTACTCAGTCGGGAGCAGTGTTACACCATGGGACGGCCTCCATCGCTCTCCTCGGCTCATATTGACTGCAAGAAGCCTCATACGGAGGAACCCCATGGCGAAGAAACATGTGAGACTCATCGCTCACCCTCTATCCCTGCAGCTGAACCTTAGCAATCCTAAGTTCACTGGTGGAAGCATCGCTACACATCGGAATGCATGCATCAGGTGTACGATCAGGCGTTTGGTGCCAAGACACCAACATATAGCACCCTTCTGCAGCTGGATCGTAAACTGAGAAGCTTCCATGTGCCACCTATCCTTCAGATTGCAGGATTCGGCAGTGCCGATGCACGTACTGGGACTTACGACTCAGTACCGCTCATCTTGCAACGGCATCTCGTGTTGGCGGTGAGGGAGTCAAGTAAGTTTGCTTGTTCTTGTGGGTTCTAGTGTGTCCACGGTATTCAACTACTGTGATCCCAGATCTGTTGTGTGCGTATCGTCATACCTCCGACAATGCCATCAATCGGACTTACCGCCTCAAATTTAGACATGCACAGGGGCTTTTTTGCAAGAGCCGTAAGCGACCACCCGAAAGATCCCCTTGGTAGTCCGTACGGTAGTTCTTTCATAGCAGCTTATCGCAGCGCCGGGTCACTCGTCGCCCTTGTCCGCAATATTCATTCGCAACTGAAAGAGCTGACTGAACGGATGTGGTTCTTCTGGACCCATTTGTTTTCGTGCTCCGTCAGTGTGCTTCCCTCGTCATGCTTACCATGCAAAGACTCACGCCCTAAGTAGATCATTCTGGGATCGATCGTCACCCGTTGTCCATCCATGAGCTTGGCTCCGTCCGCCCTGGTGCAATTGGACGCGGCGTGCGATCTGTTCTCGAAGACGGCACATCTCTTTCACGCCGAGAAGGTCCTGGTGCGTGTCTGACCAAACCTCCGATCCTGGTCGGAAGTGAGCTGACCTATCCGGGGTATTGGTACAGGCGATCATGGTGAATTTGCGGGAGAGGGCCCACGCGAGTCTCGCGCAGTTTAGAAACACGCCGCCAACAAGACAGGGCAGCCTCCAATCCGAGCCGAACTCGCCGGCCGACGACAACGATGAGCTCGCGGTCCTCGGAGGACGCACCCGTCTCGCCGCGCCGAAAGAGAAGTCCGTCTCTCCCGTCTTGGGCAGTTTCTCACCGACGTCGGCGAACCCCATCGTCCCTTTCCCTATACGAAATGATCTTGACGGACAGGCGCACCCGATGGTTTTGGAGTACCTGCGCACGTTTGCTTCGCACGGCCACCACGCCCAACAGCAAAGTCAGCCACAACTACCATCACCATTCAACCCGTCGGCTTTCGCAGAGATGACGCCTCTAGCATCCACATCAACCAATTTCTCCCCGACCACGATGCAGTACACCCCTCAGCAGATCTCGCCCCTCGAGATGAACCATCAAGGCCTGCCGCAGACTCTGCCGCAGTATTTCCCGGTTTTCGACTACAATTACGCTGGTAACGCCGACGCATTCAACAACATCCAGTTCGGCGAGGGTGAGCTCGACGGGCGATCATACTCGCCTGAGTCAACGATGCAAAATGCCTGGCAGGACTTCGTGGCGCAGATAGGTCAGATGTAGATTTGGGAGAGTGATGCGAACGCTTGTTTTTTTCTATTTTTGCCTCCGTAGCAGTTGTTAATCTTGGTGGGATTCAACCCCTCTACTTGGCAAAGGATGTGTAGGGAGTTCATTGTACAGTAGGCTGACACTAGTATGCTCTATGTATTCGATCGCGGCTGCGGGGGCTGTGCCGCTGGAACCTGGTGGATAGCAAGCGCCTGAATTCTCGCAAACAACCTCGTTCATGCACACCTCGTTCTTTCCTACCGACCACTACTCAAAGACGTACCACTAACGTCGGTAGCGACTGGCGCGTTGCATCCGTTTGGCATCCCTTCGTTCGAGAACTGCGCCTATCCAACGCTCCTTCCATGCCGATATGTGGAACTGCAAGTGTTGCGCCGTCCTTCGGTAGAGGACGACCTGTGAGTGCCCTCCCTTGTCCAGATGGTGTAGAACTTGATGTATTGTCAGGTGCAAAAGAAGGTTGTTGTGTGCGGAGATGGTGCCTGCGGTACGTTCCAATTGCGCCTCTTCAGTATGAGGCTGTAACTCTATTCTAGGCAAGACGTCTCTGTTGAATGTGTTCACTCGGGGATTCTTCACACAAGTCTAGTCTGTTGCCATACCGTGGTGCCTAAGCGTACGACTGATAATCATATCCGCCAGTGAACCTACTGTGTTCGAGAACTACGTTCATGATCTCTACATTGATGATACGCTGGTGGAACTCAGTCTATGGGACACTGCTGGTACGTGTCCTGCACGCTGTACTGGACATACTCCTGAACAGTCCAGCTTCACCTTAGGACAGGAGGAGTTCGACAGGTTACGGTCGCTCAGCTATGCAGAAACGCATGTCATAATGATCTGCTTTTCTGTGCGTGATATACGGCAGATGCTGGCCCACGTTTAGCTGACGCAAAATGTACGTAGGTTGATAACCCAACGTCACTGGAGAATGTCGAAGCCAAGGTACGCCTCCAATGAATTCAGCAACCTTCAATGTCTTATCGCGTTCGTAGTGGTTGGATGAGATTCTCGAATACTGTCCCGGTGTGAAGGTATGCGACTTGTTCGGTATCAGCATCACGCAGAGCTAATGAACGCACCAGTTGATTCTAGTCGGTAAGTCCGTCTTTGCGCAACAATTTCGCTTGCTTAGTCTATGTTCTCAGCTTTGAAATGCGATCTCCGCGATGACCGTGCAACACAGGAGCGTCTAGCCCGCTACGGCATGCATATTGTGCAGTACGAAGAGGGCCTCACTGTCGCCAGGCGAATACGCGCCTCGCGATATCTAGGTGAGGTATTCGAGACATGTCAGAGCAATCGCCCTAACATATGATCATCGTTCAGAGTGTAGCTCCAAGCACAATCGTGGCGTCAACGAAGTCTTCTACGAAGCAGCTCGCGTCTCGTTGAGCACGAAGGCTAAAGGCTCAGGCGCGTATGGCAATGACGGCCGTGGCTGCATTATCGCGTGAAATTGGCGGAGTTGTATATTATTGGCTGCTTGCCTTCCTTACCCCTCGATCTTGTGAACTTCTCATTTGCTATGTTTATGCTGCAGGACTCTTTCCGTTATCACCATACCTTCATTGTTCTCGGTTGTCGTGCATTGTTCGCATCTTATACGTCATATTCGTGTACAGTCTCAGCTTGTATTCTGTCATATCCTATCCAGGATGTTAACGTCCAGCTTGTGTCACGCGTGCCCCGCTATTTCTTGGAGGGCTGATCGGATTAGTAACTAAGCGTTATGGGCTTGATGGCTATATCGTGATATCTGACGGGAACGTATGTAGGTATAAGGCTTGAGGTAGGCTTAGTCCTCGTCCAAAGCCAACGCCTGCTCGAGGTCGTCTTCTTCTTGGAGAAGAGTAGGTGGAATAGGCGTGCCATAGTACAAACGCTGACAAACAATAGCTTGACGGTAAGTCAGCACTACTTGCCTGTGCATCCGACTAACTACATACCGATGTCAACACAGAGTTGGAAGACGGCGCAGACCTTGAACTGCAGCGGGCTATCCTGGAGAAAGAAGTACGTAGTCCTGTCCTAGGTTCAGCTCAGCCATTCCAGCACATACACGGTCACGCTCACTTGAAGGCGTCACCTCCCACCCAGCCTATGAGTGTAGACATACGGAAGCCATACAAGGACTTCTGTTTATAGTTACTAATCAGCTGGGGAATGGGGAGTGTGCTTTCAAGGCCAAGGGCAACGAAGCCGAGGACGTTCACAAATATCCACCAACGACCGAAGATGAGGAAGAGGATTGACAAGCATAGACTGGGGAGTGTGAGAAGTGATAGAGACGCCGCATGAAACAGACCTACATAAAGCCTGCTAGAAATTCAATGTATTGGGTGTAGTTCTGCCATTGCCAGAACGACAACGGGCGGGAGGAAAGGCCGAGGTGTTCTGGGCTGGTCTTGGGACGATAGAGAATACAGATATATAGCAAGACCAACTATGCACGCACGGCTCAGCAAAACTCAGCCATGTTCACTTGTGGCGTACCTGTGCCACAATCATGAACAGCGATTGTAGAAGGAGGGCAAGCTCGAATCGGTTCCCGAGCCAGAAGAAACAGCGAGTGATGTTGGCAAGGAGTCTATTGCGCAGGTCAGCTCAAACTGTAGCAGTGATGGAGCAGCATTGACCCACAATATAGCACAAACATCCCTAGAGAAGCCAGTCGCATCCCTTACAGCCAAACGTGAGCCATGCGGGACGCTCGCCAGCAGGTTCCTCGGCAACGTACTTCTTGCGAACCATTGAGCAGGCCTGATCCGCATAGACTAGAGGTGGACCAATGGCCATGCCTATCGAGGCGAGAATAGTAAGCCATGAGGGGAGCATAGAGACCGCCGCTGTTGGTGCAGAGTAAGTAGCGACAAACCGAAACGCGAAGCCGAGCGAGACAAGGCTAATTTGGCGCGTATACCGTAATGGGCACTCAAGCGCTCACGCGTCGCGATGCCCGACGCGGTAGGGCATGGTCACCGCGGAGCTTTATGAAGGCAACTCAATATCATAACATATTATTCTACGAATTGATAGTACAAGGGCTGTTTGCGCATTTCTTGAATCGCATGTGAGGATTCCGTAGCTACAGGTTCGCGAGTTGAATGATGATCGAGGCAATGAGCTCCTGCGAACCTGATCAGTGCCCATGCAATAGGCTCGAGGACGGTATTTACCTTCTGTTCTGCGCTGTCAGTGAAGATGCTCAATGAGGTGTTGTTTCCTATAGATATGTTAAACGAATGCGGCAGGCATTCTAGCTCTTCCAACCCATCACCCCTCTCGCGAAACTGTCGTATTGAGCATATCGAGATACTTTGTATCAATTGAGACTGTTTGCAAACATTGTTAGCCATTGACCACGGGAGCCAAGGCTGGCAACTTACCACCGAGTCGTCCTTGTACAAAAGCATTGCGCCGTCTTCTATCCGGCAATATCGGCGTTTCCAGGCCAGCGATGCGTCGGATTGTACGGTGAGCCAGCCTTCGAAGACGGTACTGGTGACCCCAAGACTTATGTTATCCTTGAGTGGGAGTGTTCGTGCACGACGCTCCTCTATCGCCCGATGACGAAGCTCGATCCGCCGCCGCCGCTCTTCCTCTGCTTTTGTGGTGACGAGGTCCATGTACTCTCGGAGCATCCGGGCCTGACGCTGCCGACGTGCTCGCTCTGCGGCACGTCGTTCTTCGGCAAGTCGCCGACGCTCATCTTCTTCTCGACGCTCTTGCTCTGCCTTTTCACGTTGAATCCGCGCAGCTTGCTGAATGTGCTCTTCGAGGAGAAGCATGCGCCGACGTTCCACCTCCAATAGCTCTTGTTCCTCACGCTGCTTTTCCAGTTCTGCGCGTGCTCGATGACGAGCTTCGTCGAGGGAAACGGATGGCAAGCCCAAATCCAGCCTATGAGCTTGTATACGGCGTTGGCGTATTTCTGAAACGGAAAGCATACGAGGAGATACAGATGGAATAATGAGAGAAGGGGGCCGTTCGCTTGGTGGGGAAGGGAGGGGGGTGCTGGGCCCGATCTGTTGCAGTGAAACATCTCTGGATAAAAATATGGAGCAAAGAGCATACTCGCAACTGAGCTCTTGAGCCGTACTTATCATCATGCAGCTGCACACGCCCATGGAAGGGGAAACGCACCAGCATGACTGTTATTAGGGGCCACGTGAGTGACAGGGCGACGTATGTAGATCGCGTCCTTGGGAGGGGAGGGGGAGGCAGCTCAGAGGTGTCCTGCTCTGGTTGTGACTTGCAGCGTAGCGAGCTCACGGTCCATTTCGACATCAGCAGCTTGAGACGAGACGGGTGTTGCATGCCTGATGCGACGATCAGGTGGGTCGACGGCTGTTTAGTGACCATGGGGTCTGAAACCAGTGGCTAAACAGGAAGCTATTGGCAGCAGGTCGCAGATATATCCTATGAGGCCGTGCCATCGTGATGGCATTGTTTCTTGTGTGTGTACTGTCGTTGCGGCGTTGCCGTCAAGGCCATCTGCACAATGACTCTATTGAACTTCCGCTTTTGGATTTAACGCGCTTATGTAAGCCTTGACCGCTTGTGCTCGCTCTGCGATCTAGGGCTCTCCGTCGGTCGCTTCTCACCCCCTTCACCTATGGCTGGCCTTGTGTCTCCACGTCCCGTCTCCTACAACAATTACAACCCATATGGTCGTAATGTCCCCCCGCCTTATCCCGAGTCGCCCGCCAGCGTAGGCCCTATGGCCATCCATACACCTGGCCAGGGTGTCGGAGGTTACCCTGGAGCTTCCCCGGCGATCCCATCCGTGGCGCACGAAGAGCAGAAGGTGTACGGCCTCGTCATCGACCTGCTCAATCCAGAGAAGCGCGAGGCCGCATTGCTGGAATTGAGCAAGAAGCGAGAGCAGTACGAAGACTTGGCCCTAGTCCTCTGGCATGCTTTCGGTGAGCACCAACCACGCCCGACTCCCCTTGCTCTCTCATCGTCTTCAACAGGTATCATGCCAGCGCTGCTGCAAGAGATAGTTTCCGTTTACCCCCTCTTGTCCCCTCCAAACCTCACCGCCCATGCCTCGAACCGCGTCTGCAACGCCCTCGCTCTACTGCAGTGTGTTGCGTCTCATCCGGAGACTCGCCAACTCTTCTTGAATGGTACGAAGGACGTTTATTTTGCACGTGTCCTCTCTGACGTTTCACAGCGCATATACCTCTCTTTTTATACCCCTTCCTCAACACTACATCCAAGACACGTCCGTTTGAATATCTTCGTCTCACATCCCTGGGTGTGATCGGGGCTCTGGTCAAGGTGCGTCACCCGCCTGTACATGGCTATGTCTACTTAACCCGCACGCAGCAAAATGACAACAGTACGGTAATACACTTCTTACTCTCGACCGAGATCATACCATTATGCTTGCGCATTATGGAGACGGGATCTGAGCTGTCGAAGACCGTCGCAATTTTTATAGTTCAGAAAATTCTACTCGACGAGACGGGCTTGACATACATTTGTCACACGTACGAAAGGTTCTATGCTGTCGGCACCGTGCTCAGCAACATGGTCAACCAACTCGTGGAAACTCAAGCTGTCCGCCTTCTTAAACATGTCGTACGCTGTTATTTGCGTCTGAGTGACAATTTGAGGTTGGCCTGGCATCATCTACGAATCGCAACGTTATCGCTGATTGTAAACTATAGGGCCCGCGAAGCTCTTAGAGCTTGTCTTCCCGAACCTCTTCGTGATAATACTTTTGCATCATTACTCAAGGTTAGTAATCCATTTTTGCAGTAAGAGCATGGTTTATCTTGGACTGTAGGGTGATATGGTCACAAAGCGCTGCCTGACCACTCTCTTGAACAATCTGAATGAGTGAAGATTACAGATTCCACTTTGGAATTGGCAGCTGGTTGGACTTGAACTCTGGAGCCGATCATGATATCCTGTAACCATTTATTCTTGCTATGTTGCTTAGCTTATGCCTTCTAATCCCCCTTGTACTGCAAGCATTCAATGTATCCAGTCCTCTTTCAAGTGTAATTCAGTGTTCTTGTCAACTGTGTACATATTGTGGAAGTTCTGTTGTTAGTCACTGTGAGATGCCATCAGCATATTGTAAGATATAGCCCATGCAAATTGGGGATTGAATATGCATGTAACCATTTTGTAACTGACCACTAGTAGTTTTTCATGGATTGAGATTTGTAATTACTCATTACTCATTTTTTAAACACCTTGCACGAAAGTAAGCCATGCATTTTTTACTTGTCATCTTATTCTCTTCCTGCTTCTGCTCTCCTCTCCATCCTTATATACTGTCTTGCGCTTTCAAACCTGTACAGATCCTTATGACTTTGTCCCTCATGTGGTCTCCAGCATGCTCTTCGGTTTATATTGCCATGCTCCATCGCGACAAATTCTTAGTTTTGCCTCCATCGGAGCTCAATGTTCCTGTGTCCCTTTACCTCCATCTGAGCTTGACGTCCCTGGGTCCATTTGCATCTGTCGGAGCTCAATGTCCCTGTGTCCTCTCACGTTATCACTGCTCACGAGTGGGTACATATTTTTTCTTATTACGATTTCTGAATGTAAATGAAGAATCGTTCTTTTGGCGACTGGGCACTTTGGAGCTTTTGTACACCGTTACGAACTTTGGCTGAAGGTGTGGGAAGTTTTGTTGTAGTCCCATTAGATTTGGCCATCAATCTGAGGTTAGGGTTTATTACAAACTTTGAAGTAAATCTTTCTCGATTTTTATAGCCTTTTATACTGTACTTCAGAATATGCCCTTGTATATAGCACTACTATAGACCTTGGGCTACCTATTGGTATCTATGAAAACATGCTATGCCTTGAGCTCACTGTTCACTAGCATGCTCAATGTTGAGCGCTTACATCAGGCTTTACATAGATCCAATCTCAAATGTAGCCACAATAGCATATATAGTATATCAATGGATAGAGCTTGATGAGGAGATTCAGAATATGTATATATGTTGAGGGTTATTAGGTGTATTGAGGTGGATGGCAAGGGATTAAGGTAGCAGATGTACCTATATTAAGCGCTCACTTAGGTGAACTGCAGTGATCATCTTGCTCTAGATGTTCTAGACCAAATACACACACATGTATATTATGTATACATCCATTTGCAGCTCATAAAGCATGTATAGAGCTGTACATATAACGTAAAGCTACTATTCTCTGTAAATATAATTGTTTATGGTGTTTTTCCACAAATTAGTCTGTTCTACTATATAGAGGGTATATTTGACCTGAGGGAATACTTGATATACAGCACACATACCGCGTGAGTATACATGAATATATTGAGCAATTGCCATGCATTGTAAAGAGACCTACAAATATAACATCGACTTATCAAAGAATATTCACTGTGGGCCTTACCTGACATACATGACATGTATGTCTACATATATGTCTGTAGCCACAATATGGTGAAGTCCACTAGAATATATGTAGCAATATATCATATGAAATGATGAAGGTATAGATATATTACCTTTAGAAGCAGATCAAAGTGAAGATTGCCATATTGGGAAGGGCCATCAGTTTACAGGGGTTAATGGCGGGTGCATGGCACTATATGTATACGATAACGATTATATGCGCATTTTCCGTCGATTTATAGGGCTATATACCACGCTCCAAAGAGCTTACAGTAATAGCTCTACTTTGAGCCAGGATACCTGCTGAGTCATCAGTGTTGTGTGTGCTAGCCTTGGCCTTCAGCCGACAGACATGTGGGCTGTCCACGTGGCTTTCCAGGCCACATGGACGAAGTGCGCTGTGGGTCCAAAGGGCCCCATTCCTGAAAACAAAGAAAAATAACGAAATATATTTATTTTCAGGCCTGACTTGATGTCCCTTCATGGTACAGAGCCCCCACAGGGCTCAAACATGTATATATACACTATGTAGAGCATTTGTATACACTGGATGCATGCTGTGCACCCTGGATGAGCTTCCAGAGTGGGGAAAAGCGAAAATAGAGGAGGTAGTGAAGATTGAGCTAGAAAATAATGTTTCGGCCGAAAAACCACCTAAGCGCTGGTGTGTAAAATCGTTTCACGTACGTCAAAACACCTAGGACACCACCGATGTGTCTTTACGTACGTGAAACGATTTGACTAAGCACTGCCATTAGTTGGGGTCCTTTCTGGAGTATCTCTGCCTTAGTACACACAGGGGTGCGCTATAAATCCCGATAAAATGCGCAAGTAATCCGCGGCCGTGTATTCCATTGGGATACATTTTGCTCGTACCTGCCCAGAAAGGCAACACGGCGCGATGGCTCGATTTCTACTTCTAAAATCGAAATAGATTAAGTAGCATCCTCAACTCTATCAGTGGCTTCTGGATGGTGTACATATATGGAAAAGAATGTCTGATATAGTGCCAAACTTGGTATAAACTGTAAAGCAAACTCTTATGGCAGGAAAGGCCCTATAATGCTTAATATCATGTGAAATTGGATATTTATTCTCTTCTTTGTATATATAGGCCTAGGGTTGTATATACAGAGTATGGCTGGTATCTGCATAGTATGTATATATGGCTGCTGTACTATAGCACTGACTGTAGCAATTTTGGCAGAATAGAGGCTGTGAATAAAGCTTAATCTATTTATTTCACAGTTCTCGATAAATATATTTGTATGGCCTCACCAAGGAGGGGCCCTTTCAGGATATAATTGTTCATGATAGCAGCCATCCATGCATGCATGCTATATTATACCTGGGAATATACATAGCCTTGCAAGGGTGAGCTAGCTACATTTTCCATCAGAGAAGCTTTTAACAGATAATTATATTACTTGTACATGATATCATATTTTATAAGGGGTGTTAGAGTGCAGTGGATGTATGGACATGCAATAGACTATAGATGTCCATTGTAGGAGGTGAACTCGATTACAGGAGTGCTTTGAAACACACTGGTGGTAGTGGGTGAGCAACTGAATGTATTGGAGCAAAGGGAGAACTATTGACCTGGTGGTAGTAGGTGAGCAACTGAAGAGCTCAGGGCACTACCCCCACAATTTATATCCTACAGAGGGGATCAAAGCGAACTAAAAACAAAGGAACGAAAGTGAAGGGGACAAAGGAAAAAAGTACAAAGGGATTTCTTTGTCAGTGGCCCATGAGGGCCACTGCACCTGGTCAATGCACTGGGCCACTGAGGGCCGCTGAGTGCAGAGGGGTGATTGCATCACAAAGAACACAACTAACAGTCCCCCCCTGAAGGCAGCATGTCTCTGCACAGGGCTTTCCCCACATCAAGCACATCTACTGCAAGCCCATGAGCCAGCGAAGTGCAGCAACCTTGGCTACAGACAAAGTCTTGGTCAGAATGTCTACAATTATCAGGTCAGTCTGGACATACTTTGGAGAGATCTGGCCATTCTCTATCACATCACGCAGCCAGTAGAGGTGCAGCTGCATGTGCTTCAATCACTCAAAATGCTCAGAATTCTTGGCCACTGCAATAGCAGAGTTGTTATTCATGTAGAGTGTCAATGGAGAGTGAGAGAGGTTGTAACCAAACTGTGAGCAGGTTGCACATCCAGGCAATGTCCTAGCCAGCCTGATTGGCAGCCATGTACTTCGCCTCTGTGGTAGCCTGCACCACCACAGTCTGCAGCTTACTACTCCAGTCCACAGCACTAATGCCCATTATAATGACATAAGCACCAGATGAGCACAGTGCGTCAGAATTCCTAGCATAGTCAGCATCCGAGTCGGTCACAAAGAGCTCCTTTGTTGCAGTAGGACCATAGGTGAGCTGCAAGTCCAGGGAGCCCTTGAAATACTGGAACAGGTGCTTAACTGCCTGCTAGTGGGCCTGGCCAGGGTTCGCATTGAAGTGAGCTAGCACAGAGACTGCATAGGCAATACCAGGATGAGTGCAGGTGGCAAGGTACATGAGGCAGCCAACAGCACTGACGTAGAGAAGTGTCAAAGTAAACCCCGCTACTTATCTTAGTAGCTTAGTGGGGGAACTTGACTGCAAGTGGGTGCGAGTGAAGTAGTTGGTAGACGAGGTAGATGATGCTGGAGACTTAAGCCCAGCAGAGCCCAGTATATATACATGAAGGGGAGGACCCCTGGTACTATCCGAGACCCTTGATACTGCCCATCACATGCACGATGGCGTGATGATGGTGTGATACTTGCCAAGACACTCCAGGCTCGGCGAAGTCTAAAGCTGAGTACCGGATGTGTCCGGAACCTTCTACGCTATTCTAGAATACACTACCCAGACCCTGGGTCCGGCTACCTACTATACACTGGTACCGGAGTGTCTACATCATAGATAAGATAAAGATAAGATCCTCACATGACTCTGAGTCCATTCCCAGCACGTGACCAACACGTGACCGCGTTTTGACGCGTGCCTGTCTTAACCCTAGTTCATGACCCTAATCCCTAGTGCCTACTGGGCGCTTACAAGAATAAAACCGTAGGGAATTGGAAAACTGTGACAGTATCCCCTCTTCAGATTCGAACTCCCGAGAGAAGACTTTTATTTTCCAGTGGATCCAAACTCGCCTGAACCACGATCAGTTGACTGTAGCGTTTCGACAACTTCTATGTCGGCATCGGCAATTTTTTCCAGGATCAATTGAGCCGCCCTATCTCCAGTCGTGACTGTGAAGTTACTGTCGCTTGTGTTAAGGAGTAGTATTTTGACGATGCCCGTGTAGTCCCGGTCGATAACGCCTGCGCCAACATGAATGCCTTTGAGTGCAAGTCCTGATCGTGGTGCAATTTGTCCATAGGTTCCAGTTGGAACTCGGATGTGAATGCCAGTTTGCAGTCTCCTGCTGGAATTGTTGCATCTTCTGCTGCATACAGGTCCCAGCCTGCTGCCTCGGTGGTGCTCTTGGATGGTGTTTTTCCACCATCTAGAACGATCTGAAGGGTTTCCTCTTCGTCGAGTTCTAAACCGTCTGTTTTCATAGGTGCTTCTTCTTTTTGAACACGCCAAAATTCCGCGATCTTCTCTTTAGCACCTTCCAGATTACTCTCTGGTTCCCATTTGTCTTCTTCTGGCCCATAACCCTTCCACCGAATCATGTACCAGTTTCATTTTCTGACATGTCCAGTAGTCTTGTGGTTGAGAATTTTCTCGACCTCGTACTCGAGCTCTCTGTCATGAACTTCTGGGTCTGGCGGTGCAGCTCGTTGGCCGACGATGGAGGGTGTAGAATAGGGGATTAATTTACTAGCGTGGAACACCGGGTGATATGCCCTGTATTGTGGAGGCAGTTTCACCTTAAAGGTTACTTTGGATAGTTGTTCCATGATTTCGAACGGTCCTAGGTACCTCAGTGTCAGCGTGCGTTGAGTGGTTTAGTAATCCTTTGAATTCAGCAGGACTTTGTTGCCAACTTTAAACGGCACTTCTTGCTTGTTCTGGTCGTGGTACCACTCCATACAGTCCGCTGCTAGTTGTAGGGCTGCTTTGGCCTTGTCTTGGGCATCTTGTCTAAGTCTGAATATCTCGTTCAAGTCTTTGCTTTTGGCTTACTTGTCGAGAGTTGGTCCTACCCGTGGGTGTCTACCATATTCTAGAAAGAACGGCGTGTCCTTTGTACTTTCATGTGCTGCATTGTTGTAGGCAAATTCTGCGGTGGGCAGATAATCGACCCAGTCTTCGTGATTGACATTATCAGCGAAGCAGCGTAGGTACTGTTCCAGAACTTGATTTACTCATTCTGTTTGACCATCTGTTTGAGGATGATATGCCGTAGACATCGCTGACTCGATACCGAGTAGCTTACACCATTTTTGAAAGAGTTTTGCCGCGAATTGAGTTCCTCTATCTGAGATCATCTGCAAAGCTAGTCTGTGGATAGGGTAAATTCTATCCATCAAGATTTTTGCGAGGTCTTTAGCAAAGAATTTGTTCGTTATCACAAAGAAACATGCTCTCTTGGTGAGTCGGTATACAATGACTAGGATGGCATCCTTTCCTCTTGACGGCATCAACTGAGTAATCAAGTCGATGGTAATAATGTCACAGTTTTTCGTCTCAACCCTTAGGGTTAGGGGCAGCAGGTGACAGAAGCGATTACTCCGAACTGTGACATGCAGAAGCGCTGGAGTGACAGCCCTAGGCTCGGGGCTGGTCACGTGATACGGCAGTCACGTGATGCGCACACGTGCGGTATTCCAGGGTCACATGGTCGAAGGTCTAGAAGCAGGCAAGGGTCTGGAAGCGCCGAGACACTCCGGAATGGACTAGAAAGTCCTGGAGGTCTCTGGACAGGTCCGGACAGTGCTGAAACGTTCTGGAGGTTTCTGGGACATCGTAGGAACATTTAGGAACGTGTAGGAGAATGTAGGAATGCCTGTAGGGCACTAGCCAATAGCGTAGTAGGTATTAGATAGCTAGGACCCTGAACACCGGTCCCTGGGGACCTGGTGCACATGTATATAAACCCTGAGAGCTGGGGATGCCTCCCCAGCTTCAATCTCATCGCATCTCACCTCTCTAGTCTCTATACCTCGTCTTCAAGCTTGGCTACACCCTTTGTAGTCCAAGTAAACCTTTGCCAGTGAGTATTGCTGGTTGGTTTGGTGTATAGGCGCTAGGGCAGCGCATTTTTGTGATAGAAGATTGAAGCTAGTCAACCTACTCCACCTTTGGTGGCCTAGGTTATTGCTTTGGGTTCTGGGGGCTTGTTTGAACAAGTGCTTTTGCGCTTTGTTCAGTTTTCTGCCGATCCACAGGCGTAAGTGGGCACTATAGTACCTTTTTAGGTACAGACAGGGGAACGTGGTGCAATCCACCTCAGAGGGCTTTGCCTGCGGACGAGTAACCCCTGTTGTAGTGCTGGACTAAGGGTGTAATACCCTGTCCAACCAGTTTTAGCTGTGTGGCGTGGAAACCCACAGTAATACCCCTTTCTCTTCGTTGAGGGTTGGCTGGCAGGAAAGCCTTGCGCTTTGCCTGTGTGGAGAAGTTTTCTGGCTTGTGTACACAGGCTGACCCGTGTTTACTAGTGCCTAAAGCTGCTAGGAACCGTTTTGTCCTTGCTAAGGACGAGAGCTCTGGCAAACCCTTGCTTGAGCGCATCAAGATCTCGAACCTTCACCGCTTCAAAGACGTTGGAAAGCCGCGCCCTGCGTACAAACCTCGCACTACACCCTACACCCCTGTCCCTGGTCGTCGTGAAAGGCTTGCTCGTGAAGCAGACTTGAACGACTTCAAGCACCAGCTTCAGCTCGAAGACTATCGCAACGAACAGCGCAAGCGCCGCCTACTCGATCGCATCGCGAACGCCCCTCCCCCTCTCCCCCTCATTGAGCGTATTGAACCTCCCCCTACCCCCCCTATCGAAGTCAAACCCATTCCCAAGGACCTTCGCTTTCACACCAACACTCAGGTCCATCAGCTGCGCGACTACGGACGAAAGTTCAACGGCGCCCTTAACCACTTGGGTCCGTTCTTTCAGAAGCTAGACGAGCAGCGTTTTCGAGTTGGGTTGACTGAACACGAGCTCTACATCTTGGGCTTGTTCAAGGAGAGGTTCGACAACATTCGCAAACACCTTCAGACCATCGTCGAGACGAAGGAGTACACCACGAGGGAGTGGAAGAAGATTTCGAGGGATTTGAAGAAGGCAGGCGCACATAGCTTCGCTGAGCTCAAGCCACGCTTCGCTGAGCATTGCAGGGAGCTGATTCAGGAGTTGGGTGAAGATTGGTTGTTTTTGGAGAAGAACCTCGATTAGTTTTTGTATCTGCGCGTTTTTGAATCAAGATGTCGCTCAATTCAAATCCTGTTGACTTTGGTTTACGTTCTGCTTCGAGTTCAAGTGGCATGGACCCTTGGGGAGCATTAGAACTTGGCTCTATGGCTGAGGGAGGCCCTACCCCAGTTTTGGCCACTGCGCCGCTTTCGACCTCTTACAAAGAGTACAGCCAGTCATGGGTACAAGCCGCTCAGGAAGGACTGACTCCTGGCGACTTTAAGGCCCTCGTTGACAGCCTGGGTAACTGGGTAAAGGCTGAAATAGCTCAAGTAAGGTCGGAAATGGGTTCAGAAGTCCTTCGCTTGAAGGAAGCCCTTCGCAAACGCAAAACCGAGGCCAAAACACTTCAGGAGCAGATAGACACTCTTGAGCAGACTAGACAGCACTTGTCTGCGCAGATAGCAGAGGCTCAGAACCAAAATCGCATTTTGCAGAATGCTATGCAGATGCTGAAGCAGGAGAACGAGAGCTTGAAAGTGTTGATTCAGCAAGGCACTAGTGGAGGCAACATTGGGTTGTCTCAGTCTTTGTTCCCTACCATGAAGGAGCCTGACACCTTTAATGGTGATAAGGCTAGCAAGCTGGATGACTGGCTCGAGTCGATGGCACTCTGGTTGCGCCACCGTGGCGTAATGGACGATGAAAAGAAGATAGAGACGGCAATGACTTACCTGCGAGGTTCAGCAAAGAAGGTCATGCAAGAGTACTTCGACAAGGTGGCAGACTCAAAGCCCCTTGGTACTTGGACCAACTTTGTGAACGAACTCCAGAAAGGATTCCAACAGACCGACAAGAAGGACAGGGCAAGGGCAGAGTTTGAGCAGCTTGTCAGCAAGAAAGGGACGAACGAGAACACTTTCAACGAGTTTGCCGCTCGTTTCCGTTCACTGGCTCGCCAAACTGACTTCTCCAACGAGGAACTGTTGGTCAAAGCCTATGCCCATACCCCTCGTGCCGCCGCCGATGTACTGGCAGCCCGTGGTCGCGCTCAGTGGGCTACGACCTGGGATGGTTGGTTGAAGGATGTTCAGGAGATTCTGCAGGATCAACGTCTCTTGACGGGCACCGTACTCTCTGGACAGCCTCAGTCGTCGAAAGACCCTGACGCTATGGATGTCGACGCCTTGAAGAAGGGCTCAGCCCAGGGCAAAGGCAAGACAGCCAAAGTTCAGAAGGTTGCCATGTCGTTCGAGGAGGCGAAGAAGAAAGGCTGCTGCGCTCAGTGTGGAGGCAAAGGCCACATCGCCAAGGAGTGTCCATCGAAGAAGAACAACTCAGGTTCTTCGACGTCGTCGAGTAAAACCACCAATGCACCGGTGGCCAGTTCGTCAAAGGCTTCGTGTTCAAAGGGAAAGGAGAAGGATAAGGGCTCTCGCCACACGAAGAACAGTGTGCGCGAGGTGTACGCCAGCGACTCGGAGAGATTCCAGGAGGTAGCCTCTGACGAGGAGTCGAGCTCGGATAGCTCAGAAGAAGAAGATACCCCCAAGACCAAGCAAAAGAAGAAGTCGTCTTCGAAGGAGAAGGCGCAGAAGATTAACCGCGTGGTGTTCTCAGACGATGAGGATTTTCTGCAGGGGCCGATGTAGAGTCTGCGATATCTGGTCCGTTTTTAGATTTCCTTTACCCTCCCGACTCAGTAGAATGTATTAGATCAGTTTTGGAATCGAGAAAAGTCTCTAGTTTACCCTCTAAATCGAGCTTTATCGTTCCAGTAACTTTGAGTCAGGGTAAGGAAATCAGAGTGCAGACTACCGCGCTGGTTGATTCGGGGGCCTATGCTGTGTTCATTAGCCATCGCTTCGTCAAGAAGCATAAGCTGAAGACGAACCAGCTGGCCAGGGAGATACGCGTTTACAACGCAGATGGCTCCAGGAACAAGTGTGGCAGTATTGAGGAGTATGCTTGGCTCGACGTAGCCGTAGGGGACCATGTCTCCAGACAAGCATGCCTCATTACAGATCTGGGTGGAAAGGACATGTTCCTCGGCTTTAGCTACTTGAAGAAGCATAATCCCGAGATAGATTGGGATAAGGGCGAGTGGAAGTACTCCAGATGCTCAGATTCTTGTCGCTTTACCAGCCACAAGGCTCAAGTAGCACAAGCAGAGCTCGAAGAACCTATGGATGAGGACTTCGAGGAGGAAGAAGAGGAGCCTTGGCTTCAGTGGGTCGACCCTTCCACCCCAGATGGCCGCGTTTTGGCAGTAACCTGCCGGAAGATCGCAGCGATATGCAGTATTCGTTCGCTGGAGGGAATCGAGGGCTGGGAGCAGCTTGTCCCTGCACAGTATCAGGACTATGGGGACGTGTTTTCGAAGCGTGCAAGCGAACGGCTACCCGTACGAAAGCCTTACGACCACGCTGTCGAGTTTATCGATGGAGCTACCCTACCTCGACCAGCTCGTAATTACTCACTGTCGCCAGAAGAGAGGAATTCTCTGGACGAGTGGATTCAGGAGAATCTCGCCAAGGGATACATCAGACCGAGTAAATCCCCGCTGGCAGCACCAGTCTTTTTCGTGAAGAAGAAGGACGGTTCATTGCGCTTGGTGCAAGACTACAGGAAGCTGAACGAAGTTGTCAAGAAAGACCGCTTCCCTATACCCAAGATCTCAGACCTTATAGATCGACTATCTAAGGCCAGTATATACACCAAGATTGACCTTAGATGGGGGTATAACAACGTCAGAATCAAGGAAGGAGACGAGTGGAAGCTGGCCTTCATCACACCTTTCGGTTTATATGAACCTACAGTAATGTTCTTCGGCCTCAGCAATGCACCAGCAACCTTTCAGCGCATGATGAACCATATTCTCGATGACCTAATTCGAGAAGGGCATGTCATGGTCTACCTAGACGACATTCTCATCTTCACGAATGACTTGGACCACCATCGGCGATTAGTTCGCGAGGTATTGCAGCGGCTACGCGACAATGACCTGTTCGCTAAGCCAGAGAAATGCTTCTTCGAGACGGATAGCATTGAATACCTCAGAATGATCATCAGCAAGGGGTCGGTTCAGATGGATCCATCGAAGGTAGATGGCGTTTTATCTTGGCCCATACCCAAGAGGGTCAAAGATGTCCAGGCTTTCCTGGGTTTTGCCAACTTCTACCGACGGTTTATTCGAGACTTCGGCAAGATTGTTCGCCCATTGTCAGAGCTTACCCGCAAAGGCAAAGAGTGGGAATGGGGGCCTGAGCAGCAGGATGCTTTCGATACGCTCAAAAGAGCGTTCACTACTGCGCCTATTCTCAAGATTCCAGACGACGAGCACCCTTTTAGGCTCGAATGCGATTCGTCAGACTTTGCTACGGGGGCTGTACTTGAGCAACTGGGCGAGGATGGCCTTTGGCACCCTGTCGCGTTTTATTCCAAGGCGCTAGGCGTACACGAGCGCAACTACGAGATATACGACAAGGAGATGCTAGCCATCATCCGCGCGCTGAAGGAATGGTGCCACCACTTGGAGGGACACCCTCTACCATTCGACATATGGTCAGATCACCAGAATTTGACCTATTTCCGCAAGGCACAAGACTTGACGCGACGTCAAGCACGTTGGAGTCTTTTCCTCACACGTTTCCACTTCAAGTTGGAGCACAAGCCTGGAAAGACGATGAAGCGGGCTGATCCAATGTCCAGGAGGCCAGATCATGAATTGGGGGTGGATTGCGACAACCGTGAAAAAGTCCTTTTGAAGCCAGAATATTTCGCGATTCGAGCCATGCAACCAACCCATTCATCGATAGTGGACGATAGCAAACTGCTAGAAAGGATCAGAAAAGCCCTGCTGGACGACAAAGTCACCAAGTCGTACAAAGACCTGATGTTGAAAGGACCAAGAGAGTTCGGGAAGGACTTAGCGGAATGGCACCTCGAGGACGGGCTACTACTGCACCGAGGCAAGGTGTATGTGCCCAAGGACGACAAGATTAGGGCAGATCTACTCAAGTTACACCACGACTTCCCTGGGGCTGGACACCCTGGACGATGGAAGACGTTGGAGTTGCTGTCGCGCAACTACTGGTGGCCAGGAATGTCAGTTTACGTCAAGAAGTACGTCGCAGGTTGCGAAGTCTGTCAGTCGCATAAAAATGTCAACCAGAAGCCTGCTGGCCTGCTACAGCCGAACGAGGTTCCGTCGGAACCCTGGGAGATAATCTCATGCGATATGATCACAGACTTGCCTGAGTCGGACGGTTACAACGCTATCTTCGTAGTCGTTTGCCGCTTAACAAAGCGAGCACATTTTCTCCCCATCACCAAGGAGTTTTCAGCCAAGGATCTGGGAAATTTGCTCTATGAGCGTGTTTGGCCTTTGCACGGTCTACCCAGACAGATCATTTCGGATAGAGGAACGCAGTTCGCTGCGAAACTCTTCCAGGAATGGTGCAGACTCTTGGGGATCAAGTCAGCAATGACTACTGCGTTTCACCCTCAGGCAGACGGTCAGACTGAGCGAGTTAATCAGTCATTGGAGCAGTATCTGCGCTGCTACACAAACTTCAGGCAGGACGACTGGGCGTACCTTTTGCCCTCTGCCGAGTTTGCGTACAACAACCAGGCGCATGAAAGCACCAAGAACTCGCCATTCTTTGTCGAATATGGCCATCATCCACGCATGTTCCCAGAGCAGGACCGTGTTACAAGGTTGTCAGAACTGGACGACTGGACAAAGCTTAGACAAGAGGCCCAAGATCAGGCGAAAGCCGCGCTCGTGCTGGCTGCAGAGCGAATGAAGTGGTATTACGACCAGGGTAAATCAGAACCCTTGTTCAAGGTCGGAGACCGTGTTTGGCTTGACGCAAAGGATCTGAACCTTCGGGTTCCCTCCAAGAAACTGGCACCAAAGCGAGTAGGCCCTTACGAGATCGTAGAGCAGCTGGGACCGGTTACCTTCAAGCTGAAGTTACCAGCCCATGTGAAGATTCACCCGGCCTTCCACGCAAGCAAGCTCACGAAGCACGTCGAGGATGAGGTCGCCAATCGCACGCGCAAACCCCTACCACCCATTCGTGTGGGTGATGACGAGGAGTACGAGGTCGAGCAGATCGTAGATGCACAGCCAGACTCTAAAGGCCGTGTTATGTACCGAGTACGGTGGAGAGGCTATGACGAGCATAGCGACACATGGGAATACTTGCCCAATCTCAAGCACGCTATGGCGAAGGTCAAACAATTCCACAAGAAATACCCAGATGCGCCGAAGGCAATTTCCCTTCTGCAACGCCACCACGACGAGGAGGATGAGTTTTTCGTGCGCGAACTCGCGCTACTCCAATCTTGGGGAGCAGACGACCAGTTCGAGGTCGAGCTCATGAACAAGGACGCAAAACTCCCCTCACGTGGCTCGCCAGAAAGCGCAGGGTTGGATCTTTTCATCACGGAAGACCTTACGCTCAAACCCCATGATCGCAAGCTAGCGTCAACTGGCCTTCGAATGTGTACTCCACCAGGTACCTACGCTCGAGTCACACCACGGAGTGGCCTCAGCCTCAGAGGCATCGACATAGGAGCAGGCGTTATTGACCGAGATTATCGAGGAGAGCTCAAAATTCTACTCATCAACAACTCGCCCGACACCTTTACATTCCACAAGGGTGATCGTGTCGCTCAACTCGTGCTCGAAAAAATATCCTATGCCGAACCAACTCCGGTTTCTCGCCTCGACTCAACCATTCGCAGCAGCGATGGTTTTGGCTCCACTGGTATTTAGGCTTCACCAGGAGGTTCAGCTAGAATTGGGGGTAATGTCACAGTTTTTCGTCTCAACCCTTAGGGTTAGGGGCAGCAGGTGACAGAAGCGATTACTCCGAACTGTGACATGCAGAAGCGCTGGAGTGACAGCCCTAGGCTCGGGGCTGGTCACGTGATACGGCGGTCACGTGATGCGCACACGTGCGGTATTCCAGGGTCACATGGTCGAAGGTCTAGAAGCAGGCAAGGGTCTGGAAGCGCCGAGACACTCCGGAATGGACTAGAAAGTCCTGGAGGTCTCTGGACAGGTCCGGACAGTGCTGAAACGTTCTGGAGGTTTCTGGGACATCGTAGGAACATTTAGGAACGTGTAGGAGAATGTAGGAATGCCTGTAGGGCACTAGCCAATAGCGTAGTAGGTATTAGATAGCTAGGACCCTGAACACCGGTCCCTGGGGACCTGGTGCACATGTATATAAACCCTGAGAGCTGGGGATGCCTCCCCAGCTTCAATCTCATCGCATCTCACCTCTCTAGTCTCTATACCTCGTCTTCAAGCTTGGCTACACCCTTTGTAGTCCAAGTAAACCTTTGCCAGTGAGTATTGCTGGTTGGTTTGGTGTATAGGCGCTAGGGCAGCGCATTTTTGTGATAAATAACTTCCCAAGGTCTGTTAGGTACTTTGTTGGGCATGAGTTGTCCATAGGTCTGCTGTGTGCAATTCTTCATTCGCTGACACATATCGCAGCCTGTGACGTATTTCTTGACAAAGACAGACATTCCCGGCCATCAATAGTTTCGGGAGACAAGTTCGTAGGTCTTCCACCTGCCTGGATGTCTGGCTGATGGGTAGTCATGGTGTATTTGGACTACTCGTCATCGTAAGTCCTCATTCTCATCCTTTGGTATGTAGATATGTCCCTGGAAGAGTAACAATCCATTCTCAAAGTTCCATTCCTCTAACGGTTTCTTGAACTCGCGTGGTCCTGATTTGAGTAACGATTGATAGTTCTTGGTGACTTCGTCAGATAACAGAGCCTTCTTGACCTCTTGGAGCAGTAAATCATCGTTTACTGGAGCGTTATGGGAGGCGTCGATCGCGCAGACTTCGAGCAGATTGGCAAAAAATTCCGGCTTCAGAAGAATATGGTCGCGATTATCGAGTTCTACCCCCTCTTCATGATCTGGTCTCCTGGACAGAGGGTCTTCAGCTTCCATTATTTTACCCAGCTTGTGGTGTAGTGTGAAATGGAATCTTGTTAGATATAATGCCCAACGAGCTTGACGGCGAGACAATTTCTGGGCCTGCTTGAAATAAGTCAGGTTCTGGTGGTCTGACCATATCTTGAATTTCTCCGAATGTCCCTCTAGATAGTGTCTATACTCTTCTAACCCGCGGATTATGGCCAACATCTCCTTATCGTATATCTCATAGTTCCTTTCGTGAACATTGAGTGACTTGGAGTGAAAGGCTACCGGATGGTAAAGCTTATCGTTTGGGTCAAGTTGTGACAAAACCGAGCCAATTGCGAAGTCACTTGCATCGGTAGAGAGCCTGAACAGATTAATGTCGTCCGGAATTCGTAGAATTAGTGCAGAAGTGAATGCCTTTTTCAGGTCGTCAAACGCCTTCTGCTGGTCAGAACCCCATTCCCATGGTTGATCCTTCTTGGTGAGTACTGTGAGTGGCTTCGTGATTTTCGCAAAGTCTTTAATAAACCTGCGATAGAAATTCGCGAATCCAAGGAATGCCTGAACGTGCTTGACCTTGGTCGGTACGGGCCACTCCGTTACGCCTGTGACCTTAGCAGGGTCCATTTCTACATGATTCTTGGATATAATCATGCCGAGATAGGCAAGCTTGTCCTTTTCGAATAGACACTTTTCTACCTTTGCCAAGAGGTCGTTGTCTTCCAGTCGCTGCAACACTTCATGTACGATCTTTCAATGTTCCTCACGGTCATTGCCGAAGATGAGGATATTGTCGAGGTAGACTATAACCTTTCCTTAATGGATAAGGTCTTCGAAAATGTTGTTCATCATATTCTGAAATGTTGCCGGTGCATTTGCAAATCCAAAGTACATAACTTTGGCCTGAAATAAACTGTCCTTGGTTACAAAAGCCGTTTTCCCCTCGTCACCTTCCTTGATGCAGACATTGTTATATCCCCATCGAAGGTCGATTTTTGTGAATATCAACGCCTGAGATAGTGCGTTGATTAAATTGGCGATGCGAGGGATAGGATAACGGTTTTTTTTTGTAATTCCGTTCAAGGGGCGGTAGTCCATGCAAGGTCACAAACTACCATCAGCCTTCTTTACGAAAAAGAATGATGCAGCGATGGGTGACTTCAACTCTTCTATGTAGCCTTTTCGGCGTTCCTCTTGAATCCACTCATCAAAAGATGAGCGTTGTCTCTGGTCTAGTGGGTACACCTTTCCAATTGGGGGCAACTTAGCTCCTTCCTCAAATTTGATGGCATGGTCCCATGGTTTGTGGGTGGGCATGCGTTCAGATTTGGTCTTACTGAATACGCTTTCGAATTTGTGAACCCAACTCGGTATCTGTGATTTCCATTGCGAGGTGTCAACTGTATCGTCGTCATCCTTTTCCAGGATGTCAGCGACAGCCTCGGCTTGCGTTCGTTCCTCTGAGTTACTGAAGTCAACCCAGTTAATGTGGTGGGGAATATCCTCTTCTCCAATATCGTCCAGTGAGGATTCCCAAGGTTGCTCTGGTTCGAGCTCTGCCAGCTCCTCGTCATTGCTGATTTCGATGTCGAGGGCTTGGACTTTCTGTGCCATGCTGGAGAATTTGCATGATTCAGGACATCTGGTGAACTCCCAATTGCCTTTTGCCCAGTCGATTTCTGGGTTATGCTGGTGTAGGAACTTGTACCCTATATACATGTCTTTGTCATGCAAATCCGTCACGAGCAAGTACTGGGTGTGTTTGTGTGTTCCAATTTCCAAGTAGGCTCGCAGGGCGTGAGTGATTCGTCCTGCTTTATTGATCGTTCCATCCGCATTTTTTGCTTCATACAGATTTGCCAACTTAATAGTTACCAGATTGTTCTTTTCAACGAAGCTGTGATCGATGAAACTCGTCGTGGTGCCTGAATCAACCAGGGCTTCTGCCTGTGCTTTTTTACCATACACCCACAAAGTAATAGGAAGTTTGAACGATAAAGATTTATTACGTGAGACGTTCAATATACCAATGTCAATTACTCTATCTACATCCAGTGTAGACTCGACCGTGGGTACATGATCAGCGTTACTGACATGTAGGACGCAGGGATCCACTACAGGTCGTTGAAAAAATCCACTTTCCGGTCAGACAATTTTACGTATTTAGCAGCTCAGGCCCTCATACGTGCACGCACAGCTTCCCGCTCATCAACGGGTTCCTGTGGGGGAGTCTGTTTCAACTCCTTCTCATCCTCCTCCGTTCATTCATGGATGTGGACCGCGTTGATGACGACTTCGTCATTGGCCTCAAGTTCCACGATCTCCTTCTCCAATTCGGCCATCCTGACCTTTGCTTGGTTGAAGGAGTTTTTCTTGGCGGCGATTGCCACTGCATTCTTGCCTTTTCCTTGATTATTACTCCTCCTGCTTGAGAAGGAGGCCTTACCATTGTTGTTGTTACCAGAGGACTGTTGCGACTTCTGGTCCTTGAGCAAGAAGAAGTCTAAAGTGACGTGCGTTTTAGCACGCGCGAACTTCTTCAGCTCGGTGCAAATGGCGCAGGGGTTTGAAACCTTCTTGGCTTCTTGTGAATTCGCCTGTTATTTCCCCTTGCCTTTGTTGCCCTTGACCGTCTAAGCCGCGCTGATGTCCATAGCATTTGGGTCCGGTGTAGAACCCAAGCCGTGCGAGTTTCCCTTGCTGAAGATGTGCATTGCTGCGCGGTCGGGATAAAGTTCCTTGTATGCCTCAACAAGGTACGTTATGAATTCTGACGTGGTTGTAGGCCAACTCGAGCGACCGCGACCCAGCACAAAGATGCCCAGCTTCTCCTCGACGTTGTCGTACAGCTTGTTAATCATATGCATGTCCGTGAACGGCTTGCTGCTGTTGTCGAGGAGTATCTTGAAGCGAACCGAGTAGTCGATGATGTCCTTCTGGAGAGCTGATTTGTCGTTGAGTAGCTTCTCGAGGTCCTTCGTTGCCGTGCGCGTAACATCCTTTTGACCATAAACCGTCTGGAGACTAGCCCAGAAGCTGTCAACCGAGCCCATGTCCTCGCCCCTGGCGTTTTTGTCCAACAGTGATTGCATCAGCTTCAGGGCTGGTTCGCGCAACAGGGACAACACATTAACTATGTGCTGTTTGTCCATCGTGATGCCCTGGGTGCTGTTCCAAAGTTCGACCAGGTTTTTCCATTCCTCAAATTTCGTCATGTTCTTCTCACCGGAGAAGAGCGGCGGTTGGGCAGACTTGGGGCGAGCAGGTGCACTACCTCCTGAATGCGAACTGCACGGCGAGGCTGTGCCAAGCATTACCCATCAGCTTAGGTAATCGTATAGCCTGCCCTAAAGACTCTGTAGTATATAAGGGTAGCACTCCTCGCTCCTGTCCATCATCTCAACCTCTTGGTCAATACGGACAGGTAAGCCACACTTTGTATTTCTTTACTATTCTCAATAATAACTTGGTCAATACGGACAGCTGCATAAGTTGTGTGTCGCTGCATGACACGCTCCACTGCACCTCATCGTCGTCATCCCCATCCGTCCTCCCTTGTGTAGCGTTGAGCCCTAGTTCCGTGACAAGTGGTAGCCAAAGTGGGTGCGGACAGGCAGAGGGCCATGGACATCGGAGTGAATGAGCTGGAGTGGTTAGGAGACTCTGTTGGATGAGGAGGGGAAGGGCACAGCATTGAGCTTGCCAGAAAGGCAGAGTTCACAGATGGGGTCCGCTTCTGCCTTGGAGTCAAGCTTCATGCTAGTGACTATGCCATCCTTGAGCAGGTTCCAGATGTTCTGGATGTGCACGTGTGCAAAGCGACAGTGCCAAAGGGTCTCACCTATGGGGAGCGTCAAGATGGAGTCGGCCTGGCAGACTCTGAGGCTGGAATGACCGTTCCATCGAGGTAGGCGGTGCAAGTGGGCCTAATGGACGCAGTGAATAGGGTCTGGCTGCTGTGCTCAAAGTCGAGGTGCTTGGAATAGATATGGACATTGAAACCGTGCTGAGACGTGAGATACAGGACTGAGAAGAGATTCGAGCCAAGTTCTGGTACATGCAATACTCTCCTGAACTCCACAGTGTGCACTGCCTTCCCCTGGACTACTGGAGCAAACACCACCGTTCCTACGCCTTCAGAGTACACTATGGCCTCATTGGCGAGGCGCACAGTAACCCAGATAGGCTTGTAGTTGCAGATTCAGTGCTTGTGGGGCATCATATGAGAAGTGGCACCAGTGTCTGCAATCCAGAGGAAGTGAGTGGCAGATTCAAGTGTGGCAGAGTGTGCAGTGTGACACACAGAGGCTTGGCTGGTGGACTCAGAAGAGAGTTCCTGAGCTGCAGCAGCTGTGGCAGGGGTCTTGGGCTTGTTCTTGCCACACTGCTTCTTTTTCTCCTCGATGTCCTAGCATGCCTTCTCCTTGTCACACTTGTAGTGGAAGCATTGGTTCTGAGAGTGGCCAGGGATATTGCAGTATGCACAAGGGGTGTTACTGGTGGCCTGTGAGGTATTGGTGGCAAGTACAGAGGCAGTGCCATGTGTAATAGAGTGCAAACAAAGGGCCTCCTTGTTGGTAAATGCAAACTGGAGCGATTCCTTGTCAAATTTGTCCAGGAGTTGGTGAGACGAGGTGAAATTGGTGTAGAAGTCAGGGAGGGCTCAGATCATGCACATAACATGTTGCATGTAGGAGGTAAATTCGACTACAGGAGTGCCCTGAATCATACTGGTGGTGGTGGGTGAGCAACTGAAGTGCTCAGACACTACCATCAGGGTTTATATACTATTCTACAGGTCGGAGTATTAACTAAGAACAAAGGAGCAAAGGTGAAACGAGACAAAGGAAGGAGTACAAAGCAGTGGCCCATGAGGGCCACTGCACATGGTCAATGCACCTGGCCACTGCACTGGGCCACTGAGTGCCACTGAGGGCAGAGGAGTAGTTGCATCACAAAGGACACAACTAACATCCAAGTGTGTGGGCTGCCTAATATCTCATCAATGGTGAGCACACACATATTATGGACAGCAGCTATGAGAAAGGAAATGCAATCAGAAGTGTCCGACAGAAAACAGTGCAAGGCTTGCATTGCTTTCATGTATACTCACTATCCTTACCCAACACATACACTCTGTTCATCTCCAGCCAGTCATGCACTTTTTTGAAGGGCAGTAGGCAGAGCTCTCATGATTGACTAAACATATACACTGATAGATTCTTGTTCACTGCCATTACTCTTTCTTTAAGCTCTTGTTTATTGACCTGATAATACAATGACTGCTATGCTGTATCGAAAGCTTTCAGTTTAACTTCTCAGATATTGAACTCAGGAACATAGACCTGGAGTGCCTCGAGAGTGTCAAAGGTGTAGTCTGGAATCCAGAACTACTAAGTAATAGGTGATCATATGGGCGCTGGCTTGTGTAGCCTGAAACAGCAGCTATATGTGTACATTGATCGTCCTGGGTATATTCATATCTCCCTCTGTCCATGTTCAGAAGGGAGATATGATTCGCCATTACATTCTACTTCTCCTTAAACAGCCGCAAATGGTGAGGGATATCGTTGCCCTTTAAGTGTGGTACTTTCCTCATGGGGTGGAAATTTGTCCACAGAGAAAACATTGACTGATTAGGATGGGAAATAAAATTGTATATGGTAGTGTATAGTTGTCTATAAAGTATGCAGGGTATTTAAAGTCAGGGAACATGTATGTCTATAAGAAACAGGGCAGTTCCCGATGCAGACATTAGGGACAGGTGTCCCATTTCATTCTCTGCTGCTCTAATATTCCCTGGTGCAAGTAGCAATTCCAAAAAATGCTGTAGAGCCTCCCACTCCAGAATGTGGAGAGCAAATTTCTAAAGATCACAAAATTTAGCACCAATGAGAAATTTATTAATGGCCTAAATCATGAATTAGTATAAGAGTGCAATACATTTGTGAGAAATTACATTGCACAACAAGACTGCTCGTTCAATCATGAGAAATATTGAGCACCATCGAGTTTCAATATTTCTCAATAACTGAAGAACATAAACATCAAGTGACTTCTGGATATGTACGAAGTGCTAGCACTGTAAAGCAGATGTATGAATCTGAAATTTTGAACTATTTAGGGTGGCTTCGACTATGTGGAGACTTTTGCCCCTCGCACTCCCTATTGACCCTCTACATGGATAACAACTCTGCTATTGCAGAGGCCAAGAATCCTGAGCACTTTGGGCGATTGAAGCACATGCAGCTGCGCCTGTACTGGCTGCGCGATGTGATAGAGGATGGCCAAATCTCTCTGGAGTATGTCCAGACTGACCAAGGCTCTGTCTGTAGCATCTGATGGGCTTGCAGCAGAATGTGCTCGATGTGAGAAGAGTCCTGTGCAAAGACATGCTGCATGAGGGGGGATAGTGTTCACTGTGTCATTTGTGCTTCAACCACTCCTCTGCACTCAACAGCCCTCAGTGGCCCAGTGCATTGACCAGGTGCAGTGGTCCTCATGGACCACTGACAAAGGAGTTCCTTTGTACTCTTCTCCTTTGTCGCTTTCGCTTTCATTCAGTTGTTCCTAGCTCGCCTTCATCCTCTCTGTAGGATCATGTATACACCCTGGATGTATTGTCCTGAGCTCTTCAGTTGCTTACCCACTACTACCAGTGTGATTGAGGGCACTCCTGTAGTCGATTTTACCTCCTACAACCAACAAGACCACCGCACAAAAGACCGTACAACAAGGAGGGCTGCGAAAATAAACAACAACGCCAACAAGTTAAATATGGGCAAGCCAAATGTCGACAACATTGAAGAGTCGGACACAGGTGAGCCAAGCAACAACTACAACAATGACAATGTATGCGGTCGCTAGAGGAACCGTCCTATAGATGGGAACGAGGCCAAAGAGGAGTCGATCAACATGAATGATATTGATCTGGCTAATTATCAGGACCTGCAGAAACAACCTGCAACTAAGGTGAAACTCTGCACTTGTTTCGCGTGCGAGTGCCCTCAATCACTGGTGGTAGTGAGTGGGCAACTGAGAAGTTCAGGGCACTACCCCCCGTGTTTATATACTATCCTACAGAGAGGATAAAAGCGAACTAAGAACAACTGAATAAAAGTCAAAGCGACAAAGGAAGAGAGTACAAAGGAGCTCGTTTGTCTGTGGCCCATGACGGCCACTGCACTGGGCCACTGAGGGCTGCCGAGTCCAGAAGGGTGGTTGCATCACCAAGGACACAACTAATAGGTCTTTGATCGTGTGTCTGGCGACTCCACGCTTGTGCACATTTTCGACTACTTCTTGCCTTGGCCTACAATAAATATGTCATATGGCTTGTGGCCAATAGTTAATTAGGTTTATCAGAGTGCTTCTCATTGATCCACTTTGAAGGAGGGGGGAAGTCTCTAGCAACCGTGGTTACCTCAAGATAGTCTAAGGTAAGTAGTATGCTGATGGAGATGTGAGCTACTTACTACAGATCCCTGTAGTCTTTTCTGTGCTATTCATACATGCTGACTGTAGCTTGCACTCACCAGGCACAGCAAGGCGGACAATCTGGGGTCTTGGTTGAGGTTTGATCCAGGTGCATTGTTGGTGCAAGATTTTATGTTATGAGAAGGAGTCTTTGAAATGTTACAAACTGGCCTGTGGACCTCAGAGGCATAGTGGTCGGTAGAGCGAGATTTGTTAGTTGTGTCATTTGTGATGCAACCACTCCTCTGCCCTCAGTGGCACTCAGTGGCCCAGTGCAGTGGCCAGGTGCATTGACCATGTGCAGTGGCCCTCATGGGCCACTGCTTTGTACTTCTTTCTTTGTCTCTTTTTGCTTTCGTTCCTTTGTCCTTAGTTAAGACTCCGACTTGAAGGATGGTATATAAATCCTGGGGGTAGTGCCTGAGCCCTTCAGTTGCTCACCCACTACCACCAGGTCAGTAGTTCTCCCTTCGCTCCAATACACTGAGTTGCTCACCCACTACCACCAGTGTGATTCAGGGCACTCCTGTAGTTGAGTTTAGCTCCTACATCGAATAAGTTTGGCACTATATCAGGCATTCTTTTCCATATATGTACACCATCCAGAAGCCACTGATAGAGTTGAGGATGCTACTTAATCTATTTCGATTTTAGAAGTAGAAATCGAGCCATCGCGCCGTGTTGCCTTTCTGGGCAGGTACGAGCAAAATGTATCCCAATGGGATACACAGTCGCGGATTATTTGCGCGTTTTATCGGGATTTATAGCGCACCCCTGAGTGTACTAAGACACAGATACTCCAGAAAAGACCCCAACTAATGGTAGTGCTTAGTCATATCGTTTCACATATGTAAAGACACATTGGTGGTGTCCTAGGTGTTTTTACGTACGTGAAACGATTTTACATACCAGCGCTCAGGTGGTTTTTCAGCTGAAACATTATTTTCTAGCTCAATCTTCACCACCTGCTCTATTTTCGCTTTTCCCCACCCTGGAAGCTCATCCAAGGTGCACAGCATGCATCCAGTGTATACAAATGCTCTACATAGTGTATATATACATGTTTGAGCCCTGTGGGGGCTCTGTACCATGAAGGGACATCAAGTTAGGCCTGAAAATGAATATATTTCGTTATTTTCCTCTATTTTCAAGAATTGGGCCCTTTGGACCCACAGCGCACTTCGTCCATGTGGCCTGGAAAGCCACGTGGGCAGCTCCACATGCCTGTCGGCCGAAGGCCAAGGCTAGCACACACAACACTGATGACTCAGTAGGTATTCTGGCTTAAAGTAGAGCTATTACTGTAAGCTCTTTGGGGCGTGGTATATAGCCCTATAAATCGATGGAAAATGCGCATATAATCGTCATCGTATATATATAGTGCCATGCACTCGCCGTTAACCCCTGTAAACTAATCGCGCTTCCCAATATGGCAATCTTCACTTTGATCTGCTTCTAAAGGTAATATCTCTATACCTTCATCATTCCACATGATATATTGCTACATATATTCTAGTGGACTTCACCATGTTGTGGCTACAGACATATATGTACACATACATGTCATGTATGTCAGGTAAGGCCCACAGTGAATATTCTTTGATAAGTTGATGTTATATTTGTAGCTCTCTTTACAATGCATGACAATTGCTCAATATATTCATGTATACTCACACAGTATGTGTGCTGTATATCAAGTATTCCCTCAGGTCAAACATATTCTCTATATAGTAGAACAGGCTAATTCGCAGAAAAATACCATAAATAATCATATTTACAGAGAATACTAGCTTTACATTATATGTACAGCTCTATACATGCTTCATAAACTGCAAATAGATGTATACATAATATACATGTGTGTGTATTTGACCTAGAACACCTAGAGCAAGATGATCACTGCAGTTCACCTAAGTGAGCACTTAATATAGGTACATCTGCTACTTTGATCCCTTGCCATCCACCTCAATACACCTAAGAACCCTCAGTATATATACATATTCTGAACCCCCTCATCAAGCTCTATCCATTGGTATACTATACATGCTATTGTGGCTACATTTGAGATTGGACCTTTGTAAAGCCTGATGTAAGTGCTCAACATTGAGCACGCTGATGAACAGTGAACTCAAGGCATAGCATGTTTTCATAGATACCGATAGGTAGCCCAAGATATATAGTCATGCTATATACAAGAGCATGTTCTGAAGCACAGTATAAAAGGTTATATAAATCAAGAAAGATTTACTTCAAAGTTTGTAATGAACCCTAACCTTAGATTGATGGCCAAATCTAATGGGACTACAACAAAAGTTCCCACACCTTCGGCCAAAGTTTGTAACGGTGTATAAAAGCTTCAAAATGTCCAGTCGCCAAAAGAATGATTCTTCATTGACATTTAGAAATTGTAACAGGTAAGCCTTTGTTTGTATAGTAATAACATCACTAATATTATCTTGGTCAATATGGACAGTTAAACAAACCGTTTGTCACTGCATGACTCACTCTGCTGCATTACTTCATTGATCTTCCTATTTGTGCTCCCTCATGTAGCATTGAGCTCTTGCTCCACAACCCGCATCGCAAAGCTGAAGTAGTGAAGTAGTACTGGCAATACTTAAACAGTAATTCTATTGATCTAGCATGAAAGCAGACATTCAGAGCCATGTGGAATTATACCATCAATGCCAAGTACAGAGTGTAAAAAAGGCAGAAGTATCTATTATTGTATATTACCATTCACTCTATTTTTCAAGATATACATGTATGTAATGTTTATGCCTCAAATTCAGAGCTACAAATGCATAGCAGTAGCAAGAGATGACCTATCAGAAGCAGTGAAGGACAAGCTATAAGACTGTCACAGTTTTTCGTCTCAACTCTTAGAGTTAGGGGCAACAGGTGACAGAAGCGATTACTACGAACTGTGACATGCAGAAGTGCTGAAGTGACAGCCCTAGGCTCGGGTTTGTTATGTAATACAGTGATCACGTGATGTGCACACGTGTGGTATTCCAGGGTCACATGGTCGAAGGTCTGGAAGCAGACAAGGGTCTGGAAGCACTGAGACACTCTGAAATGGACTAGAAAGTCCTGGAGGTCTCTGGACAAGTCTGGACAGTGCTGGAACATTCTGGAGGTTTCTAGGACATTGTAAGAATATTTAGAAATGTGTAGGAGAATGTAGAAATGCCCGTAGGATACTAGCCAATAGCGTAGTAGGTATTAGATAGTTAGAACCCTGAACACCAGTCCCTGGGGACCTGGTGCACATGTATATAAACTCTGAGGGCTGGGGGTGGCTCCCCAGCTTCAATCTCATCACATATCACCTCTCTAATCTCTATACCTCATTTTCAAGCTTGGCTACACCCTTTGTGATCCAAGTAAACCTTTGCCAGTGAGTATTGCTGGTTGGTTTGGTGTATAGGTGCTAGGGCAGCGCATTTTTGTGATAAAGACAGCCCAACTCTAAGTCTATGGTCAAGTTCCTATGGAAGCAAGTATTTTGCAGATACAGTGTAGTAGGACAGCTAATCATGGACAACAGATCATAAGTTGAGAAGGCATTTACAGAGCTCATGGATAGATTTGGAATATCCCAGATGAAAATTTCAGCTTACAACTCCAAGGTAAACAGAGTAGTAAAGCGAGGGCACTTTATTATCAGGAAATATATTCTCAAAGCCTGTGATGGTAAAGTACACCAGTGACCAGCACATATATCATATGCTTTTTTTTTGCAAACAGAGTTACTGTTAGGCATCAAACAGAATTCTTGCCCCACTATTTGCTTTACAGTGTACATCCAGTACTATCTTTTGATCTCACAGAAGCAACCATTATAGTAAACGGATTCAAGTGGAGAATGATCTCAGAAGACCTGTTAGTGTTATGAATAAGGCAGCTTCAAGAGTGATCTGAAGACTTTGCAAACACAGCAGCAGTTCTAAAGAAACATTGCTTTCAAGCCAAAGAGCCGTTTGAAAGGAGGTATAAGACACAGTTAGTTAAGAATTCTTACCCACTTGGAATGCTAGTATTGATAAGAAACAAGGCTAAGAAGAATTCGAAGGAAAAGTACCATGATAGATACCAAGGACTCTATGAGGTATTTAAATGAACAAGGAATGGTGCCTACATTCTGCAAGGACTGGATGGTATTATTTGGCAACAAGCAATGGCAGCATTCAGAATACTACTCTATATATCCAGATTAGATGAATCCCTGCCTAAGCTTGCAAAAGACTTGAGAGATCAAGACTTAAATACGAACTCCTAGTTCTCAGGAAGTTCAGCAAACTATAGCACAGACTTAGAAGAAGATCAAGACTCAGAGTTAGCATAATTAGCATATAAGGAGCCAAAATCATCCTTATATTCATTCAGTTCGTAAGTGTGTTGAACTGAGGACAGTTCATTTTTCAAGCAACCCCTAAATATCATGCGCCAGCCCTGTTTGCCACAAAATTGTCATGGCTTAAGTTCCCAATTAGGTAGTTAGCTTATATAATCTCATAGCTCACCATTTTTGTAGCTTCATCTTGGATTGTCTTTAATGAACTAACACCAGTCTCGGGTGTGATTGCCCTCTGTAGCCTTGTTTTCATGTTATAGATCACATTCTCGATCTTGCAGGGCAGCTCAGCCCTTGACAAGGATAGGGAAGAATTGAGCCTTATTCAGGCATAGCAGAATAAACATAATGAAGCGGAGCTTAGTATAGAAGAATGTATAAAGACATGGAAATGTACAGTAAAGTGTGGGAGTTCAAAGCAAGGGCATGAGAAGACAGAGACCCAAAAGGTAAGGTATGAAAAGATGCAGCCATGTTAGGAACATTGTGGAAAAGATAGGCTATATTTAGGCGATGTGGGAAAGTAACTATCTATTTAGACCTTGAAAAGTGCCAAGCATCTCTGAAACTAGGGAAGAAACATGCAGAAGATCAGAGGAAAGTATGAAAAGTGATGGAATCTACTAAAAGAAAATTTAGAAAAAAGGTGGCAAGTGGAAAAGAAAATAAAAAGGAGTTGCAGGAAGGAAGTAGAGTTATTACAAAAATGTGCTGCCCTAGCGCCTATACACCAAACCAATCAGCAATACTCACTGGCAAAGGTTTACTTGGACCACAAAGGGTGTAGCCAAGCTTGAAGATAAGGTATAGAGGCTAGAGAGGTGAGACACGATGAGATTGAAGCTGGAGAGCCACTCCCAGCCCTCAGGGTTTATATATACATGTGCACCAGGTCCCCAGGGACTGGTGTTCAGGGTCCTAACTATCTAATACTTACTACGCTATTGGCTAGTACCCTACAGACATTTTTATATTTTTCTACACATTTCCAAATGTTCCTACAATGTCCCAAAACCTTCTGGGACATTCTAGCACTGTTCTGACCTGTCCAAAGATCTTTAGGACTTTCTAGTCCATTGCGGAGTATCTTGGCACTTCCAGGCTCATGTCTACTTTTAGACCTTTCACCATGTGACCCTGGAATACCACACATGTGTACATCACATGACCACTGTATCACATGACCAGTCCAAGCCTAGAGCTGTTACTTCAGTGCTTCTACATATCACAACTTGGAGTAATCACTTCTATCACCTGCTACCCCTAACTCTAAGAGTTGAAACAGAAAACTGTGACACTCTATAGGAGTATAAAAGACCTCTCTCTTCTTCTCTCTCAATAGATCACTAGTTGAAAGCAGCCAGCTATTTTCTCACCTCAACCACCACTATCTCTTGATATAGACTGTGTATTATCAGCTTAAGTGTGATTCAGTTCTAGTAAAGAATAGTTAGTCCACCAGTGCACTTAGGCATTGTCACAGATGTGATGGCATAGCCCTATTTTTCGCTTATTTTTGGCTATTTTTCTTGATTAATCCAATGAGCAAGCAGCCCTCACATCGTCTGGAGTTCCAGATGCCCACAGTTAAGTGTCTGGTTACCCAGCACCAACATCCTAATAGCACATTACCCTCAAACACCAGTGCCCCTGCTGCATACCTCTGACATTGCTCAAATCACTAACTTGTCTATAATTGGTTTTCCAGATCGCCGAGGAGACACTGTCATCTCTGGTGACTCTCCTTGCCGAAATATTCTGATCTGTCATTCTGCTGACACAGCCTCGGCCCACTGCAGTCTTGAACACAGCTAGCTGACATGACCTCATAACATAGTCCAACATAGCCTCACAGTGCAGCTGCGCATTGCAGCCTCGTTGATTATGCCTTGCATTGCCCATCAGCTTATATAATTGTACAGCCTGCCCTAGAGTACTGGTGTATATAAGAGTAACTCTCCTCACTTCTGTTTGTAATCTCAATCTCTTAGTTAATATGGACAGGTAAGTCCTTACTTGTAACAGTGAAATAGTTTGCTAATGCAACTTGGTCAATACAATGTCGCTGCCAGGGACGGTTGGTGTGTTGTTTGGTCAGCAAGAACAACCATTTGCTGAATTTCCTGGACCAGATGTTGGGTCAAGAATTTCCAGCGGTTCGTATTAAAGATGTGTAGTTTGTTGTATAGATGTATGCAAGGGTAAGAGCAATGAATGTGGAATAGACACAGCTATAGTCTTGGCTGCTAGACCTAAGCTATGGTTACACTTAGCCTAATGTTCAGTAGGTAGCCTGCTTGCACGTAAGCAGGTGCTTCACTTCAGTATAGTGAAGGCTTGACGACGTCGAACCATTGTTATTTAACTTTACGTTATGGATGAAGCTCAAGTAAACCTAAGTAATCACAAATGTAAGTGGCAACCATTGACAACTGAAACATACCGTACTGAACTGTTTGCTCATTAAACTATGCCCCCTTTCACTAGCGTTGTAGTGAACTGATGGGGCGTACTTTGTAGCTAAGCCAGTTGCTTGAGCTACACTATTGTGAGTAAAGCAATAGCCTGACTGTGGCTCGAAAGTTGCTTGCCATTTGGGGTGCTACTCATAGCATATATATATATATATATATATATATATATATATATATATATATAGAGAGAGAGAGAGAGAGAGAGAGAGAGACTATTTGAAATTGAAGAGAGTGGGAATAAAGAAGCTAAGAAAGGAAGTAGATATTTGTCACTGAGACGAAACCAGAATAAACTAGGTTATTCTGTTTGCTTTTGCCTGTCTCTGACATATTCTGGCCAGTTCCTGCTGCTAAGCCAAGCATATGCCAAGGGATCTGGAATATTCTTCCCATTTCCACAAATTTCTGCTTTGTTCTGACTGCTGGAGGTAAAGGAATGGCCTGTTTCTGGAACGTTCCTCATAATTCTAAAGGTTATGAAGGATTCTAAAAGGCTTGATACAAATACAAGTTGATGGCATCGTTTGCTATCCCTTATATACACCTTATATGTACATATTTACTGCTGGATGCTGTTATTTGTTGCCCTTTGCGCCTATTTGTTGCAGCAAATAGGGTGCAAATATGCCTGGTATTGCAGATAAGTAGCTATGGACTGTGGCTTACCCCTTCAACGTTCTGCATGACCTAGTGCCAAATACTTTTGGCACTTGTCAACGGACAGCTGCACAAGTTTGTCTGCCACTGTATGATTTGCTCTGCTGCACTCTGTTGTTGACATTCCTGTCTGTCCTCCTTCGTGTAGCATTAAGTCCTCTTTCCACCACAGTCGCTAGGTGACTTGCTCCACCATGCCTTGTCGACGTCCTCCCCACTTGTCCTTCCTTGTGCAGTGTTGAGCCCTAGCCCCACGACAGCCATTATGGTGGTAGTCTATTACTAATTCTAGTTTACGTCTATAGTATTATGGTTTATGTCAGTTCTTTAGTTTTAGCGAGGCGTCTGATAGTTGAACTCTTTGGTATTGAAGGTTTAGTTATATGTCCATGGTGAACATGTAAGTTATAGCAAGCAGGCTATACTTACTTAGTTGCTACTTAGTCCACAGTCATAAATAAAGATAAGTAAGCAAGGCTTACTTTACTCACTCTTAGATTACTAAAGTCTTACTTATAAGTGCTTACTAGTACTTAAGTCTTATTACTCTACTTCCTTTCAGAAGACTATCTCTTCTAACTCTACACACTATCCTATACTTTGTATACCTACTATACTAGTAATATATACCTTCTTTCACAAGAATGACTAAGGCAGTAGTCGACAAACAGTTTGGTCCACCTCACTCAGTTATCTTAGGTAAACTCTTTGCCCAAGCTATAAAGCATGATATCACTGACTCGGCATAAAGTGTATAATGTGCATTACACTCAAAATTTAGCAGCATCTTTTTGGTGACCACTATATAATGTGAAATAAATATAATATTGAATACAAGTGATCACTTCACTTTGCTCCATGTTTGAGGTATAAAGAAGAGTGTAAATTACATGAGCAGTTCTGAGTAAGTTACAATTATTGTCATGTTACTGTTTATCTGTGGAAGGAGTAGCTTTACATGAGAATGGTGACAGACCTGTGAGAGCACGGTGTACAGCTGGCCGTGAAGAACATAGGCTGTGTGAGATCGATATCAACGTAGTTCAGAGTGAGGCCTTGGCAGCTGTAAAATGTTGTTGAGTACGTGAGGGCAAGTGGGTACTGTCAACAAAGCAGAGTATACTCTAAATATAGCTTGTGCATGAAAGTAATGTGTGAAATGAGAAACTCTTCGTGACTCTCAGTGTCAGAGAGATGTGATGAGCTTTGGTGTGGAATTCTAACCGTAATAAGATAATTAGCAATAGTGGTAACAATGACATGCACGTTCTTGACTAAGCCGCAGTTAATGGAGAAGTTTTGAAAAATGCAGTAAACAGCATTTGTTTTGATAGACAGTATGTGTGAAGGAAGTTCTAAGAGCGTGTGACACGCAGCATGGTTGAGAAGCCCGGTTGCTTCAGCTGGGGAGTCAACATTGGCATCGTCAGCCTCTTTTAGAGAGTCTGCAGCGAGATATGTGTGGAAATCACCATGAATATTTAGCACAATTGCGTTATTGCATGCATCATTGGTGGGTGCAAGAATGGCACGTCTTGAACATGCTGCTGGGTCCCAAAGTAGCAAGAGGGGGAAGATGAAGTCAATGAGATCATGGCAGAAAGAGGCATGGTCGAGGTGATGTAAAGAGACCTCAGGCCCCACACTGTCACCAATGTCATGCACAAATGCTGCGAACTGGGGTCCTGTGTGTTTCATATGGGGAGACTGAGTTGCAAGACAGTGAAAAGAGACCAGGGAGAAGAAGTTTTGATGGACATCTGAATGATGTCAGCCTTTTGACCACCTTCTACAAGAGGGGCAGTCTGGCAGAAGTCACTGAGAAGAATGACAACCTTGTCCCCGAAAGGCAGGTATTGGTGTTTACAAACATCGCGCAGTGTAGTGTCGACATATGCAAGAACTACCTTATTTGCCATTGGTGCTTTATCCCAGATGATAAGCTTTGCATAATGAAGAAGCTCTGCATAGAAGGAGTATGCACTGATTGAAGATTTGAGAAACTCATTGTTGTTGTTAACAGATACCTGATAAAGAATGATCAGCATTAAATGACATAAAAACAGGGTCAAACTGTAGAAGAGCACCTTGAACGTGGAGTGTGTTGTGCGTCCTCCTGAATACAGTTAAGTTGCATAGGCAGATGTTGCAGTTGTGAGGACAATATGCTGTTGAGTATGAAGAAAGTCACAGATTGTAATGACGAGAAAGGTCTTTTCTCGACTGGCCCTGTCATCGACAAAGGCGAGCAAAGATGTGTTGTTTGTGACAGCAATGGTGACGATGTCAAAGATTGTACACTGTACAGTGTTTAGCAACAACAGGGAGGTCGAGGCACGAGAAGCAATAGCGTCGAGAGACAGATACCATCTCTATAGTTCATATTCAACTTCGGCAGCATAGGTGATGGGTTCAGAGAGGCCATAGTGAGATAGAGTTTTCCCATGCTCTTCGAGCAGGAGGGATATCTGTTGAAGAGCATGATTAACACCGAGAAAAGTGTGACCTTTGTGAACAATGATGAAGTCATGGGCGAGGAAGTCAACGATACCATTCCAAAGTGTTGCAGGGGTTGCGATGCAATCGTTGACCAATAGATGAGCAAAGAGGATGTGTAGCTGATGCGGTGTGCTTAACAAATTAATGGCCTCTAGCATTGCAAGCTCGTCTTTGTTCACTTTTGCAAACAGGCCAAGTGCAGATGTGGCATGTTGGAAGGAGCGAAGCTAGATGCCATCAACAGTGAATAAGTCAATGAAGCTTCGCATCAGTTAATGTTGCAGTAGCAAGTGGATGTAGAAACATTCACCTTCAGAGGGCTACACAGATTGGATACAGCAGACATATTCGAGGACTGCGGTGTGCAAAAGACCATGCATTCGAGCAGTGTTCATGATGCCAAACAGGTAGTATTCATTAAAGCAGTTCGGATGTCCAATGTTTGCTGTGCTATACCGAGTGCTGACCATATTGCTGGTGAACAGTAGACTGCAGAAGATGCACGGGAAGTGCAGTGACAGATGGCTGCTTTTTCGTGACATTGAAACCTAGAATGTGTCAAGCGGCTTCCCCTGCTGAAAGGCTACGTGCATTCCAATACTCCTCAATCTCGTTAAATGGTTGACCAGGTACTCGAACAGTATAATGAGCACAATCAGACCCTATTTGAATGATGTGAGAACGTAATTACTAAACAATAAATCAATTTGCGCAACATACCTTTGTGAATGTACTTGAAGATGTACTAAAAAGATAAGAGAAATTGGCAACCTCAAACTTAATGTAACAGTGAATAGCTCTAAGCAGTGGAAGACAGTGGAGTACAACCATGGAGCTATTTGCATAATACTGACAATGGTGAACACGACCACCAGAATTGATGATTGTCTCAGAATGAATTGAATGTGGATAGTTAAAGCGGCATGTTCGAGTTCTGTTCATTTCGCACAGTAAATATTGCGCAAGCATACATGAGTTGGAAAGAGGGTGCTTATGCATCACGTGTTCTTGCACCAATTAATGGTTGTTAGCATTTGCAGGCAGCTCTGTGAATATAACTGCATCGATAGCAGCAGGAGATGTACAATCAGCGCTGTACTTCACGAGAATGTGGGCATGTGGCAAGCCTCACTTTTGAAACTTGATCGAGTGAATGAAGTAAATGACATGACCAGCATGTGGAAACATAGAGATGAGCAACTGCTCAAGGTGGTGAAGTTTTTATTTAAAAACTGGAATGACAATGAGAGGGATGTGTATGTGGATTTGACCAGGTTGCAGTTGAGTAACTATTTCAAATCAATTTGGATTGCAGGTGATCATGATGAAAAATGTGGGAGTGCCATACTATGCAGTCAAAGCAAGCAAGATAGAGATTTGCTCAGAAGCCCATCGATTAGAGTCTAGAAATGATGATGGAAGATATACGTTTTTGTTTGGTTCTACGAAGACATCACCCATGAGTTCTGCATTCTCTCGCATGATGACATGCTGATTTTTGTGAATGTTGTTGAGGCGGCACTTCAAGTTGCAAGTGAATATGTCTATGAGATACTCATTGGTGAAAGGTCTGAAAATTTGAAAATGTTTGTCATGAAGGAGAAGGATGCGATAGTACCATATTTGAGTGGCAGTATAATCAGAGACATGAACAGCGACATCTCTGTCGTAATGAAACTGTATGTCAGTGATATCTCCATAGACACCCCATTCAAGAGAACCAGATGGAAAGAAGAGTGGATATACGAGAGACTTCCAGAGGTGACTTATAGTGGGGATCGCATGGATGTCATCATTGTTGTGACGAATAATAAGACAATGAGCATGTACTTCTTGCATGGCAGTGGTTTTGTACAATATGAAGGCAGTGACCTTCAGTATGCAACCAGTGTCTTCGATGACAATATGTGTGTCAGAACAGAATATCAGAGGTACCTAACTGAGAACATGGAGATAGAGAGCAAACAGATTGACACAGATAAGTGCAAGTTGCATGGCACGAATCCACAAACATGGAGTATCGTTAGCAAGACTTTGGTGAGGGGTATGCTGGGGCATGAATCCATCGTACAGTATCCATTGAATGGAGGAGTTCATGTGGCTTGGGCGCACAAGGTGATAGACCTTGCCTTGAATGGCTATAAAACCATGTTTGCCTCTGTAGTTTGGAAACTCTGTGGTGCTCTTCATTGATGTGAAGGAAAAGATGAGGTTCAGGTGGTGAGAGTGTTCGAAGATGCGAGGGTAGTGAATGAGGTCACTGAACTCAACAGGTAGAGGGGACAGAGAAGGAGTGGTATTGCGGTGTGAGCCGCAAGGACCACAGCAAAATCTGGGTATTTTACCAGTGAGGAGAGGAAGCTGGCAATACAGAGATGAATGATTGCGAGTACGATAACCATTCCATGTGAGCACAATAGGATATAGTGGTGTAACAACCCAAGAGTGCAGTGCAGGCTATACAGTGATATCAATGTCTTCCATAGAGCTCATGCTGTACTGTATGAATATTGTACTGCTTAGCTGATAAAATTTAAAAATCGAGCCAGGCAGACTCACAAAGAATAACTGTGCGCAGTAATGGCAGGATGAAAGACAGTGACATATCCTGTTTCAGACTATTCAAGTCTGAAGCACACCGACTACAATGCACCATCACACAGTATGAGAAGAATGCTCAATCTGCAGTATTCATTGAAAGCACACAAGGATAAAAAGTGTATATAGATATAAACCATGAGTGGGAGAATATGGAGAGTAAAGCTTGCAAGCGCCTATAGCGCGGACTCAGATGGTCATCGATGATGAGCTCGAAATGTTCTTGCATGATCAAGACAAAATATACTCCAAGGAGAGCATCAAGCTGTAACTTGAACAGCTATTGGTCATGGCCTGAAGTAGTAGTAAGTACTATTCACATCAACAGATATATAGCATGAACGACACTGCAAGGACTTCTTGAGCCAGCAGAGAGATTGGCCATGTATATGCAGTGCACATAATGAATGCTGTGAGATTGAGTGTTGCACACCGATGCAAAAAAGAAATCAACAGGTAGCTGGAAGTTAAGAATGGTGGGGCTTTACCATAATCGTAATGATGGTGTCAGTCATTGATGCCTCACTGCGACATGATTTTAGTCAGCAGCAACTTACCAAGTCAACGAATGAGCATTACGATTTCTGAATGTAAATGAAGAATCGTTCTTTTGGCGACTGGGCACTTTGGAGCTTTTGTACACCGTTACAAACTTTGGCCGAAGGTGTGGGAACTTTTGTTGTAGTCCCATTAGATTTGGCCATCAATCTGAGGTTAGGGTTCATTACAAACTTTGAAGTAAATCTTTCTTGATTTATATAACCTTTTATACTGTGCTTCAGAACATGCTCTTGTATATAGCATGACTATATATCTTGGGCTACCTATCGGTATCTATGAAAACATGCTATGCCTTGAGTTCACTGTTCATCAGCGTGCTCAATGTTGAGCACTTACATCAGGCTTTACAAAGGTCCAATCTCAAATGTAGCCACAATAGCATGTATAGTATACCAATGGATAGAGCTTGATGAGGGGGTTCAGAATATGTATATATACTGAGGGTTCTTAGGTGTATTGAGGTGGATGGCAAGGGATCAAAGTAGCAGATGTACCTATATTAAGTGCTCACTTAGGTGAACTGCAGTGATCATCTTGCTCTAGGTGTTCTAGGTCAAATACACACACATGTATATTATGTATACATCTATTTGCAGTTTATGAAGCATGTATAGAGCTGTACATATAATGTAAAGCTAGTATTCTCTGTAAATATGATTATTTATGGTATTTTTCTGCGAATTAGCCTGTTCTACTATATAGAGAATATGTTTGACCTGAGGGAATACTTGATATACAGCACACATACTGTGTGAGTATACATGAATATATTGAGCAATTGTCATGCATTGTAAAGAGAGCTACAAATATAACATCAACTTATCAAAGAATATTCACTGTGGGCCTTACCTGACATACATGACATGTATGTGTACATATATGTCTGTAGCCACAACATGGTGAAGTCCACTAGAATATATGTAGCAATATATCATGTGGAATGATGAAGGTATAGAGATATTACCTTTAGAAGCAGATCAAAGTGAAGATTGCCATATTGGGAAGCGCGATTAGTTTACAGGGGTTAACGGCGAGTGCATGGCACTATATATATACGATGACGATTATATGCGCATTTTCCATCGATTTATAGGGCTATATACCACGCCCCAAAGAGCTTACAGTAATAGCTCTACTTTAAGCCAGAATACCTACTGAGTCATCAGTGTTGTGTGTGCTAGCCTTGGCCTTCGGCCGACAGGCATGTGGAGCTGCCCACGTGGCTTTCCAGGCCACATGGACGAAGTGCGCTGTGGGTCCAAAGGGCCCAATTCTTGAAAATAGAGGAAAATAACGAAATATATTCATTTTCAGGCCTAACTTGATGTCCCTTCATGGTACAGAGCCCCCACAGGGCTCAAACATGTATATATACACTATGTAGAGCATTTGTATACACTGGATGCATGCTGTGCACCTTGGATGAGCTTCCAGGGTGGGGAAAAGCGAAAATAGAGCAGGTGGTGAAGATTGAGCTAGAAAATAATGTTTCAGCTGAAAAACCACCTGAGCGCTGGTATGTAAAATCGTTTCACGTACGTAAAAACACCTAGGACACCACCAATGTGTCTTTACATATGTGAAACGATATGACTAAGCACTACCATTAGTTGGGGTCTTTTCTGGAGTATCTGTGTCTTAGTACACTCAGGGGTGCGCTATAAATCCCGATAAAACGCGCAAATAATCCGCGACTGTGTATCCCATTGGGATACATTTTGCTCGTACCTGCCCAGAAAGGCAACACGGCGCGATGGCTCGATTTCTACTTCTAAAATCGAAATAGATTAAGTAGCATCCTCAACTCTATCAGTGGCTTCTGGATGGTGTACATATATGGAAAAGAATGTCTGATATAGTGCCAAACTTTGTATAAACTGTAAAGCAAACTGTTATGGCAGGAAAGGCTCTATAATGCTCAATATCTTGTGAAATTGGATATTTATTCTATTATTTGTATATATAGGCCTAGAGCTGTATATACAGAGTATGGCTGCCATCTGCATAGTATGTATATATGGCTGCTGTACCATAGCACTGACTTTAGCAATTCTGGCAGAATAGAGGCTGTGGATGAAGCTTAATCTATTTATTTCGCAGTTTTCAATAAATATATTTGTAAAGCCTCACCAAGGAGGGGCCCTTTCAGGATATAATTGTTCATGATAGCAGCCATGCATGCATGCATGCTATATTATACCTGGGAATATACATAGCCTTGCAAGGTTGAGCTAGCTACATTTTCCATCAGAGAAGCTTTTAACAGATAATTATATCACTTGTACATGATATCATATTTTATAAGGGGTGTTAGAGTGCAGTGGATGTATGGACATGCAATAGACTATATATGTCCATTGTAGGAGGTGAACTCGATTACAGGAGTGCTTTGAAACACACTGGTGGTAGTGGGTGAGCAACTGAATGTATTGGAGCAAAGGGAGAACCATTGACCTGGTGGTAGTAGGTGAGCAGCTGAAGAGCTCAGGGCACTACCCCCACAATTTATATACTATCCTACAGAGGGGATCAAAGCGAACTAAGAACAAAGGAATGAAAGTGAAAGGGACAAAGGAAAAGAGTACAAGGGACTTCTTTGTCAGTGGCCCATGAGGGCCACTGCACCTAGTCAATCCACTGGGCCACTGAGTGCCGCTTAGTGCAGAGGGGTGGTTGCATCACAAAGGACACAACTAATGCTCCCCCTGATACAGGACGTCTCTGCACAGGACTCCCCCCGCATCAAGCATATCTACTGCAAGCCCATAAGGCGATGGAGTGCAGCAACCTTGGCTACAAACAGAGCCTTGATCAGGAGGTCTGCAACTATCAGGTCAGTCTGGACATACTCCAGAGAGATTTGGCCATCCCCTATCACATCGCGCAGTCAGTAGAGGTGCAGCTGCATGCACTTCAATCACCCAAAATGCTCAGAATTCTTGGCCACTGCAATAGCAGAGTTGTTATCCATGTACAGCATCGACGGGGAGTGAGAGAGGTTGTAACCAAGCTGTGAGCACTGTGAGCAGGTTGCACATCCAGGCAATGTCCCAGTCAGCCTGATTGGCAGTCATGTACTCTGCCTTTGTGGTAGCCTGTGCCACCACAGTCTGCAGCTTGCTGCTCCAGTCCATAACACCAATGCCCATTATGACGATGTAAGCACCAGTTGAGCACAGTGTATTGTCGAAGTGACACACAGACTCGCGCCGGACTTGCAGCGAATTCACGCAAGCGCCGACAACCATCCACCGTGTGGCGCAGAAGCAAAACACCTTCGGGCAATCGAGGCTGACGCCACAGCCTCCCTTTCATGGTAATTTCTGTATAGTTATAGCTTAGATAATTGTTCCCACTCCTTTATATACATTCCACAACCCCTTCTCGACACTCAGAGACTTGATTACTCTAAGTGTACATTTTTCTTCGTACCTGCGAACTTCAGTAATGTACTAATGCATGTATTAGTTACCGGACTAAGCGTCCGCCTACAGGTATATAATAGAGACTTGATTACTCTGAGTTTACTGGACTGAGCGTTCGTTTACAGGTTCTGCGCACCTGACTGAGCCTTTCGGTCACCCCTTACCAGAAGCGCTGCCTCCCGCGCACTTCTGATATGTGTCAGAGTTCCCAGCATAGTCAGCATTCGAGTAGATCACAAAGAGCGCCTTTATTGCAGCAGGCCCATAGGTGAGCTGCAAGCCCAGAGAGCCCTTGAGGTATTAGAAGGGTGATTGATTACCTGTCAATGGGTCTGGCCAGGGTTCACATTAAAGTGAGCTAGCACAAAGACTGCATAGGCAATGAATGTCAGGATGAGTGCAGGTGGCAAGGCGCATGAGGAAGCCAACAGCACTGATATAGAGAAGATTCCGCATGGCAGCGTGCTTTTCTCGAGTGGAGGAACAGTCTGCTGTAGACAACTGCTTGCCAGGGTCCATGGGTGTCTGCACAGAGGAGCAGGATACTCTAGCATGTCGAGAATGTACTGACGCTGTGAGATGGAGATGCAGTGGTTGGAACAATTCCAGATAATCTGAATATCTAGCAGAAAGGATGTGGGATCCAGGTTGCGAAGCTTGTAGTAGTCAGAGAGCTATTGCACTATGTGGTCGGTCTCAGCAGCACTGGTGGAGGCAACGGTGATGTCATCGATAAAGACAGGCATGATAATACTGGTGGCATCCCTGTGGTAAAGGTAGAGCGAGGCATCAGATTTGAGCCAGGTAAAATCTAAATTGTGCAGAGTAGCGTTTAGAGTCTTGTTCCAGACACGTCCAGCTTGCTTGAGACTGTACAGTGCTTTTCTGAGCTGCAGAACATTGCCAGGTTGTCCAAAGTGGAAGTCCTCAGATTGCTGCATGTAGACCTTCTCTTTTAGTATGCCATTAGTGTAGGTGTTCGAGATGTCAATAGAGTGCAAGTCCAGGTCCTCGAGTGTGGACAGTGCAAGGACAATCTGAATGGAGGCCATGCATGCTGTAGGGGTAAAAGTCTCCACATAGTCAAAGCCAGGCCGTTGAGCATAGCCCTTGACTACTAGGCAGGCCTTGTAGCATTTCAGCTCATTGTCAGGAAGAAATTTCTGCACAAAGACCTAGCGATTAGTGATGACCTTCTTGCCTGAAGGAAGAGCACAGGGCTCCCAAGTCTCATTGGCAAATAGGACCTCAATCTCAACATGGGCTGCCTTCTTCCATTCCTCTGCATCAGATTGCTTCATCGCAGCACTCCAGCTATTCAGCCAAGTATCCCCTGCAGCCTCAGTCTTAAGGCAAAGCTCGTTTGTGGAGGTGTCTGATAGTGGAACATCCTCCTCTTGACGAGGTTCCTCAGCAATGGGCTCTGGCTGAGCAAGCTGGGCAGGTTGGCCAGACAAAGTTGGCTTTACCTTCCACCATTCACCAGAAGATTTGATGTTACACCTGGGGCAAGACTCTGCTAGGGAAGGCTGAAAGCCAGATGGGCCAGTGTCACAGTTTTGCATCTCAACCCTTAGAGTTAGGGGCAGCAGGTGACAGAAGCGATTACTATGAACTGTGACATGCAGAAGTGCTGAAGTGACAGCTCTAGGCTTGGAGCTGGTCACGTGATATAGCGATCATGTGAGGCGCACACGTGCAGTATCCCAGAGTCACATGGTTGAAGGTCTAGAAGCAGACAAGGGTCTGAAAGCGCCGAGACACTCCAGAATGGACTAGAAAGTTCTGGAGGTCTCCGGACAGGTCCGGACAGTGCTGGAACGTTCTGGAGATTTCTGGGACATCGTAGAAACATTTAGAAACGTGTAGGAGAATGTAGAAATGTCTATAGGGCACCAGCCAATAGTATAGTAGATATTAGATAGCTAGAACCCTAAACACCGGTCCCTGGGGACCTGGTGCACATGTATATAAACCCTGAGGGCTGGGGTGCCTCCCCAGCTTCAATCTCATCGCATTTCACCTCTTCAGTCTCTATACCTCGTCTTCAAGCTTGGCTACACCCTTTGTAGTCCAAGTAAACCTTTGCCAGTAAGTATTGCTGGTTAGTTTGGTGTATAGATGCCAGGGCAGCGCATTTTTGTGATAGCGTGACCAACGTGGTGAAAGCAGAGAATAGTGATTGGGGGATGTGTGGCCCTTGTGAAAGTGAGGTTGGGGATATTGTGGTGCAGTTAAAGTGCGGGGCTCATTACATATCCATTGTAGGAGGTGAACTTGACTACAAGAGTGCTCTGAATCACACTGGTGGTAGTGAGTGAGCAACTGAATGTATTGGAGCGAAGGGAGAACTACTGACCTGGTAGTAGTGGGTGAGCAACAGAAGAGCTCAGAGCACTACCCCCAGGATTTATATACTATTCTACAGAGGGGATCAAAGTGAACAAAAACAAAGGAACGAAAGCAAAAGGGACAAAGAAAGAGTGTTCGAAGGGACTTCTTTATCAGTGGCCCATGAGGGCCACTGCACCTGGTCAATGCACTGGACCACTGAGTGCCACTAAGGGCAGAGAAGTGATTGCATCACAAAGGACACAACTAACAATAGACATATTTTTGAGTGAATTCACAGGATCTACATGACTGGTCAGAGTGCTTTATGATGCTACACTGACTATAATTCACAATACCAACTGAACAATAGGTATAATATGTACAGACTCACTCTTCTAACTGCAACATGTGCTAGATACCTATATGGCATATAGATAATCCACTGGTTGGCTTTATAAGGTTTTATCTCGAAGATTGAAGTTTATAATGTTATATATTCTCTTTCAGAAGTAACTAAGTCTTTGTTCCTATACAAGGTCTAATGTGGCTCTAATATATTTACATACTTTACGGACAGGGTTAGTAAATGTCAGATGCATTTTGTATCATACAAATGAGTCTAAAATAGGTGTACATCTGAAAATGAAGTAAAAGTGAAGATTATTGTAGAAAAAATATGTTTTGGCCAAAGTGCTAGTAAATCAAGACAGAACTCATATATAAGTCTTAATAAAAGAAGATATCATATGCCTGGATGCTCAATAGAACTCGACTAAACAATATAGCAGACTTGTCATCTTTTATGCAACATTTGTTCTGTTATTCTTTATGAATTCTGGTAAACTAAGCAATTAGTTTGCTATAGTGTGATGCACTATGTATACAAGAAATTCAAAGTTGATGAAAGATTATATACTACAATTAAAGAGTGCAGAGCCAGGGTCAGGATTAAGAGTTGAGGCATTTGACTCTTCGTATTGAATGTCAAGAAAGAAGTGAGCATTTATAGTGACTGCTAAAAATAACACAATGAAACTAGGTCTCTTGGCATGCATCAGCCCCTGAATATTTGTATATACATGTATAACATTAATTAAATGCATGTAATATTCATATATAATATAAAGTGTGCATACCCAAAATTGTAATTAATGAAAGGCTTACTATGGCAAATATAACTCTGCAGAACAAGTAACCAATCAAATCCTTTAAACATACATCACCAATTCTGCTCAGTGCAACAAACAGCACTGCCAAAAACCCTAGTGCGAATTCTATTACATTATCTATAAAAGCCAATGTATTTCAAACATGCTATTTATTTTCGTACTCAAGCATGAAGAAATTGTACTCGCCGACTTACGGCCTACACTGACCTAGTTAGCTTAGTAGAACGACGCTCATCAGCAGTAACAGAAAGCTGAGCACATGAAGTGCAGGTATTGAAGACAGTGACGGATGAAGAAAGGCATGACGGAAATGTAGCATAGGTTCAGACAATGATGATGTCTCTTATAAGAAATGGAAGCAAACTTACAACATTGATTTAAGGATACAAATACAAAAAAGGGTACATGAGCAGAAGCTAAGATGAAGACCATGTGCATGAAAGGTCACCCTAATGTGCCCTGTGCATTTCCGCGGCTTGATCGTTACTGTCTCCAGGGATTCATTTGTCTTCGTTTGCACGAATAGCATCATTCACATTTATTGAGGTTAAAGATGAGAGAAAGGCTTGGGGGGTAATGTTGTCACTCGATCAGTCGTGGTCTTGGTCTGTGAGGTGTGCAATCACAACAGGGGCGTGTGCACGTGCTGTGCTTGAGGTCACAATTGAGTTCAGTGGACAGTCACCTGAGTCAGTAGTCATAGGCAAACAGTTAGAATCGGGCATGGCATGAATGTTACTAAAGAAGCAAAATTAAAAGGAGACTGCAAAGCACTGTAGAATGGACAGCATATACGAAGTAGAGGTAGAGGCATTATACTTGCGTTTTTTCACAGACAGAGTGGCAGGCGAAGGTCCAGGACCAATGGTTGCCCCAGTAGATTCTGCGAGAAGGGTAGGCAGAGCATTTGTTGTGATATTTTCAAGTTCAATGATCATAATGTTGTCCCCACACAGCGTGCCACAGGTGTTGTACATCGACATGATGGACTGTTTGGTGGGCAGTCAAAAGCAAGTCCATCACAATGTTCTACAGCTGAGTTTAGCCCTGTTATATGTCAGCGAGGAGTAGGTTAAAAGATAAAAATAAGTGACACACTCAATGAGAAAACTCTTTCTCTCCTCACTAACCCAATCTCCAACCTCCACGCTAATTCGCTTATTGTTGTCATGCGACTTAGCATTGCGATAATTTTGAACAATACCCAACACCAATATAGAAACAGGAATATCAGGTAACTATTCGTCGTACACAGAGTCAGAAGGATCACCAAGGTATGGGTAACAGTGAAATGCTTTAAGTAAGGCTGGACTGTTATTGCGAAGAGGAAGGTAGGTACATGCAACGATAATAACTACAGTGTCATTTGCAAGCAGCTGATCGCTCTTGTCCCTGCATCAGTCAAAACACAATATGTCTTCTGGTACTTTACTTGGCTTATGTCTTTTGCAACAGGTCCTTAGTCTTCTGGTGAGAGTGCATTTCGAACTTCTCAGGGTACTTGGCACTCATCGGGGAGCAGTGAGCCCACTAGGTGTGGATTGTGGTACTGGACCTGTCTTTGAGCCTGTGTACATGTGTTTGCTTATGAACAACACAGCTGAGATGGTTTTGTTATACTAACAGAGGTGTGGGCATCATATGACATGCACCTTACACCGGCGCCACCCAGCCTGAGTGTCACTGAGTCAGTGACCACCCTTCTGGCACCATGGACCCCGTGCACTCTGCACCGCGACCAGTGCTCAAGCTGATCATACCAGTAGTCATCATTCTTTTCAAGACACATCCTCCTTGAATGACCATTCCCATTTCACTTTGAGGCCATAGAATATAATATAATTTGTGAGATAATAATAATTAGTATGCTATTTTATGTGTGTGGTGGTCTGCAAATTTATTGATATAGAATGACCAAAAGGCGTCAAGACTGTCCATATGATCTAGCATGTGTGGCACAAATATATCACCAAATACTGGAAGCAGCTGTCGCGGAGCTAGGGCTCAACGCTTCACGAGGGAGGGCAAGTGGGGAGGTCGACGACAAGGCGCGGCGGAGCGAGTCACGCAGCGACGAACACACTTGTTCAGCTGTCCGTATTGACCAAGTTATTATTGATAGATAGTAAAGAATACAAAGTGCGGCTTACCTGTCCGTATTGACCAAGAGGTCGAGATGACGGACAGGAGCGAAGAGTGCTACCCTTATATACTACAGAGTCTTTAGGGCAGGCTATACGATTACCTAAGCTGATGGGCAGTGCTCAGCATAGCCAGCGAGGCTGCGACGCGGGCTGCGCGGCGAGGCTGTGCGGGGCTATGTCACGAGGCTGTGTCAGCTGGCAGTGTTCGGGGCTGTGTCGGGCCGAGGCTGTGTCATCAGGCTGATCAGTTCGGCGTGTCTCGGCGAAGGGAGTCATCAGGGATGACAGTGCCTCCTCGGTGATCCAGGGAACCGGTTGCAAGGCAGACCGGTGATCCGGGCAGTGTCTTGAGCGCGCAGCAGGATGCGCTGGCGTCTAGGGGTGATGCGCCATCAGGGCGCTGGCGCTGAGTGGCCAGGCGCTGAGTGTGGGCGGCTAGAACTCCAGACGGCGCGAGGGCTGCTCGCCCGTTGGATTAATCGAGGAAAATAGCCAAAAATCGGCGAAAAATAGGGCAGCACCGTCACATCCGTGACATTACCCCCCTCCTAAAACTGAGCGTCCTCGCGAGGTCGTCAGATGTGGCGCCCCTCCTCCCAATCGAGATCGGCCTTAGCGCGATCGGAGGCAGGAAGGAGAGAGACGTCGACTTCGGTGATGAACGGGCGAAAAGAGGCGGCAAGGGCTTCGAAGGCGGTGGCAGCGAGCTTGCGGGGCGCTTCCGGATTTTCGCGATGGAATTTGTTGACCAGGGCCTTGGCGTGCTTGAGGTTGTCTGCCTTTTCCCACGTGTCGCCGGCTTGGCCGTAGCCTTTCCAGCGGACCTTGTACTGCAGTTGGCGGCGGTATATACGGCTGTCGAGGATCTTCTCGACGACGTATTCTTCTTCGCCGGCAACCTTGACAGGTTTGGGAGGCAGAGGCTTCTCGACGCCCTGATCGTGCCACGGGCTGAGGCGGTTGACATGGAAAACCGGGTGGATTTTCAGCCAGCTCGGAAGCTCGAGCCGATAGTCCAGATCGCCGATCTTTTCCAGAACCTTAAACGGACCCAGCTGGCGGGGGCCGAGCTTGGGCGAGGGCTGATCGATGCTGAGGTCTTTCGTGCTGAGCCAAACCTGATCGCCGACTTTGAAGGAGTGGGCGCGTTTCTTCGCGGCCTCGTACTCTTCTTTCATGCGGGCTTTGGTTAGGCGCAGGGCAGCTTCGGCTTCCTTGCGAACATGAGCCATGCGGTCTAGGCGCTCATCGAGAGCGGGAACCTTGGTGTGTTTGCCGGCCGGGATCGTGAAGTCCGGTGTGTAGCCGTAAACTATCTCAAAGGGGGTGCGCTCGGTAGCACTAGACACGTGTGAGTTCAAGGCGAACTCGGCCATCGGGAGCCAATCGACCCAGTCGTCTTGGCGCTGGGAGACGAAGAGACGCAGGAATTTCTCGACTTCCTGGTTCTTGTGCTCGACCTTGCCGTTGCCTTCGGGGTGGTATGCCGTGGTGAGACCTGTAGCGATGCCGAGGCGCTTGTACAGCGCTCGCATGTACTGAGCTGCAAACTGGGGTCCACGATCGGAGAAGATCTTGCGTGGGAGGCCGTGAAGGCGGAAGATGTCCGTGTAGTGGACGTCGCCCATGCCAGCGGCGGTGATCGTCGAGTCGACCGGCACAAGGTGGCACTGATCCGAATAGTGGTCCACGTAGACCGCGATCGAGTCCTTCTTGGTCTTGGCGTCGCGTGGGAGTTGCGTGATGAGGTCCACGCCGACGTGTTCCCAAGGCCCTGAAGGGACGTCGTGGGGCTGTAGGGTGGCTTTCGGATGCGGGGCGGACTTGTACCGTTGACACTGATCGCAGCCGAGCACGTAGCGGCTGACGTCGGCGGAGATGCGTGGCCACCAATAGTACCGAGAGACCAATTCGAGGGTGGTGTGTTTCCCAGGGTGTCCGGCGGTCGGCGCGTCGTGGCAAGACTTGATGACGTCGTTGCGCAGCGCGGCACTGTTCGGGACATAGACTTTCCCATGGTAGTACAGAAGGCCGTTGTCCTCTTCCCATTCGAGAACGCCGTTGCGCAGCTTGCGGGGCCCCTTGGTCTGGAGAGTCTGCAGGGCGTCTGCGACTTCCTTTTCTTTTTCGGAGCAGTCGCGAATGCGCTTCTCGAGGGGGGAGGGGTTTGCGAAGGCTGCCGTGGCGGCTATCTTAAACAGCTCTGGCTTCAATACTACCTGCGAGCGATTGTCTTCTTCGTCGGAGACATGCAGCGAGGAGGGCCGGGAGAGCGGATCAGCGAGGAGATGGGTCTTGCCAGGGCGGTGGATGATGCGGAAGTCGTACTCGGCGAGGTAGGAGGCCCATCGGGCTTGTCGCCGTGTGAGATTCTGCGCAGTCTTCCAGTACTGGAGATTCTGATGATCGGTCCAGATCTCAAAAGGTTCCGGGAGACCTTCGAGGAACTGGCGCCAGTCCTTGAGAGCTTCGATGATTGCAAGCATCTCACGGTCCCAGATCTCGTAGTTCCGCTCGGCGGGGCTCATGGTTTGCGAGCGATACGCGATTGGATGCCAGAGACCATCTTCAGGGTTGTGTTGGGCTATGACTCCTCCGGTGGCGTAGCCAGAAGCATCGGTCTCGACGCGAGTTGGCCGATCAATACTCCACATGGCGAGCACGGGCTGAGTCGTGAAGGCGCGCTTGAGCGTCTCGAAGGCTTCTGCCTGTGCGGGACCCCAATTAAACGGAGTGTCCTTCTTCGTCAGATCGTGCAGCGGGCGGCAGATCTTTGAGAAGTCCTTGATGAAACGGCGATAGAAGTTGGCGAACCCGACAAAGCTTCGTACGTCTTTGAGGTTCTTCGGGGTCGGCCACTCGGCTACTGCCTTAACCTTGCCGGGGTCCATGCCGACTTGTCCTTCGCTGATGAGGAGCCCAAGATACTCGATCTCTGAGCACTCGAACTCGCACTTCTCGGGCCGAAGGTACAGATCGTACTTGGCGAGGCGTGCCAGGACCTCGTGAACAATCTTCCGATGCGAAGCGAGATCGTTCGACCAGATGAGAATGTCGTCGAGGTAGACTGCGACCTTGCTTTCGGCAATGAGGTCGGCGAAGATGTGGTTCATGAGGGCCTGGAACGTGGCGGGGCTGTTGCACAGACCGAAGTACATGACTCTGGGCTCGAAGAGGCCGCGGTTGGTGACGAAGGCGGCTTTCCACTCGTCACCTTCCTTAATCCGGACGTTGTTGTAGCCCCAGCGGACATCGAACTTGGTGAAGATCTTAGCGCCCTGGAGCTTCCCGATGATGTCGGAGGCAAGCGGAAGGGGGTAGCGATTCTTCACAGTGATGTCGTTGAGCTTGCGATAATCTTGAATGAACCGGAGCTTGCCGTCCTTCTTCTTGATGAAGAATACAGGGGAGGCGATCGGAGACTTGCTGGGGACGATATAACCCTTGGCGAGTGCGTCGTCGATGAACCGCTGTAGTTCCTCATTCTCGATTGGGGACATGGGGTAGACCTTTGACTTGATCGATGCCGGGGCGTCCGGGACGAGATCTATCGCGTGATCCCAGGGTTGATGCTTCGGGAGGCGATGCGATTCTTCTTCGGAGAACACCTTCTTGTGTCGGTGGTACTCCTTGGGAACCAGCTCTTCAAACGTCTTGGCGTACTTCTCGCGATTGGCTTCGACAGCGATCGCTTGCGAGTAAGTGTAGCCGGCGAGGATCCAGACTTCGTCTTTGGCGTCCTCAACAATGCCTGCTCGAAGCCATTCGCGGCGTTCGGAGCGGTTGGCGTCTATCTGATGGATACCGAAAACCGGGGTGTCCTCAGCTCCGCCGCGGAGCTGAAACTGGACATCTCCCGTTTCCCAGTCGATGTTCGGATTCCATTTCTTGAGCCACGGAAGTCCGAGGATGACGTTCTCGGGACCAATGTTCGTGACCAGAAACTCTTCCTTAAACGTGTATGAACCGACAGTCAGCTGGAGTCTGGCGCGATGCGTGATAGATCCTGCTTCATTCTTAGTTCCGTCGATGTTGTACAGTGTAATCTCCCTTTTGAGCGGTACCGTGAGAATCTTGTGTTGCTTACAGAAATCCTCGTGGATGAACAACGAAGTCGCACCGGAGTCAATCATTGCAGGCGTGCGAATAGTCTTATTGATCCCGGTGAGCTTTATTGGTACACGATAGTGATTCGAAAAGGGGTCTAATACTGATATGGTACATGAGCGGATGGTATCGGAAGTGTCCTGTGGTTCTACAGAAGGCACCGGAGTTGAATCCGGGCTTGACGAAACGGGGACCGACGATGCGGCGTCACTCCGGCCCCTTAAGCAAAACCCCCGAGCTGCTTTTGTATCAGAGCCAGCTGATCACGGAGGGCGGCGATCGCGGCAGCTTGGTCGTCAGACGAGCTGCCAGAAGACGAGGAGGCCGGAGACGAGGAGTCCTGTGACGAGGTATCCGAAGACGAGGCGCGGACGGCGGCGGTAGCGGGGGCAGTTCTTGGCTTGCCCTCGAGGCGGGCACGACAGACGCGGGACCAGTGACCCTTCTTGCCGCAATGGTTGCAGACCGAGTCGCGGTGCACAGGGTCCGTGGACTTGTGGGACTTTGAGCCGCAGACCTTGCAGCGATCCTTCATGACGGCGTCGAACTGGCGCTTGAGATCCGTGCCGGTGAGACCCTTAAACAGCTCGTCGATGTTCGCGGCGTCGATGTCCATCGCGTTTGGGTCGCGGAAGGCGCGCGCCGACGAGCTAGCCGGAGTCGAGGACGTCTTGCCTTGCTGCGCCAAGAGATCCTGCGAGAGCTTGTCCTTCGACCGGTCGACGGCGAAACCCGCGTTCTTGAGCTCGTCGTACGTCTCGGGGCCTTTGCCGGTAGCGGGGTTGACCATGTACGAGATCCGTTCGAGGTAGTCTTTATTAAACTTCGTCCGTAACCGGGCTGCCAGGTCTTCCGGGGTGAGCTTCGTGCGGCCGGCGAGGGCTTGGAACTCCGCAAAGAACTCCGCGAACCGGCGGTTGCCTTGAGTACATGCCTGCAGCTTGCTGAGAGCCTCGGCCTTCTCGTCCATGGGCTCGAACCGGTTCTTGAAAGCCTCCCAGAACGTAGCGCGAGAGCCGTCGAATATCTGAGTGCCGTCTGCCGCTTGCTCGATGTACTGCCGTGCCCATTCCGCTGCTTCATCCTGCATGAAGGAGAGAGCGCCGACGATCCACTTCTGGCCGTCTACCAAGATCTTGCCGGTGTTTGCGTCCCGCTCGAGGTTACCGTTGACGTCGCGCTTGCCGAATTTCTCCGGCTGTCCGTCGGCGTAGATGCGATAGGCGGCGCGGAAGAGTCGGGCCGTGTCTGAACCCTTTCCTTTGAACGGCATGGGCTTCTCGACGAAGGGGAGCTCCTTGTTGGCATTGACCGTCGCGTTGACCGTTGTCCGATTGGCGCCAATAGTCTGGGCCAGAGTGTTAACCGTATTTGTAAGCTGCGTCATCGCCTGGGCCATTTGCAGGAGGGCAGCGGAGATGGGGTCGGGGGGAGCCGGGCCGGGAGGCGCTCCACCGGGAGTGCTCGACATGTTGGGGGGACGGGGAGTGTTGGCTCCTGATTGAGCGCGGGAGAGGTTAAACGGAGAGGGAGCGGGTTCGTGGTCGGAGAGGACGGAGCCGAGCGATGTCTCGGGAGACGAGTGGTGGCTGCTGTCCGGGGGACTGTGATCGGGAGTATTCGGAGTGGTGGCAGAGGCGCGGGCGAATTCTAGCCGTTGCGCGAAATGAGGGCGCTCAAACTGTGTCTCTCGGTCGCTAGGCGGAACCGGGAGTAGCGGAGGGGCAGTCTCTCGATAAGGGCAGGGCTGCTGACTGCACTCCCTGGCTTCTCGAGACCCGTTGTTTTCCTCGACGTGGAGATCAGCAGGAAGAGTGACGCCGTTCTCTGTGGTTCGCCCGAAGAAGTGCGGACAATTCGAACAATCGAAATCCAGAGCGACAGAAATGTATTTGTAAACTAATCGAAATACCCGGCCCGGTACACTATGTCCAGCTCTCCTACGATGCGGCGGAAATTGCGCCTTAAACCGACGAACGGAATGTCACCAATCTGAGCTAGTCCGAGCTCGTACTGATGCCACTCCTTAAACGTAGTAGTAGGAGCGAGGCGGCTGAGCTCGTTGCGAATCTGCCGAAGGCGTTCGAGCAGCTGGCAGACGCCGTGCGCGCGGTCGCTGTTAACGAGGTGGAAGAGGTCGACTTCTTCGACAGCCTTGAGACGCTTGATGGTTGCGTCGAGCTTGGGCGTAAAGATGCCGACGAGGTCGGTGGGGGAGTACTTCGGGATGTCGATCCCGACGGGCTTGCGGGTGATGGGCTCGTACGTCGGGGCGGCGCTGAGGCGCTCTGCCAAACTGAGCTTAGAGGAGGAGGCGGCTACGGCGGCCTGGGCTTCTTGCGCCTCGCGCTGGCGCTGCTCGCGGATGCGGTTGCCTACGCGTTGTTCGGCTTCGCGGGCTTCGCGGACGGCGGTCCAGTTGATGGAGGGGACAGAGGGTGGAGGTGTCGGGAGCGTAGAGACGTACTTGATGACCGCCTTGACTTTGCGGTCAGTCCACTTGACAGGATTGCCGGCCTCGCGACGACGTTGGAGGCGGTCGAAAATGCGTTGGGGGATGTGGTCTTTGAGCAAGGGTGCGTTCGGGGGCGGAGAGACCGCGCTTCGACGAACGTCTTTCGGCACTGCGAAGGCAAGCCTTAGCAACGTGTACGGAGTGAGCGGGCTGCTCGACTACGACGTACTCGCTTTAATCGGAGGGAATAAACTTTTTTAAACGGTATTGGGGGGCGGTAGGGAAGGAATTGCCTAGGGCACCCAAGAGATCTCGACCTAATGTCGCGGAGCTAGGGCTCAACGCTTCACGAGGGAGGGCAAGTGGGGAGGTCGACGACAAGGCGCGGCGGAGCGAGTCACGCAGCGACGAACACACTTGTTCAGCTGTCCGTATTGACCAAGTTATTATTGATAGATAGTAAAGAATACAAAGTGCGGCTTACCTGTCCGTATTGACCAAGAGGTCGAGATGACGGACAGGAGCGAAGAGTGCTACCCTTATATACTACAGAGTCTTTAGGGCAGGCTATACGATTACCTAAGCTGATGGGCAGTGCTCAGCATAGCCAGCGAGGCTGCGACGCGGGCTGCGCGGCGAGGCTGTGCGGGGCTATGTCACGAGGCTGTGTCAGCTGGCAGTGTTCGGGGCTGTGTCGGGCCGAGGCTGTGTCATCAGGCTGATCAGTTCGGCGTGTCTCGGCGAAGGGAGTCATCAGGGATGACAGTGCCTCCTCGGTGATCCAGGGAACCGGTTGCAAGGCAGACCGGTGATCCGGGCAGTGTCTTGAGCGCGCAGCAGGATGCGCTGGCGTCTAGGGGTGATGCGCCATCAGGGCGCTGGCGCTGAGTGGCCAGGCGCTGAGTGTGGGCGGCTAGAACTCCAGACGGCGCGAGGGCTGCTCGCCCGTTGGATTAATCGAGGAAAATAGCCAAAAATCGGCGAAAAATAGGGCAGCACCGTCACATCCGTGACAGCAGCCGCACAGCATGCACAATGATGTCAATGTGCACGACAGCCTTAATGCGCTGCCCATCTCAGCCAAGGTTAGATTCAACAATCCACATGCCAGTGTCCTCACATGGTGATGTTAAAGTAAACCCTGCTACTTACCTTAGTAGCTTAGTGGGGTGACTTGACTGTGAGTGGTGCAAGTGAAGTAGATGAAAGACAAAGTAGATGATGCTGGGGACTTAAGCCCAGCAGAGCCCAGTATATATACATGAAAGAGAGAACCCCTGGTACTATCCGAGACCCTTGATACTGCCCATCACATGCGCGATGGCATGATAATGGTGCGATACTTGCCAAGACACTCTGGGCTCGGCGAAGTCTAAAGCAGAGTACCGAATGTGTCTGGAACCTTCTATGCTATTCTAGAATACACTACCCGACCCTGGGTCCGGCTGCCTACTGTACCCTTATACTAAAGCATCTACATCTTAGATAAGATAAAGATAAGATCCTCACATGACTCTGAGTCCATTCTCAGCACGTAACCAACATGTGACCGCGTTCTGACGTGTGTCTGTTCTAACCCTAGTCCATAACCCTAACCCCTAGCGCCTACTGGGCACTTACAAGAATAAAACTGTAGAGAATTAGAAAACTGTGACAGGTGAACTAGCAACGGAGGAGAACCATGTGACCAGTGTGCAGTTGAGAGTGAGCCCGTGGTACTTGAATGAGCAAAAGAGGAGTACACAGGCTGCATGAAGATTCGCGAACCCTGACACTGATGAGTCGGTATCGAGATACACACAATCACGCTGTTCTGGACCTCTGCGCCACGAAGAGACAGATCAGATGCACTCGTGCCATATGCCGGTAATGCCAGACCAGTCACTTGTTGTATAGTATATTGCAACCACGGACTGAAAAACTGTGATATGGGACAAAACTTTGGGGCAGAGCATGATGTCAATGTTGGAACCCAATGTGACAGTGTTAGAGTGTAGCAAGTTGTAGAGGTAACAGCAAATGAGGTGGAAGAGTGTAGGATGTCCAAGATGGCGTGAAAGTCGGTCAAGATCTCGTGGCAATCCACAGACTAGAACTTCTGAGCATAGCGGCTCGGAAAAAGGACAACCTACATAGCTGGACAGCGAGCTAGAATGACCTCGGCCTGCACCTGATCTCCATCTACTGCCCCTTCATCGTCATTCTCGACGATAACGTCCTCTGAGTGCATGCACGATGCGGGGAGTAACGGAGGGACCAGGAACTGAGTGAGGAGGCCGAGAAGTAGTCCATCGAGGAGTCCTTGTGCGTTCAGATCGACACAGAATGCGACTAGCTTGTCGAGCTGCTGGTTGATAAAAAGCATTTGTGCCAGCGTATTATGCTTGCTGAACCATCGGTAAGGCTCCTTGACTACTTGTAATGTGCTTCAACTTGGTGATTGATGAACAGAGGCCATTGAAAGTGCTGAAAAGGAGAATAAGGTGGTGGTAGTGAATAAGGGAGTGTTAACATGGAAGAGATATCTTGTTGAGATGGACACCTTCAGTAATAAATACCTTTCATTCTTGATAAAAGCGTGCTAGTGCGTTATCAATTGTGTTGAGCGTGTCTTCATTGATAACCTCTCGCTGGACGAGGTAGCAAAAATCGAGAAACACACTAAATGTGCACACAATCTCTGCAGGAACATGGCCAACGATTGCCGAAAGGTATACCTATTATGTGTACCATTAGTACATGCCCATGATCATGTTGTACTGTAGCAATGCACAGTGGTGCATGACATACCTTCATAAGGGCTTTTGAGTCGTCCCCAGTCCACTGCTTGAATCCAAGGCCTTCAGGGAATCAACGTAGTCCCAGAAATGCTGGTGCGAGAGTAATACTATGAGCAGACAAGCCAGATAAGCACAGCTGCATCAATATAGAGTTCAGCTAACTCATCGGCAGTCTATGTCTGCCATAATGGTAGCAGCACGGATCTTCCTGTGTTTGAGAATGAGATACTCTTCTACCCAAGTCATGAGATGATCCTTGAACTTGCCTTTGATGACCTGGTGGAGGAGATCAGGTAAGAGAAGTTTATGAATGTTGGCCCATGGGAAGTCAGCAGTGAATAGCTTGTGGTAGACGTGCACTACATCAGTATCTGGGTTCTGTAGCAAGTATATTGATGTAGCAGCTCACCATACAGTCCTTGATGATTCCATACCCGTTCCACAACACCTTCACATTCATAACCTCCTTCAGTAGCTTCATATGCTCATGGGACCGGGTGATGCCTGTCAAATCTTGGGCGTTTACCATTCTAATATAGTAGGGTGCATCAGTGCCACCAAGCCCCAGCATTCCGCATATGGACACTTTTCCTGTAGCACTGTAGATACATGTATTAGCACCTCGAATATATATCCAATATGTTCACTAATATGATGTAGAATTATCTATCCTCTTGTAAAGACAATGACTGTGCATTCTGGTCCAGTAAACCTGCTTATATACAGTAGTCCTAGACACATATATATACTGGCTTTGTAGCACCAGAATAAACCAGTTCAGAGTACATTCCTCACAATGCCTCCATCGTCAAGGCTGTCAGATGGTGCGAGGCATTTGGTAGCAGTATATTAGCCTTATATGCTCCAATGTAATGTTAGAACTCAGAGGTTATGTACTCACTTCAGGCACCATCTCTGTACAATGTGCGCCAGTAATATCTGCTCCGGATAATCTGCTATATACAGACCAAGTCCATAGATAACATGTTGGTAATGTCCATCAGCACATTTGATAACTTCTGGCTTTGTCATGCCAGGGTGCAACAACTGTAGGATAGTCGACAGACTGGCGTGAAATAGTTGGTGACTGTCACAGTTTTCTAATTCCCTACGGTTTTATTCTTGTAAGCGCCCAGTAGGCAATAGGGGTTAGAGTTATGGACTAGGGTTAGTGTCACAGTTTTCTAATTCCCTACGGTTTTATTCTTGTAAGCGCCCAGTAGGCGCTAGGGGTTAGGGTTATGGACTAGGGTTAGGACAGGCACGCGTCAGAACGCGGTCACGTGTTGGTCACGTGCTGGGAATGGACTCAGAGTCATGTGAGGATCTTATCTTTATCTTATCTATGATGTAGACGCTCTGGTACAAGGGTATAGTAGTTAGCCGGACCCAGGGTCTGGGTAGTGTATTCTAGAATAGCGTAGAAGGTTCCGGACACATCCGGTACTCAGCTTTAGACTTCGCCGAGCCTGGAGTGTCTTGGCAAGTATCACACCATCATCACGCCATCGCGCATGTGATGGGCAGTATCAAGGGTCTCGAGTAGTACCAGGGGTCCTCCCCTTCATGTATATATACCGGGCTCTGCTGGGCTTAAGTCCCCAGCATCATCTACCTCGTCTTTCACCTACTTCACTCGCACCACTCGCAGTTAAGTCCAACCCCACTTAAGCTACTAAGGTAAGTAGCGGGGTTTACTTTGACAGCGGTGAAATTTACGGAAGGTGGGGTTATTCTGGTATTGGCAGTCAGCTGTGCAGGGAAGGTGATATTCATTGAATGCTTCATGTGAGATAACATTCTGGCACGTACTCCTTGGGATGGCCAGGAAACCGATCAATGACACCACATTTCTATGCGCACACCGTGTTCAGTTTTGGATGGCCCCAAGTGAAAAATAAAGGGGGTAATATTTGTTTTGGCCAGTCGCAACAGACACAATAGCCTTGTCGCTTCCAAAAATGATAGGACAGAACATGGCACTGTGAGTAACTGCGTCTTGAGCGATGAGATCCTGTAATCAAAAGTGCACCAGTCAGCAGACTGCAATGAGAGCTCTCAAACCATACTCACTGCTTGATTCCAGGTCCAATTACCTGACATGAAGTCCTGGTACTCATGCTTCCCATACTTGCCAGATATCTGCTTCGGAGCGAAGTCAATTTCCTTGGCAAAGTCTGGGTTACCAAGCGTGTTACTGCCGACTTCACGAGGGCACTGAAAGAATACCTCGTACTCTTTCGTCATTCAAGGCAGTGGATCTATCTCAGGGACCAGGCCTTGATATTGTTCAATGACACTTTGCCACAGGACCTCTCCATTTGGAATGTCATCAATGAGTTCCTTGAGGTGTCGATCGTCCTGAAACAGTGCACTTCTATATTTTGCAGCAAGAATCTGTATGAGATCGTTCACACTTCCTGCTAGAAGTTGAATCTTATGGAACAGGAGGTCGGTGAGCTCGAACTGTTCATAATCTTCGAAGGGTGAGCAGTAGCCCAAGTGCGCATTCTAATGAAGTTCTGGGAGTGGTCCTGAGGGTGTTCTGGGGGTTTTATCATTGAGGAAGTGGCCATTAGCATCACAGAGATGTCCTGAAATATTCTAATATGAGATAAAGGTGGTAATATACTCATAACAGGTACATTTACCATTTATCAAAGGATGGCAAACTGTTCGTGCACCTGCCTCTGCTGTCGACAAAGAAGAAGCTAGTTCTTCGGCTTTAAGAGGGCTTGAAGGGGGTGGGGCTCGAGGACATATCTGAAGGGGAGTGGGGAGAAATATTTGGCAGCTGGTTGGAAGGTGAGCATTGTCAATGGGCAGCGTTCAAATACTGAGAGAGCCCTGAGTGGGTGCTAAAGAGTTTTGTATATCCTGGAATCGGGTAAGTGAGATTTTGAAGGCAAAACAAGTGTGAGGGTATGATTGTGTGGGCAGTGAATGGCGATAAAGGCTTAGTAGCCTGCACTATGTAATCGGTGGTGACTTTGGAATACCAAGTTAGGTAGAATGTGTCAGCCTCTCCTTGCAACATTGCCCGAGCATTTACTCACCTTCTGGTCGGCCATATCCTGCCACACCCCCACTTCTCAGCATAGAATTATAGCTTCAAATGTCTCTAGGACTATGTCAGATGGTATGCAAACTTGCTCCAAGAATAAAACAACTCACCCTGGCATCAACGCCAGTCTGGCACCTCTCTTGATGCTCAAGGGCTCAGATCATTGCCAATAATGAAGCACAGCAGCAGGAAGAGATGGCTAACGCCAAAATGATCGACATGTTGCTGGCAAAAATAGCTGAACTAGAAGAACATAAGCAAGCTGAAGATGATGTACTGGTATCCAAAACAGACACGGGCAATAAAAAAGTGTTAATATCCTCATGGTCAAGTTCTGAGTCTGAGGAGGGCCAGGTTTACAAAGAACAAAACATGAGGAATAATGCGAACAGTTAGTTGTGATATACTTGAGTTTAGCAGCCACTCACCAGCCTCCAAGATTCAGGGTGTCGATGACTAGAGCAAAACATGGTTGAGTCATCAAACGAGGGGGATGCAAATAAATATACTGAACTAGAGACTTCGAGTGAGGACGAGAGCAATGAGGGCATGAAAATGAAGAGTGACGGTATGGTATCTGATAACTTGGAGGGCCTTGTGATCCAGAAAACATGCAAAACGTCGAGAAAGAAGCAAGGCTGGGTGAGCCATAAGGACATCGAGGCAAGGAAAAAGGGCCTTAGAGCAAAATCACCAAGTGAAAACATAGAAATGTGGAGGAAAAATGGATTAGAACAGGACATGTACATTCTCATGACTGTCAACTGCAAGATGTGTGCATAACATCCATTATCAAGGAGCTGCCCTTCCAAGAAGATCAAGAAGACTCCCGAGATTAGTGGTCTATCGAGTGAATGACGAGCTGCTCAACAAGCTCGAATGACTAGCCAAGCCTCTCGCATGAGCCTAATACCTACCTCCATGAGCAACAATGTCTCTGAGTTCTGTGTATACACAGAAATACACACAAATAAGTGTATAGGTCTAGACAATGAAGATAGCACCGACACAATCGCCTGAGAGTGTGAAACACTCACCCAAGCACCACGAGCATGAGTTCTGATGGGAACCTCCCAGGTACCCATACGCCAGATTCTACAATTCCACCTGATCATGATCTTATGGTACCTAGGCTATGGTTGGGATCAAGACAACCATTGTAATAGACGTACCTGATATCCGCCGAACGGGACCTGACGGCCGTCGAGTGAAACCAAAGGTCAAAGAACTTGTTCCTGAGCTGTGTCAGCAATACAACAGTGTTATTGTGCCACTTCTCAAGGAGTATGCCAGTGTGCAGAGCCTATGGTTCAAGTCGTCGATGGTAAACCTCGAGATTGTTCTTGTTAAGGCTCTTAGAGCAGCGAAGGCTTCGAAGTATGACCTATCTGGCCCATCTGATGCCCTTTTGAAGCTAGTGAAGCCATCTTCATGTTTGAATCTGTGCTGTTGACAACGGTGCATTAGAGCGTAAACATGTTAAATTCCTGGCACAACGCACTCATGCAAGAGGCGGAGCACGCTGTAGACACCTTGATCAGCAGCGATCCTGACCTCAAGTCTCAGGAGGACTGTCAGGGATTTGTCACATATCTCCTCGGGGATGAGGCTGCTCAAGCTCCATTTGTGTATTCAACATGGGAAGGTGAAACGCAGCATTTGATAAGTGAGATCAATTCTAACTCTGCGACATCATCATGAGTCGAGACTGCACACTTTCACGACTGACTACTTCACCGTAGGGATGATTTGTGCACTCTCTGATGGTTGCAACCTATGCCTATCATGTCTCCAAGGTTATTATTCCAGTTGAAAGCACAGGCTACACAGTAGACCATCTCAGGGCACTCTTGTTCATTGTATCCTTGTGGTACATGTATACATCTCATATAAAGCCTTACACCACAGCCCTCCGAGTTGAGCTTCAATAGTGCAAACTCGGAGCAGGTCTTGCTGACATGCTTGCAGTGGGCGGTGGGTCAATTGGGCACTTCGCTTCTGGACTACAGGTGTGCACGTGAAATCCACGGGGAGATTGAGCTTCTATTCTCAGATAACTAGGGCGACAGAAGTGAGTGGTATACTAACATGGTAAATTGGCACTGAATCTCCAAGCCAACTCTGCTCATAGAGAATACCAGAGTTCCAGGGAAGTTACGGAGTAACACAAACACTTGGAGTTGCGAACCCCGGTGATTGCTATGGACTTTTCTTCAGTACATGCCTTTATCATCTCGCGAACCTTTATCCCTTCGTTCCTGAGACAATTTCCAGATTGGAAATATGATATGTTTTGTGTATCTCCGACTATCTCCACAAACTCTGGACTCAGTAGTATATAAGCCCCCGTACTAGCACTTGTATCTTTAGTTTGGATATCGACTTAGATTCCCCTGTACCCTCTTGTCTCTGCTTAATCCCTTCTTGCAATCTGTGTGTGAACCCGAACCCCACTACTTCTTTGTATCTCTGACTCTGAAATCCAGGCAATGCAGACCACCGAGGGCGCAGCCCTTTAAGGCTGAAGCCAACTGCCATCCGACTCCCAACCTCCGCTTTCTCCAATCCATTCTCCGTTCTCTGGCCCCCTCTCTGCCTCGCACCTTGACACACGATTACACAGCAGAAGACACTCAAGATGGTGGCTCGTACAACCCGGTGGATCCAGTCTGTCACTAGTCTCGACACGGGAAAGTGACAACACCTATGTGACAAGGCAATCGATTATTTGCACCAGGCAGACGTCAAACCTAGTACCCTTATTCAAGAGGCTTCGTCTGCGAAGGCACTGTCATGTCGCGGAGCAAGGGCTCAACGCTTCACGAGGGAGCACAGATGGGGAGGTTGATGGGATGGCGCGGCGGAGCGAGTCACACAGCGACGAGCAACTTGTGCAGCTGTCTGTATTGACCAAGTTAACATTGAAATAGTAAATACTACACATGATGGCTTACCTGTTCGTATTGACCAAGAGGTCGTGATGACGGACAGGAGCGAGGAGTGCTACCCTTATATACTACAGAGTCTTTAGGGCAGGCTGTACAATTACCTAAGCTGATGGGCAATGCTCAGCATAGCCAGCGAGGCTGTGCTGGGGCTATGTCATGAGGCTATGTCAGCTGGCAGTGTTTGGGGCTGCGTCGGACCGAGGCTGTGTTATCAGGCTGATCAGCTCAGTGTGTCTCGGCGAGGGGAGTCATCAGGGATGACAGTGCCTCCTCGGCGATCCAGGGAACCGGTTGCAGAACAGACCGATGATCCGGGCAGTGTCTGAGTGCGCAGCGGGATGCGCTGGCGTCTAGGAGTGATGCGCCATCAGGGCGCTGGTGCTGGACGGCCAGGCGCTGATTGTGGGTGGCTAGGACTCCAAACGGCGTGAGGGCTGCTCGCCCCTTGGATTAATCAAGGAAAGTGGCCAAAAATTGGTAAAAAATAGGGCTGCGCCGTCACATCCGTGACATGTCAGAGACCGATAATTTCAAGCTTCAGTCAGACATGGATACTAAAGAAGGTGGATCTGAAGTTCAGGCGATCTAGACACTCGTTATACATAGAATCCTGACCAATAACATTGATTTTGTTGTACAACCCTGATGAAGCGTGTCTTTTGATACCCTGGCAGATATGAAGCTGACTTTTGGGTGTACTTTACAGAGGACTTCTCAGTCTTATAAAAGACGAGCACCTTTTATATGTCTGTGGACCTGGGATATACAAGTCCACTTGGTCTTTTGTACTTCAGTGTTTTATCGGTCTTAGAGTCTTCTGTAAGACCATAATAACACCTTGCAGTTTTACTAATGTGCTGTAGACACAAAGTTGAGCCTGCATGGCAGTGTCTTCAGTTGTCGTCTGCAAAGAAGTATGGTAATGATTACACCACACCGAGCCTGTCTGAGTGCGACAACCACTGGTGACGGTAAAGTTGCCGAACACGATGCATGACTGGGAGATGGAAGTAGCCATGGAATAAGTGTGCAAACAGAAAAAGCGGTCAACAACTAGGTCAGTGTAGGCCGTAAGTCGGCGAGTACGATTTTCTCATGCTTGAGCACTAAAATAAATAGCATGTTTGAAATACATTGGCTTTTATAGATAATGTAATAGAATTCACACTAGGGTTTTTGGCAGTGCTGTTTGTTGCACTGAGCAGAATTGGTGATGTATGTTTAAAGGATTTGATTGGTTACTTGTTCTGCAGAGTTATATTTGCCATAGTAAGCCTTTCATTAATTACAATTTTGGGTATGCACACTTTATATTATATATGAATATTATATGCATTTAATTAATGTTATACATGTATATACAAATATTCAGGGGCTGATGCATGCCAAGAGACCTAGTTTCATTGTGTTATTTTTAGCAGTCACTATAAATGCTCACTTCTTTCTTGACATTCAATACGAAGAGTCAAATGCCTCAACTCTTAATCCTGACCCTGGCTCTGCACTCTTTAATTGTAGTATATAATCTTTCATCAACTTTGAATTTCTTGTATACATAGTGCATCACACTATAGCAAACTAATTGCTTAGTTTACCAGAATTCATAAAGAATAACAGAACAAATGTTGCATAAAAGACGACAAGTCTGCTATATTGTTTAGTCGAGTTCTATTGAGCATCCAGGCATATGATATCTTCTTTTATTAAGACTTATATATGAGTTCTGTCTTGATTTACTAGCACTTTGGCCAAAACATATTTTTTCTACAGTAATCTTCACTTTTACTTCATTTTCAGATGTACACCTATTTTAGACTCATTTGCATGATACAAAATACATCTGGCATTTACTAACCTTGTCTGTAAAGTATGTATATATATTAGAGCCGCATCAGATCTTGTATAAGAACAAAGACTTAGTTACTTCTGAAAGAGAATATATAACATTATAAACTTTAATCCTCAAGATAAAGCCCTAAAGCCAATGCATTATCTCTATGCCATACAGGCATCTAGCACGTATCACAGTTGGAAGAGTGAGTCAGTACATGTTATACGTACTGTCCAGTTAGTATCTTAAATTATATTCAGTGTAGCATCATAAAGCACTCTGACCAGTCATGTAGATCTTTTGAATTCACCCAAAAATGTGCCTATTGTTAGTTGTGTCCTTTGTGATGCAATCACCCCTCTGCACTCAGCAGCCCTCAGTGGCCCAGTGCATTGACCAGGTGCAGTGGCTCTCATGGGCCACTGACAAAGAAGTTCCTTTGTACTCTCTTCCTCTGTCCCTTTCGCTTTTCTTCCTTTATTCTTAGTTCGCTTGAATTCCCTCTGTAGGATAGTACATAAATCCTGGGGGTAGTGCTCTGAGCTCTTCGGTTGTTCATCCACTAGCACCAGGTCAGTAGTTCTTCCTTTGCTCCAATACATTCAGTTGCTCACCCACTACCATCAGTGTGATTGAGAGCACTTCTATAATCGAATTTACCTCCTACAACGAACAGATTATGAGCTTTGCGCTTTAACTGCGCCACAACATTCCCAACCTCACTTTTACAAGGACCACACGTCTCTCAATTGCTATTCCCTGCTTCTACCATGTCGCTTACATGTTCTACACACCAATCACTGTCTGTGAAACCCAACTCTGTCATTATCGACCACCATTTGCACTCCAGATCAAGTGATCAGCCTGAACCACTCAAGCTTGGACCACTTGGGCCACTGAACCTTGCCACTCCACTTTCCCCTGCTTTCATCACTCCCCCTCACACCACAACCTCCACCATGTTCTCAGACACCTCCCATCGCTTCAAGAAGCTCCACACAGACAACTACCACCAATAGAGTGGGAATTGCCTAGCTCTTCTCATGACCAAAGGGTGGTTCCACCTTGTTAAGGGCAAAAAGCTGTGTCCCACCCCAGTCAACCCCAAGGCACCTATAGTGGAGGAAGTAGCAGTGATGGAGGCATTTGAGGAGAAGGCAATGAAGGCAACTGGTGAGATCTACCTCTCTCTCTCTGAGAAGCAGAAGATCCATGTACAAGACCACCTCAAAGACCCTATGTAGATGTGGGCCACCGTCAAGTCTGTACACCTCTAGAAGAAGCCTGGCATGTGTTTTAACGCCTGGGAGGAGTTCCTCTCCATCAGAATGGAGGCGAATGAGTTCCTGTTATCTTTGATCACCAGGATTGAAGGCGCCATGCAGAAGGTCAAGAACCTCAGGCCAGACAACTTTGATCTGAATGAGCTGGACAAGGAACTCACCTGCATGTGCATGATCTGAGCCCTCCCTGACTTCTACACCAATTTCACCTCGTCTCACCAACTCCTGGACAAGTTTGACAAGGAATCGCTCCAGTTTGCATTTATCAACATGGAGGCCCTTTGTTTGCACTCTATTACACATGGCACTGCCTTTGTACTTGCCACCAATACCTCACAGGCCACCAGTGACACCCCTTGTGCATACTGCAATATCCCTGGCCACTCTCAGAACTAATGCTTCCGCTACAAGCGCGACAAGGAGAAGGCACGCCAGGACATCGAGGAGAAGAAGAAGCAGCGCGGCAAGAACAAGCCCAAGGCCACCGCCACCGCTGCTGCGGCTCAGGAACTCCCTTCTGAGTCCGCTGGCCAAGCCTCTGTGCGTCACACTGCACACTCTGCCACATGTGAATCTGCCACTCACTTCCTCTGGATTGCAGACACTGGTGGCACTTCTCATATGATGCCCCACAAGCACTGAATCTGCAACTACAAGCCTATCCGGGTCACTGTGCGCCTCGCCAACGAGGCCATAGTGTACTCTGAAGGCGTAGGAACGGTGGTGTTTGCTCCAGTAGTCCAGGGGTCAGATATCCCTCCCTTCCGCATCCACACTCCCGACAACGCTGCCACACCATCTGAGCCGGAATACTACAAGTCCAATACTGGTTAGGGTGTGCCACTGTTTTGAGTTGGGGGGGGGGAGGGGTCTCGTAGTGTGCAACCCGAGACCACTGTGCCTTTGCTACCACCAGAGCCATAGGCACCATTGCCAGCAGCATCTCGCACTCCATCATCAGCTCCATTGCCCCAGGCTCCTTCTCCAGAGCTTCCAGCTGGATTACCTGCTCGCAAGCCAGGTAAGTCAGCTGCTTTGCACAGTAGGCAGCCCCAGCGTGCAGGGTTATCAACACAGCGCCAAGCATCGTCTCCACCCCACCAAGGACACTCACTGTCATCAGCTCCTTCTGAGCCTCAACCCAGTCCATCTGGCTCTCAGCCTTCACTGGCAGAGTCTCGCCCCAGCTGCACGGTCAAGCCTTGTGGTGAATGGTGGAAGGTCAAGCCAGCTTCGTCTTGCCAACCTGCTCAGCCTACTCAGTCAGAGTCCACTACTGACGAACCTTGTCAAGAGCAAAATGTCCCACTGTCAGATGCCTCCGCCTCAAGGTTGACGCTGCAGGGAACACTTGGCCGGATAGCTGGAGTGCTGCGATGAAGCGACCTGATGCGGAGGAGTGGAAGGAGGCAGCCCACGCTGAGATTGAGGCCCTCCTTGTTAGTTGTGTTCTTTGTGATGCAACCACTTCTCTGCCCTCAGTGGCACTCAGTGGCCCAGTGCAGTGGCCAGGTGCATTGACCATGTGCAGTGGCCCTCATGGGCCACTGACAAAGGACTTGCTTTGTACTTCTTCCTTTGTCTCTTTTCGCTTTTGTTCCTTTGTCCTTAGTTAAGACTCCGACTTGTAGGATAGTATATAAACCCTGGGGGTAGTGCCTGAGCCCTTCAGTTGCTCACCCACTACCACCAGGTCAGTAGTTCTCCCTTCGCTCCAATACACTCAGTTGCTCACCCACTACCACCAGTGTGATTCAGGGCACTCCTGTAGTCGAGTTTAGCTCCTACATTGAACAGGTTATGAGCCCCGCGCTCTAACTGCGCCACAACATCCCCAACATCGCCTTCACAAGGGCCACACATCCCCCAATCGCTATCCCTTGCTTCCAGCACGTCGCTCACGCATTCTACACGCCACCCGCTATCTGTGAAGCCCGACAATGTCGTTATCGACCACCATCTGCCCCCCAGATCAAGTGATCAGCCTGGGCCACTCAAGCTTGGACCACCTGTGCCACTCAGCCTTGCCACTCGACTTTTCCCCCGCTTTCATCGCTCCCTCCTCACACCACAATCTCCACCATGTCCTCAGACACCTCCCACCGCTTCGAGAAGCTGCACGCAGGCAACTACCGCCAATGGAGTGGGAATTGCCTCGCTCTTCTCATGACCAAAGGCTGGTTCCGCCTTGTCAAGGGCAAGGAGCTGCGCTCCACTGCGGCCGATCCCAAGGCACCTACAGCGGAGGAAGTAGCAGCGATGGAGGCGTTCGATGAGAAGGCAATGAAGGCAGCCGGTGAGATCTACCTCTCTCTCTCCGAAGAGCAGAAGATCCATGTGCAAGACCACCTCGAAGACCCTGTGAAGATGTGGGCCACCCTCGAGTCTGTGCACCTGCAGAAGAAGCCTGGCATGCGCTTCAACGCCTGGGAGGAGTTCCTCTCTATCAGGATGGAGGCGAACGAGTCCCTGTCGTCTCTGATGACCAGGATTGAAGGCGCCATGCAGAAGGTCAAGAACCTCAGGCCAAACAGCTTCGATCTGGACGAGCTAGACAAGGAACTCACCTGCATGTGCATGATTCGAGCCCTCCCTGACTCCTACGCCAATTTTGCCTCGTCTCTCCAGCTCCTGGACAAGTTCGACAAGGAATCGCTCCAGTCCGCCTTTGTCAACGAGGAGGCTCTTCGTTCTCGCTCCACCGCGCATGGCAGCGCCTCTGTGCTCGCCGCCAACGCCTCCCAGGCCACCAGCAACGCTCCTTGCGCGTACTGCGATATCCCTGGCCACTCTCAGGAGCTGTGCTTCCGCTACAAGCGCGACAAGGAGAAGGCACGCCAGGACATCGAGGAGAAGAAGAAGCAGCGCGGCAAGAACAAGCCCAAGGCCACCGCCACCGCTGCTGCGACTCAGGAACTCCCTTCTGAGTCCGCTGGCCAAGCCTCTGTGCGTCACACTGCACACTCTGCCACACCTGAACCCGCCACTCACCTCCTCTGGACTGCAGACACTGGGGCCACTTCTCATATGACGCCCCACAAGCACTGGATCCGCAACTACAAGCCTCTCTGGGTCGCTGTGCGCCTTGCTAACGAGGCCATAGTGTACTCTGAAGGCGTAGGAACGGTGGTGTTTGCTCCAGTAGTCCAGGGGAAGGCAGTGCGCACTATGGAGTTCAGTAGAGTGTTGCATATACCAGAGCTTGGCTCAAATCTCTTCTCAGTCTTGTATCTCACGTCTCAGCGCGGTTTCAATGTCCATATCTATTCCAAGCACCTCGACTTTGAGCACAGCGGCCAGACCCTCTTCACTGCGTCCATTAGGGCCACTTGCACTGCCTACCTCGATGGGACGGTCATTCCAGCCTCAGAGTCCACCCAGGCCGCCTCCATCTCGACGCTCCCCATGGATGAGACTCTCTGGCATCGTCGCTTTGCGCATGCGCACATTCAGAGCATCCGGAGCTTGCTGAAGGACGGCATAGTCACTGGCATGAAGCTCGACTCCAAGGCAGAAGCGGACCCCATCTGTGAGCCCTGCCTCTCTGGCAAGCTCAACGCTGCGCCCTTCCCCTCGTAGTCCAACAGAGCCTCCCGGCCACTTCAGCTCATCCACTCTGATGTCCATGGCCCTCTGCCTGTCCGCACCAACTCTGGCTACCGCTACTGGATCACCTTCATCGACGACTCCACGCGTCTGCGAGCGGTCATGCTGCTCAAGACAAAGGGAGAGGCCACTGCTGCGTTCAAGCAGTTCAAGGCCCATGCGGAGAACCAGACGCAGCAGCGCATTGGTGCTCTCAGGGACGACAAGGGCGGCGAGTACATGAGCAAGGAGCTCGAGGACTTCTGCAACGAGCACGGCATCGAGCGGCAGCACACTGTGCGCAATAGGCCACAGCAGAACGGTGTGGCGGAGCGGTTTAACCGCGTCCTCTCTGAGGGCATCACCGCTATGCTTGCTGAAGCTGGACTGCCTCCCTCCTTCTGGGGCGAGGCTCTGTCCGCCCTGGTACATGTCCTCAACCGGTGTCCCACCTCTGCACTATCTGGCATCACTCCCTACGAGGCCTTCTATGGCCGCAAGCCGGATGTCTCCCATCTGCGCGTTTGGGGCTGCCTCACCTATGTGCATGTGCAGAAGGACAAGCGAGGTGCGCTGGGTTCACACTCAGAGAAGTCCATCTTCATTGGCTACCCTGCTGGCTACAAGGGCTGGAAGTTCTACAACCCAGCCACCAAGCGGGTTACCATCTCAGAGCGCGCCATCTTCGATGAGCGGTACTTCCCTGGCTTGAAGAACTGGTCGGATATCCCTCCTTTCCGCGCCCACCCTCCCGATGGCGCTACCGCGCCGTCTGAACCAGAGTACTACGAGTTTACTACTGGTGAGGATGCGCCACAGCCTCGCGTTGGAGGGGAGGGGTCTTCTAATGTGCAACCCGAGCCTGCTGCGCCTCCACCTCCACCAGAGCCACAGGCACCAGAACCAGCACCACCTCGCACACCTTCACCCATTCCCTCGCCCCAGGCGTCATCTCCAGATCCACCAGCCGCACCACCTGCTCCCAAGCGAGGCAAGTCAGTCGCCTCCCGTGGCAGACAGCCACAGCGTGCAGGGCCATCGTCACAGCGCCAGGCATCATCTCCACCTCGCCGAGGTCGCTCACGGTCATCAGCTCCTTCTGAGCCTCAGGCCGGCCCATTTGGCACTCAGCCTTCACTGGCAGAGTCTCATCCCAGGCGCACCATTAAGCCTCCTGGTGAATGGTGGAAGGTCAAGCCAACCTCGTCTGGCCAGCCTTCACAGCCTGCTCAGCCAGCTCAGCCAGAGCCCATTGCTGAAGAACCTCGTCAAGAGGAGGATGTCCCACTGTCAGACGCCTCCACAGACGAGCTCTGCCTCAAGGCTGCAGCTGCAGGTGACACTTGGCCAGATAGCTGGAGTGCTGCGATGAAGCGACCTGATGCGGAGGAGTGGAAGAAGGCAGCTCATGCTGAGATCGAGGCCTTACTTGCCAATGAGACTTGGGAGCCCTGCGCTCTTCCTCCTGGCAAGAAGGCCATCGCCAATCGCTGGGTCTTTGCGCAGAAATTCCTCCCTGACGGCGAGCTGGAACGCTACAAGGCCCGCCTAGTAGTCAAGGGCTATGCTCAACGGCCTGGCTTCGACTATGTGGAGACCTTCGCTCCTACAGCACGCATGGCCTCAATCCGGATCGTCCTTGCGCTGTCCGCACTCGAGGACCTGGACTTGCGCTCCATCGACATCTCCAACGCCTACACCAATGGCGTACTGGAAGAGGAGGTCTACATGCAGCAACCTGAGGGCTTCCACTTTGGCCAACCTGGCGACGTCCTGCGACTTAGGAAAGCACTGTACGGTCTCAAGCAAGCTGGGCGCGTCTGGAACAAGACTCTGCATGCCACACTGCGCGACCTAGGCTTTATCCGGCTCAAATCCGACGCCTCGCTCTATCTCTACCGCAGGAACGCCACCAGGATCATCATGCCTGTGTTTATCGACGACATTACCATTGCCTCTACTAGTCCTGCTGAGACCGACCGCATTGTGCAACAACTATCCAGCCACTACAAACTGCGCGACCTGGGTCCCACCTCCTTCCTGCTAGGCATTCAGATTACTCGAGACCGCCCCAACCGCCGCATCTCCATTTCGCAGCGTCAGTACATCCTCGACATGCTGGAGAAGTATGGCTTTTCCTCCTGCTCCTCTGTGCAGACACCCATGGACCCTGGCAAGCGGCTGTCTACTGCAGACTGCCCCTCCACTCGAGAAGAGCGCGCTGCCGTCCAGAATCTCCCCTACATCAGCGCTGTCGGCTCCCTCATGTACCTCGCCACCTGCACTCGTCCAGACATCGCCTATGCGGTCTCTGTGCTAGCTCGCTTCAATGCAAACCCTGGTCAGGCCCATTGGCAGGCAGTCAAGCACCTCTTCCGGTATCTCAAGGGTTCTCTCGACTTGCAGCTCACCTATGGGCCTGCTGCGACGAAGGAGCTCTTTGTGACCTACTCGGATGCTGACTATGCCGGGGACACTGACACACTGCGCTCAACCGGTGCTTATGTGGTCATGATGGGCACTGGTGCTGTGGACTGGAGCAGCAAGCTGCAGACTGTGGTGGCCCAGTCCACCACAGAGGCGGAGTACATGGCTGCCAACCAGGCTGGCCGGGACATTGCCTGGATGCGCAATCTGCTCACAGAGTTTGGCTACAACCTCTCTCACTCGCCATCGACGCTCTACATGGATAACAACTCTGCTATTGCAGTGGCCAAGAATCCTGAGCACTTTGGGCGATTGAAGCACATGCAGCTGCGCCTCTACTGGCTGCGCGATGTGATAGAGGACGGCCAGATCTCTCCAGAGTATGTCCAAACTGACCTGATGGTTGCAGACATCCTCACCAAGGCTCTGTCTGTAGCCAAGGTTGCTGCACTCCGTCGCCTTATGGGCTTGCAGTAGATGTGCTCGATGCGGGGGGAGCCCTGTGCAGAGACGTGCTGCATCAGGGGGGAGTGTTAGTTGTGTTCTTTGTGATGCAACCACTTCTCTGCCCTCAGTGGCACTCAGTGGCCCAGTGCAGTGGCCAGGTGCATTGACCATGTGCAGTGGCCCTCATGGGCCACTGACAAAGGACTTGCTTTGTACTTCTTCCTTTGTCTCTTTTCGCTTTTGTTCCTTTGTCCTTAGTTAAGACTCCGACTTGTAGGATAGTATATAAACCCTGGGGGTAGTGCCTGAGCCCTTCAGTTGCTCACCCACTACCACCAGGTCAGTAGTTCTCCCTTCGCTCCAATACACTCAGTTGCTCACCCACTACCACCAGTGTGATTCAGGGCACTCCTGTAGTCGAGTTTAGCTCCTACATTGAACACTCCTTGCCAATGAGACTTGGGAGCCCTGTGCTCTTCCTCCAGGCAAGAAGGCCATCGCTAATCGCTGGGTCTTTGCGCAGAAATTCCTCCCTGACGGCGAGCTGGAACGCTACAAGGCCCGCCTTGTGGTCAAGGGCTATGCTCAACGGCCTGGCTTCGACTATGTGGAGACCTTCGCTCCTACAGCACGCATGGCCTCAATCCGGATCGTCCTTGCGCTGTCCGCACTCGAGGACCTGGACTTGCGCTCCATCGACATCTCCAACGCCTATACTAATGGCGTACTCGAAGTGGAGGTCTACATGCAGCAACCAGAGGGCTTCCACTTTGACCGACCTGGCGACGTCCGGCGGCTCAGGAAAGCACTGTACGGTCTCAAGCAAGCTGGGCGCGTCTGGAACAAGACTCTGCACGCCACATTGCGCGATCTAGGCTTTATCTGGCTAAAATCCGACGCCTCGCTCTATCTCTACCGCAGGAACGCCACCAGGATCATCATGCCTGTTTTTATCGACGATATCACCATTGCCTCCACCAGCGCTGCTGAGACCGACCGCATAGTGCAACAGCTCTCTGGCTACTACAAGCTTCGCGACCTGGGTCCCACATCCTTCCTGCTAGGCATTCAGATTACTCGAGACCGTTCCAACCGCCGCATCTCCATCTCGCAGCGTCAGTACATCCTCGACATGCTGGAGAAGTATGGCTTTTCCTCCTGCTCCTCTGTGCAGACACCCATGGACCCTGGCAAGCGGCTGTCTACTGCAGACTGCCCCTCCACCCGAGAAGAGCGCGCTACTGTCCAGAATCTCCCCTACATCAGCGCTGTCGGCTCCCTCATGTACCTCGCGACCTGCACTCGTCCTGACATTGCCTATGCGGTCTCTGTGCTAGCTCGCTTCAATGCGAACCCTGGCCAGGCCCATTGGCAGGCAGTCAAGCACCTCTTCCGATATCTCAAGGGTTCTCTCGACTTGCAGCTCACCTATGAGCCTGCTGCGACGAAAGAGCTCTTTGTGACCTACTCGGATGCTGACTATGCCGGGGACACTGACACACTGCGCTCAACCGGTGCTTATGTGGTCATGATGGGCACTGGTGCTGTGGACTGGAGCAGCAAGCTGCAGACTGTGGTGGCCCAGTCCACCACAGAGGCGGAGTACATGGCTGCCAACCAGGCTGGCCGGGACATTGCCTGGATGCGCAATCTGCTCACAGAGTTTGGCTACAACCTCTCTCACTCTCCATTGACGCTCTACATGGATAACAACTCTGCTATTGCAGTGGCCAAGAATCCTGAGCACTTTGGGCGATTGAAGCACATGCAGCTGCGCCTCTACTGGCTGCACGATGTGATAGAGGACGGCCAGATCTCTCCAGAGTATGTCCAAACTGACCTGATGGTTGCAGACATCCTCACCAAGGCTCTGTCTGTAGCCAAGGTTGCTGCACTCTGTCGCCTTATGGGCTTGCAGTAGATGTGCTCGATGCGGGGGGAGCCCTGTGCAGAGACGTGCTGCATCAGGGGGGAGTGTTAGTTGTGTCCTTTGTGATGCAACCACTCCTCTGCCCTCAGTGGCACTCAGTGGCCCAGTGCAGTGGCCAGGTGCATTGACCATGTGCAGTGGCCCTCATGGGCCACTGCTTTGTACTTCTTCCTTTGTCTCTTTTCGCTTTCATTCCTTTGTCCTTAGTTAAGACTCCGACTTGTGGGATAGTATATAAACCCTGGGGGTAGTGCCTGAGCCCTTCAGTTGCTCACCCACTACCACCAGGTCAGTAGTTATCCCTTCGCTCCAATACACTCAGTTGCTCACCCACTACCACCAGTGTGATTCAGGGCACTCCTGCAGTCGAGTTTAGCTCCTACATTGAACAGGCTCCAGAGATACATGAACAATATTCCAATTTATGGACATGACAATAAGAACTTACAATAAAAGACCCTGCAGGTAGTCGAACGACTAGCACAAAATGACCTATTCATCAAATCAAAGAAGTGCAACTTCCATGTCACACAAGTCAAGTTTCTGGGGATCATCCTCTCACACAACCAGATTTTTATGAACTTGGTCAAGGTAGAAGGTATCCTCGAATAAGCGAGATCAATCATATCGAAGCAAGTCAGAGGATTCCTTGCATTGGTAACTTCCATTGCCAATTTATCAACCACTACTCGGACATAATACAGTCCCTTGTCAAGCTCACGTGAAAAGACATGTCTTTTATCTTCTCCTTGACTTGTGAAGAAGCCTTTCAAAAGCTGAAACGAAGGTTCACATCAGTACCAGTACTCATGGCTCTCGACCCTTCAAAGGCATTTATTCTCAAATGTGACACCTCACTTATAGCGACTGTAGCAGTACTGCAGCAACAGGATACAAATGACAAGTGGCATTCTGTAGTATATCTTTTATAAAGACTTTTACCTGCAAGTGCAACTATGAACAACAGGGAACTCCTCACCATTATCCATGCTCTCCAAGCCTAACACCATTACCTTCTGGGTGGGCATAAAACAACTGGTTTGCATCCTCACCAACCATAAGAACCTGATGTAGTTCAAAACCCCACAGTGGCTCAACTGACATTAAGTATAATGATACCTCTTTCTGTCTCAGTTCAACTTTTCCCTGCATTATTGTTTGGGGACACAGTTGGTCCAAGCAGATGTCATGACAAAAACCCATCACCCAAGCTGCATTGCAGACAATAACACAGACATCATTCTTCTACTAGATGATCTCTTCCAAATTCGAAGAATCCACTCCCTATCACTGGCCACTAGCATACTGGTGAAAGATGATTACAACACTTCTGTGCATGATCACTCTGTCGACCTTGATTTCAAATGGTTCATTCAAACAACTCCTGAAGACAATAAGTTTATTAAGAAGGTACCCTATATGACACTGACCTTCCCATGTCAGTACACACTGAGCAGAGCGACTGGACTGAAGATGAAGGATTACTGTTTTATTATGACAAGTATTATGTTTCAGCAAACACAGCACTCCATTGATGAGTAATTGCACTCTACCATGACTCCTCCATATTAGGACACCCCAAACGATTCAAAACTGCTGAACTTGTGCTTCGTGACTTTTACTGGTCTGGTCTACAGTTCTTTGTCTTAGCATATGTCAAAGGCTATGTTATATGTGAACAAATAAACACTCCAAACATCCATCGTTGCAACCTATCAAAGAGACAAAGTACGACTGACCTTTTGCATTTGTCATATGCAACTTCATTACCCACCTGCCACTATTCAAGGGCTTTACTGCTCTTATAGTCATGGTCGACCATGACTCTATGAAGGGAGTAATTCTGATTCCATGCATAGAGAAGACTGACACCATGAAGACAGTTATGTACTACCACAACAATGTCTTCAGGTGTTTTGGCATGCCAGACGTATTTCTTCCAGACAGGGGCCCACAGTTCAACTCATGATTCATGGAGAAACTCTGAAAACTAACAGGTACAGATTAAAGAATGAGCACAGCCTATCATCCTCAGACCGATGGTGAAGCAGAATGCATGAATCGTGAAATTGAATCATACCTTCAGATATTTTGTTCAAACCACCCCCATAATTGGTCCGATTATGTAGTCAATATAAAGTTCACATTTAACAACCGAGAATATTCAGCCACGAAGCAATTCCCCTTTTTCCTGATATACAGATCTCACCCTGTAGCATTCCTGACACTATTTGCAAAGTTCAAAATCTTATTAACACTGAATTGGTTCCACAGAAGGCAACATATCCAAAAAGAAACCAATGCTGCAATAGATTACATGATTGCACAAATAGCAGAACGAACATGCCAATACTTCGAACCATTCAAAGAAGGTCAGAAGGTCAGATTGAAAATAACTCACCACGAGAATGGCTATCCATTCAAGAAGCTTGCGCCCAAAAGACACAGGCTGTACAAGATTGAGAAGGTTCTATCTTGCCTTGTATATAAGCTAAAACTCCTGAAGACAACAAAGATCCACCTCATAGTACACATGTCCCTCTTATCAGCTTATCATGAAATGGCGCAACATGGAAAAAACTTCTTGGCACCACCACCTGACCTTATCAATAGGCATGAGGAGTATAAAGTCAAAGTCATCCTGGTAGATAGACCCTGGAGTAACAGAAGAAGATATCTAATAAGGTGGAAAGACTAACCAACTGTGGAAAACCCATGGGGACCTGAGTCTCACATGACCAATGCCAAGGAAATCCTCAAAAAGTATAAAAGAACTTGACGCCCAAAGGCCAAATAATAGCAGCCTCAACCATTCAATGCAGCTACACCTTGTTCTCAATCCTTATTATCAGTATGTCCTCTATCACCTGTTTCAACAATAATACCACTATCAACAGTATTGATGAGCAGTTGGTCAACAAAGTTACCACAATACTCTCGAAGTCTTTGCCATTGACCTCTGCAATAATACTCACTAGCACACATGCTACCTTCTCAGCCATCACCTTTTTCACTGCATTTCCAACAACACTAGTGTTTCCACGAATAAAGATCATATCTGAGACTTCCTCCTTGTATTGTTTGACAACCTTCACAAGCACGACAGAATCAACATTGTTAATCATGCCCTTTGAGAATAGTAGAAAAAGCTCAACAAGGTCAAGCAATACAAGCTTGATGATCTACTCCATTAGAAAAGCAAGAAGCTCAAAACTGACAAATTCTAAATGGAGGTTATCCAAAATTAATACGTCACCCAGGCAATATACATGAGCTGCCTTCTGAGTCAGTTCTGGTCCTAGCTCCCAAGGCCATTTATGAACCTGCACCCCTCACCCTTAATTACTGCTCTAATGCATTCACTTTCCTTATGGAAGAGCTCTACAAAAAGCTTGATGAAAGAGTCAGCTGCCCTCACCTCTGCGAGTGTATCACCAACATCTTTCATCACGGTCACACAGCTGAAGCACTACGAGCTGAGGCAGCAAAGAAGACCTCCTGCATACTATATGCAGGCCTTGCACAGCTCAACATCAATCTTGCCTGGTGCATCAACAATCTTAATAAAGAGATCAATAGTATTCATGCAACACTCAGTGGAACAGTCATGCAAATGGACCTGGCTATCAGTAGCATAATGCAGCTTATTCAAGAAACTGTCAGATCTTGGGTGTTTACCATTCTGATATAGTAGAGCACATCAGTGTCACTAAACTCCAATGTTCTGCATATGGACATCTCTCTCATAGCACTGCAGTACATGTATTAGCATCTCAAATATATAACCATTATGCTTACTAATATACAATAGTATTATTCATCTTCTTGTAAAAATAATAAATGTGTATTCTGGTCCAGTAAATCTGCTTACATACAGTAGTCCTAGACATGTATATATATCAGCTTTGTAGCACCAGAATAAATCAGTTCAGAGTACATTCTTCACAGAAACGAAGGTGAATCATGACGCTCTCTTGCACGAATTTGCCCAAGGCAATGACAATGTCTAAGCCCTTATCACTGGAGTCTGGGATACGTACTTTAATCACTCCGCCAATGAAACACTCGAACAAGGACAGCTTGCTAGGCTCAAATGTACTGTGTAGCACCAGGGCCACTCTCAAGCCAATCAACATCATCGATCATTTGCACAATCTGAGGCAAATTGATCTAACATTAACTCCACTCCACGTTGCTGCCACCACTACAAGGGCAAAGGACAGGTCCCTCCAGCTGGAGTGGAGGTCATCAATGTCGATGCCATCAAGGAGGAAAAGTCTTGAGAGATCTTATAGGGTTCGATCGTTGAGGAGGAGCTAATGTTACAAATTTGCTAATGAATATTTTTCTTTTGCTTATTCATTATCACTGTATTAGTACTCATTCATTTTTGCCTTACTAATGTCGCTGCCCCTTCCTTAGTTATAGGCTAGGTTAGACCTATTGAAGGCTAGCATTTCTCTTTTCTTTTCCCCAAGCTAGTATCTTGTACTTCTATCTAGAATCCACTCTATTCTTGACTCTTACATCTACCAGCTGTCACCTTCCATGTGTGAGAATGATGTGATGATAATGTGAGAGTTTGTTATGGTCAAATGTGCTTTCTTGGGCAAGCTCTCATTTTTGGCCAATGTGTTACTGGTGAGGTTAAGATTGCCATAATGTTTGTAAAGAAATGCTGACACCATGATGACCTAGCTCTGGTCTTTCTTCTTTGGAACCTGTTCATCTCTGCAAAGGTAAAGTGCAAATTGATAATTATTTACATAGACTGATGCCTCATCATGGGCAATCAGTATATATTTCTTCTCACTAGGAGCAAGTTGAGAATGTATCTCCCTTATATTCTCTCCATCGTACGTGAACCAATATCTGTCAAAAACCTTCAGCTATGGTGCCTTCACATGTAAGGTAAGCTATCACTTCCTGAATGAATCAATTTCTGCAATGAATTTCTTTCACCGCTTTCTGACATCCTTGCATTTATGCCCATTGCAGTAGATTTCTTTGATATATTGCTTTTGATAGTATTCCAGCTGCCAGAGCCAACACGAGTTTGGCGCAGTCTTATTAACTTTTTTTGAGCATTTAAGGATGGCAGCAGTGTGACATTCAGATGCTACAGCAGCACGGTGGGGTTAATGTTTCCGTAGCAGTTAGTTTACTCACACAGATATCAAAGATTCATCACGCACCTTTCGGAGCTCCAAAGTCTGCAGCCAAGCCTATAATATCATCTGGATAGTCTTATTGTCAAGCAATGATGTGCTTTGCATTCACTAACTCTGACATGAGGGCTTTAGTGATGCGGTCAACTCAAAATGGCAGGCTTATGTGTGGACAATGCACCCAAATGCAGGACTGCACCGATGCAGCTGTGCAACTCGAAATATTGCTTTGACATAACTATGCTGTGGTCTCCATCTATAGAAGTCAGTTAGGGGGGCAAAAAGGACCTCACTGCAATAGTTCTTTGCCTTTCGGGTCTTCTTCAGGCCCTTCCTCGACATCTCCTCCAGCTTCTGTGATTCCCTGCTGGCTACATCATCTAAAATATCCTTAATAATCTCTGAGGTCCTCGCAACTTCTGCAATACAGTCCTCCTCTAGTCTCCGTTGCTTGACTATAATGATTTGGATGTTGAGGCTGATGTGGCATCCAAATCTGTATATAGTCTGCCAGCAAGCGCATCGAAAACACGTGCTATCGCACTTCGTAATTACTATCACGTAATACACTATTTTCTTTTGGTGAAGGCTCGCGCTCGCTCAACCACAAAGCATCCTGCTCGCCTCGTATCCATTCCAAAATGAGCGAAAAAATTCTACAACATCACTCGACCGCATCTACCATGTATCTAGCACAACTGCCCATGTAAACGCATCATAATTCGAACACCGTCAGCCAATCTTCAATTTCTGTGCCCACAAAGTGTGAAGGACAAGATCTCGACCTCTCGCCGTCCCCATTTGCAAGTTCCCCCGCATCCTCGTTGCCTGGGTTTTGGTCCTCCAATAGCCTGCCGGCCTCATTACAAAGATTCGGCTGGGATGGGCACCCGCTACCGCCGCAATCCCTAGCCTCGCCTACTCCCCTGGGTCTTTGGCATCATGAAAGGGACTTACTGACACTAGAAAGACTACATTTCGGCCAAAAAAACACCGTCAGTGGTGAGAAAGGCATGCAAGGACGGGTCAGACGCACCTGGAAGGATAAATTAGAACATGTCCAGGCGGCCTTGAAGGATGTCGGCTGGACGCCCGGAGAATGGATGTATCATTTCTTCCGGGTATTCGACGACAACGGACAGGCTATGGGGAGGTCCCTGTCACATAGCGACAGTGTGTCATGGCTTTTGAGTGGACGCGAGAAGTATTCTGTAGCTGATCTTCTCGAGCAGATCCTACAAGACCTCTGCAGGTGACCACCAGGACAACACAGTGAAGCTGAGCTGATGTACTCACCAACGGTGCCTTGGAATACCATTCGGTATGCTCATTCAGCCGTGACGTCGCTCGCCGTGCAATACTCAACTGAAAAAATGGTCGCCGAGCGCAACAACACAATAAAGGGTTCCCGGAGTCTCCATGGGTCCGCGCCGAGTAGTACTGGACGAGGGAGGAAGGACGTCTCCTGGAATGATGTCGATGTCGACACTGTAGACCGTGTCATCGCATTAGCCAAGAAAAATCAGCCCGTAACATGGCACGTACTGGAGCAGCTGGTGACCCCGCCAGAGCGGACAGTTAACAGAAATATCGTCGCCCAAAAGTCTCGGCCACCTGTTGTGGTGCGTAGCAACCCATACAATGAGTTGTATCAACAAATAGCTCACCTAGAGAGGGTGCAGGTGGCGGCAGAGCTCATCAGCTCGATGAATTTCGCCTATACATCGTATGCCCGGCTGCTGCCAATCTCCCGATCAATCCTATACTTTGCTACTGATGCAGAAGAGGTTGTGTTCAAGTACATGAGCCGGACTGGCCACACAACTAGTCACAAGACCACAGTGCGTACCTTGAAGCGGCTAGGTCAACAACGTGCGAAGACTATCAGAGAACTAGGACAAGACTCACGACGCGGCGTGTTCGTGCGCATCGACAATTTGCAGAAGTTTTTCAAGCAATGGGAGGCTCGTATCAGCCGAGACAACGTGATGAAGGTTGGCACGGCAGGCACGGTTGCAGAAACAGTGAACTACGACGCTGCAGCAATCAGTCTCGAGAAGATTCACGAGCGTGTTTGAGAGAACTTATGGAGCCAAATGACCATCGAGAAGCTACTCGAGCTCATCGATTTTGACCATCTGGAGCGTGTCGAAGTGCTGCAGTGGTTGCAGGCAATCGTCGCCTTCGTCCCAGCGCTGCAGCACCTCAAGCCGAAAGTCACAAGGCTGTATCGAATGAAAGGAGCCATTAGACCGCAGTCGCAAGCACGAAAAACAAATATATACCCACTAGCAACTTCCGGCAAGAACGAAGCAGTCACCACGGAGCTTCGAGATGCCTTGCTCGACTTCTTGAGTCAGCTAGGACAAACATGCGATAACCACGCACCCCAGCCAGTATTTATTGGAGGCGACAGTCTAACGTTTGAGAAGATCGTGCAATTGAAGCGGACACTTCAATTCCTTGATGATCCGTTCGATTATCTTGACGTTCTCGAGCCATTCCTCGAGAACTGACACACCGCATGGACGCATTTGTGCTTAATCTACGAGATGCATTTCGGTGACCCTATGAGCAAGAACCCGTCAAAGCTTGTGTACGCAGCAAATAAACTCAAGCAGAAGGGGCCTACCAACTTGAAGAAGGTCGACTACTATCTGTCCATGTACCTTGCGTACCTTATAGCCGATGTGCTTATGCTGGTGGGTTGGGAGTGTGTATTCAGCTATTCCACATGCATGGACGTGGGCTCACCATCTACAAAGGGAATATTTTGGCTGCAATGATCTCGTCAGCTATATCAATGCTCTCGACAAGCTTCCAGACATACAAGATCTTGAGGAGGCCGCCACTATCTTGTATCGGCGGTATTCATCACGCATGACCTACAGCCACGCCCTCCATGGTGATGTCGCCACAAGGAGTGATCTCAGAGTTCGGCATGGAGCACCCTGGATTGAGCAAGACCTCGAAGAGTCTAGCATTAACACTGCAAGCTCAGCTCGAAAGGCGATGGGTAAACAGAGGCAGAAAGAGGTCGTGCTCACCGATAGACCAGGTACTCGCACACGCATCAATCCTGCTGCACGACATCATCATCTCATGAGAGATGGCGCTGGCAGTTCCGAAAGGCGATGTTGGCCGCGTGTACGAGTCACTCAAGGTGAGAATCCACAGAAATATGGCGGTTGGTGACCGTGACGCTTATATTTGTCTTCTAGGTCATGCTGTTTTAGTTCGCAGGGTCCGCTCACCCAAAATACACGTCCTACCTTCTCGAGCAAGTCTGTAAGCTTGAGTATGAGTATTCACCTGCTGTTAAGGACTATGTCCTCGCAAACTGGCTCATCAATCCATCAGGAGCGCCTGGTGGGTACAAGGAAGGCGATATCCATCAAGAACGCCTTAACCTGGAGCTCGAGTCAATGCTGAGCCATAAGGATATGGACTGGGACAGTACCTTTGGCCGACAAGCTCATGGAGCTTCGGAATACCTGGAGAGAAGGTGTTGGGTTAGCCAAGCGCCGCAAGACACATACCTCTCCGAAGAGCGACTCCGAGTTCCGGATTCTATTAGAAGCCTACCGAGAGGAGCAGGTCCTTCGCTTCCGAAAGGGACGCCACCATGGCTCAATGAACTTGGACGACTTGGAGGTAGACAACTTTTCGAAGGGATTTCGAGAACTCTATAATGGTAAGCTACGAAAGTGGGTACATCAGACCACAAGAATGCAGGTCAAACACCATGGCGAAGACTTGAGAACTGGCTCGCAGAGCGGAATAGGGGAAGATGATGTTGATGCTACTGAAGATGACACGAAAGGTTGTGGCGAGTCAGATGAAGTACTCGAGGCGGATCTGAGCACAGTAAGTATGATGCGGGTCGACGGAGGAGAGCTGGTAGTTGAGATTTATGAGGATGAGGTCGATGAGGATGCGGGCAATGAAACAGACCATAGTACAGGTCTCGACGAGACCATGGACATTGATCATGACGAAATCTGATTCTCTTTGGCCTACGTTTTTACTCAGATAAGCGAAATAGATAGTGGTGCAATGATATATGTGTGACGCACCTTAGTGACCCGGATACGCTTTACTGCACGTAGAGGCCACTCTGGTGAACTCATCTTGTTGTTATCAAGCCTTGTGCGTTTCGCCCTCGGAGACGCAGCCGGTGCCACTAATGCGTGGACATTCGTATTGACCAAGGTTGGTCGTCGTAATGGTGGTATGTGAATGCGAAGGCTGGGGGGCGTTGAGAGCGAGTGAACGGTGAGAACCTCCATGCAGTGTCTAGAGGGCTGCTGCAGGTTAGTGTGTGTGAGTTCTGAGCCCTGAGGCTCGATTCCAGGGCTAACACAGCTCGTCTCCTCATTCTCGTCTGCCTCCCTCTCTGCCTCTGCATCTGTGTCTGATGATTCAGCATCCGAGCTCGCGGTTCCATCTGTAGAACACGTCTTGATGGTAGCATTCTTGCGAGCCTTTGCTTCCGCATCGGCAGCCTTCTTTACCATGCGCAACTCAGCGATCTACTTGCGCAAATCGCTGATCGCCTCCCATAGCTTGTCCAGCCAAGGCATCGCATATGTGGCTTGCGCGATCTCGTTTGCCAAGTCGTCGCAGGTTTCGAGCAGCCCGAATCGGTCGAGAATCCGCTGCATCACTGGATCTGGGAGGTAGACATCATGGGAGAGATTCCGGCCACGAGCAGTATTCGACTCGCTGAAATAAATTGAACGGCGCACCTCCTTCAGATGTTGCATCCCAACCGCTCGCATTGGTCTGGTGAGACGCCTTCTGCGGGGGACAGGATTCGGGGGCTTATGCAGCTAGGTAGGGAGTTTGGGTAGTGTCTCGGATACGCAGCAGCTACTGGTGCAGGGCATAGTGGAGGGAAGGGGAGGTGCTTTCGTGCAGGTCTTGCAAGTATACGGGGGCTCGTCAAGTGGGTTGCCGTAGAGAGCGTTCTGCTCGGCTGTCATGCATGAGGCAAGGAGCATGCGAGCCATGCTGGAGTCCATCGATGGTGCATTCTTGCGATTCTGAATCTTCTGATTATCAGCGTTCTCGAGAACCTGGCTTGCCGTCTTGAGAGCGTTCTTTGTGTAGTAGAGAATTGCGCGGCCTTCTGGAACAATGCTTCTATCACGGGCGGCACGGCCTTTCTTCTGTTCCTCCTCATCCAACTCGTCCAGCTCTCCGAGAATGATGACATCCTGGACATTAAAGAAGTCCACATCAGTCATGAGACAGTCTGTAGCGATGAGGATGTATGTCTCTGAGGTAGAACGGAAGAGGGTACGGGTTTCAGTGTTGTATGTGGTCAGATTTAGCAAGTTGTAGAGGCGGATGGTCTTCTCACGATTGACAGTCGGTGTGAGCTGATGCCAGAGGTCGATAAGCAGCCGCAGTCCAAGTGATATCGTTGCGGCAAATATAATGGTTTTCCGCTTCTCCTGGATGACCCAGTGTAGATCAGGAAAAGAGAACCCACCAAGACCAGAGTGCAGAGGATGGTACAAGCGTTTGATTTCAGGACGAAGATTGAACCGGCGTATGAGACAGAACTCTCCATTATGGAGGCCAAGTGATCTACAAACCGCATCCGTAGCAGCTCCCACGAGAAGCATTGCAGTTGTCCCGATTAGGACAATACCCTTCCATAAATGCGCGCACATGAGCCCAATGTGCTGAAAGGCTTTCCGAAAGAGCTTTCCCCAGCTGTTCAGCAGGTGAATCTCGTCAACGCCTAGCGCAACAACACTCTTCATAAAGGTCTTGTCTTGCACAAGCTTGTTGAAGCCCTTAGTGATTAACTGCTCTGGTGACAAAAGAATAATGTCGACCTCTCCTGTTTGGGCGACCTCCCAGAGGTCCTCGTCACGAATGCGTGCTTGAGTCGTGGTATTCTGATTGATAACGAGGCTCCGAAGCCCAGCGCTTTGAAAACGTTGTTCCTATACACTGTTAGGCATACTCATTTACTATACAGAATAGGTAGGACAGTACCATTTCCTCCTTGAGCACATTAGTAGGATACACAGCAATCATGACTGGTTTCTTGGGCACAGACCTCAGAAGGGCGAAGTTTTTCACCGGCACCTTGCTCAGGTGCTTCATTGCGATCATGTAACCGGCAAAGAAGTCCGTCTTCCCCCTGCCTGTCCGGATTGCGGCCAGCAGATCAACACCGTCTAAAGATTTGCAAATGCCGTCAACAACGTAGTCATGCAGGTCGTGCTCCAAGGGCTCTTGTAGAAGATCGCGTAGATATACTATCAGAACCGGTCTCTGAACGGGTTCTGCGCAGACAGGGGGCTGCTGACTCTGGTCAGCGCGCGCAGCGAGGCCTATAACCGTAGATACTCAGTCTGGAGCTCAGAGAAGGGGCAAAACGTCTCTATTATGTACCTATAACCGTAGATACTCAGTCTGGACTAATATAATGGTCAGTACAAGTCTAGTATCTACGGGGGAAATGGTACATACGCTCAGAGAAGGGGCAAAACGTCTCTGAGCAGGCGAAAATTGAGAGGGGGGGCTTTTTATACTACGGAAAATATTAGATAATACTACTGGATACTATCTACGGAAAGTCCAACAGTGTGGCTTGATGGCCGAGGCGGTTTTGCTTCCGCGCCACGCAAGTGGCGGCGGTGGGCGCTTGCGCAAAGCGCGGCGCGAGTCTTCGACACTCCCCCTCAAGCCTTTGCGAGTCCGAGGGACGAAGCGAAGTGCTTGACCTTCATCGAAGGGAGCACTTTTGTGAGTGTGTCGGCCATCATATCCTCTGTAGGACAGTAGGTAACGGTGATGTTGCCGTGCTCGATGTGGTACCGAATGAAATGGTACTGAATGTCAATGTGCTTCGACCGAGCGTGGTAGCGATCGTCGCGCGCGAGGGCGATGGCGCTCTGGTTGTCCGAATAAAGCTGCGTTGGCTGGAGGGGCATTTGCCAGACTTCGTGCAGGTAGTTGCACAGCCAGAGGGCCTCCTTCGCAGCGTGCATGAGCGCGACGTATTCGGCTTCGCTCGTCGATAGCGCGATGATTTCCTGACACTTGGATGACCAGGAGACTGCGCCGCCGATGAGGAACGCGTAGCCCGAGACGGCTTGATGCCCTTCGGTGGACATGCTGTCTGCATCGGTGTAGCCGACGAGAGGTCCGTCACGCGCGTCGCTGCTGAGAATGAGTGAGAGATCGCACGTGCCCTTGAGATACGCGTAAACGCGGCGCAGTGCGTTCCAGTGCTTCATGCCAGGGTTCTCAGCGAAGCGGGCGAGCTGGTTTACAGCGTAGGCAATGTCTGGGCGTGTGGCGACAGTGGCATACATGAGCGCACCGAGAGCTTGACGGTAAGGCTTGTAGCGCATCTCGGCGACTTCGGCAGCGGTCGAGGGGCAGTCCTCCTTCGAGAGAGCGAGGTGCGGGTCCATCGGCGCAGCGAGTGGCTTGATGTCTTCGAAGCCGTAGCGACTGATGATCTGGTCGATGTAGGCCCGTTGCGAGAAGGAGACCGTTCGCTTTGCGCGATCACGTTTGATCTTGATGCCGACGAGCCAGTTGAGCGGCTGCAGTGGCGTGAATTCGACGCATGCGCGAATGCATCTGTTGATGTCCTCGATCGTCCTCTGGTCGGGCGCGATGAGCGTGAGGTCATCGACGTGAGAGGAGATCATGGCGACGTGGTTCCCGGGCAGGTGGCGGTAGAACACGGCGTGGTCTTGCTCAGAGCGCGTGAGACCGATGTCGGCGATAATTTCGTGCAGAAAGAGTGCCCAGCGATGGCCGGCTTGCTTAAGGCCGTAGAGCGCGACACGAAGGCGAAGGACTTGACCAGTCTTGAGTCCCTGCAGCTTGACACCGGGAGGCGGGCGCAGGTAGATGACTTCGTCGTCCTTGAGCGGTCTGTAGAGGAAGGCGGACTTGATGTCGATCTGGGCCATCTCGTAGTCGCGTTGGGCAGTGAGAGCTGCGTTTGCGCGTTGAGACGCCATTTTTGCAATGGGTGCAAATGTGTCGTCCGAGAAGAAGTCGACGCCGTCGATTTGAGTGAAGCCTTGGCCGACAAGTCACGCGCGATAGCCGGTGATCGCGTTCTGCGTGTCGCATTTCGTGCGGTAGACCTATTTCGAGCCAACGACGTGCGCGCCACTCAGGGCAGTTTCGTAGACCCATGCACGGTGCTGCTCGAGGCGGCGGATTTCTTTGTCCATTGCCTCTTGCCAGGCAGGTGCGTCCGGGCTGCGCATGGCTTCAGCGTAGCTTCGAGGGTCGTGCCCGAGTGCTTCTGATTGCGCAGCTTCGAGGGTGGCTTCGAGTTCGCTGTGCGAGAGGTCGAGGACGTGGGCAGCTAGGCACTTCTGGGCTAGGCGCGCTGAGCGGCGCGGTGTGGCGAGAGGCTTGCCATCTGGGGGATCGCTCGGGAATGTTTCAGAAGTGTCGGAGGAGGCGTCGGGGTGCTGCTCGTTGTCGCTGTCAGAGTCTGGAGCCGGATCGAGGCTGTAATCCTCCCCCTCAAGGAGCGGCACCTCGCGCGACGAGAACTTGATGTCCCGCTCGACCGAGACTTTGTGCGAGGTCGGCCAGTAGATCCGAGACCCGTTTGACGTCGGGTCGAAGCCCAGCCAATAGCATTTGACTGCGCGCGCATCGAGCTTCCCAGCAGAGAGGTTTCAGACGAAGCAGACAGCGCCAAAGGGCTTGAGGCCAGAAAGATCAGAAGGGGAGCCGAAACGAACCTCGTATGGCGTACGGAAGTCGATGGCAGCATGCGGCGTGCGGTTGTACAGTCAGACAGCATGGCGAACAGCTTCGCCCCAGAGCGTGCGCGGTGGCCCAGACGAGATGAGAAGTGCGCGCACCATATTGAAGATAGTGCCGTGAACGCGCTCGGCGACACCGTTGTGCTCAGGCGTATCATGGACGGTGAGGCGGCGAACGACGCCGTTGCACGAGAGGAACTCAGAGAATTCGTGGTTGGTGAACTCACCGCCGCGATCCGAGGAGACGACTTTTAGCTGGGCACCGGATTGGGTGCAGATCAGCGCCACAAAGTCACGGAACCTCACGAAGGCTTTGTCCTTCGAGCGAAGCAGCGGTTCTTCGAGCCAGCGCGAGTGGTCGTCGACCATGACGAGAGCGTAGCGGCAGTGGTTAATGGTGCGCACGGGCGCAGGGCCCCAGACGTCGAGGTGCAGGTGCTCTCCGAAGGTAGCGGCGAGAGGGGAAGAGCGCTTCGTGGCGATCGGGGCGCGTGCAGCCTTTGCGCACATACAGACAGAGCATTCGTCCTCGGTGCGCCAAGCAGGATCGAGCTGGAAGCCCTGGATCGCCTTGGAGGCGACGAGCTTTTTGATGTAGCTGTAGGAAAGATGCCCAAGATGCTGGTGTAGCTGATACAGCGAGAGCGAGACCGAAAAGGTGGCGAGAGCGAGACCTTCGCCTGAGTGGTAGTAGCGATACAGCCCGTGGATTTTGGGGATTGCAGCGAACTGCGCGTCACCGCGCATGATGCGCAGACAGCCACTGCCGATAACGGCGCGGTAGCCGGCATCGTCGAATTTTCCCAGAGAGACGAGGGTGGTGGCCATCGATTCAGCGAAGTACACGTCGCGAAGAGTGATGTGCGTCCAGCTATCGCCATTGGGCATGAGAAGCTTCATGTCCCCGACACCTGTGGCGACGAAGTGAGACTTCCCGGCGGTGCGCACGGTGCGAGCGGGGATGGGGCGATAGTTGTACAGCAGATGGCGGAACAGCGTCATATGGTGTGTGGCGCCAGAGTCATAGATGTCGACAGGGTCTGCAGATTGGCTGACCAGGGCTTCATCGACGGTATCTTCGCGTTTGGGTGGCGCATCGGACTCAGGTGCGAGCGCAGAGGCGGCCCAGGCGTCCTCGACTTCGACGATCTTAGTGGCGGGCACAGGCACAGGTGCAGGTGCAGACGCGGGCACGGGCGTGGACGTGACTTGCACGGCGTTCGCAGCGGGCTCAGGACGCTTCGCATAGTTCTTAGATGGGCAAACTTTCTTGGTATGTCCCTTCTCTTGACACTTGTAACAGGTAACCTCCTCCTCCTCATGAGAGGACTAGTTGGCAGAGCTGCCACCGCGCTGCTGCTATTGCGCGGAGCGGCCCTTCCCCTTGCTGCGCCCTCCACGCTGGTCGCGAGCCTCTGCGCTCGCAGCGGTGGGCACGGCGTCCTTAGCGCCACCTCGAGCGACAGTGTATCGAGAGTGCGCCTCGGCGCGCAGCAACAGAATCAGCTCATGCGACCGAGCAGGGCGAGGGGTACCCGTGCGCGCAGCGTCAAGGAGGAGTGTGGCGCTGTAGGCATTGATGATCAGCTTGTAGGAGTCGGGCAGAGACGCAATAATCGCGTCAGTGAAGACCTTATCAGACACAGAAGTACCGCTCTCGATAATCTGTTCGCACACGGCGAGCATGGAGTCCAGGTGAGCCTGTAGCTTGCGATCGTCCTTGCAGGTCATTGAGAAAAGCTTGCGCTGCGCTGCGTCATTGGAAACAGCGGTAGACACGCCGTAGCGAACCTTCATCGCAGACATAACATCAGCAGGGACGTCGGCCGTGGACGAGACACTCATGAAGACAGAGTCAGGCAGGGTGTCGAGGATAGCAGACAGCAGGGCGTCGGCTTCGCGTTTGCGTGTGGCGGGCATGTCAAGCTCTTCGAGGAGGTCGTCGCATTGTACGCCACACGCCGCAACGACGATTCGTTGATGTCAGAGGCGATAGTAGCTGCCTTCGAGCGCGAGCTTAGGGACAGAATTGAATGCGCGTATAATTGAAGACGACGATACAGAGGGGCGAGCAACAGGAGACGACGCGGCATCAAGGTACTTTAGCTCTTCCTCTGCGACAGAACGCTCAGAGGAGCGCGACGGTGGGAGGAGCATGGGTGCAGCGGTCGCTTCGGCTTCAGAGACCTCTTGAATAGACGCAGAGCGGGGCGGCGACGGCTGGCGGCCGGACACATGGGCGACGAACAACTTGAGCTGCGAGGGGTCGACAGCGACTTGCCAGGACGCGTCCTCAACAACGCCTATGGGCTGTGAGTAACAGTGCGGACAGGGCTGGAGCTCACAGGGCATCCATCCAGCGTGACCCGTCGACTTGTACCAGCGGTCTTTGGTCTCAAGCTTGTCGAAGATGTGCGGCTTGCCGGAGCACACGGCCGGGTCGGTGATGTCTGAACGCTTGGAGGGCATTCGAGCGAAAACGAGCGGTGGGGAGCGAGAGACAGGGGCGAACAAAGGTGCGCAAACGAGTGACTTCGACTGAGGTCGGCCTCTAAGGGTTCATAACCTATCAGAACCGGTCTCTGGATGGGTTCTGCACAGACAGGGGGCCGCTGACTCTGGTCAGTGCACGCAGCGAGGTCTATAACCGTAGATACTCAGTCTGAAGCTCAGAGAAGGGGCAAAATGTCTCTATTATGTACCTATAACCATAGATACTCAATCTGGACTAATATAATGGTCAGTACAAGTCTAGTATCTACAGGGGAAATGGTACATACGCTCAGAGAAGGGGCAAAACGTCTCTGAGCGGGCAAAAATTGAGAGGGGGGGCTTTTTATACTACGGATAATATTAGATAATACTACTGGATACTATCTACAGAAAGTCCGACGTTGTGGCTTGATGGCCGAGGTGGTTTTGCTTCCGCGCCACGCAAGTGGCGGTGGTGGGCGCTTGCGCAAAGCGCGGTGTGAGTCTTCGACGTATGCATTTCCAAGCGGTGAGCTGAATTTCTGACAACCAGAGAGCGAGACCATGGACAGGCGTAGTAAACTACATCTCGACGCGTCACGTTTACACGAGATCAACAGATCATATGATGAGCTCACATGACCTTCAAACTCTGAAGGGCGATAGCCCCCTTAGCGCCCGCAAGTTACTGGAGACTAGTCCTCCTCATCTTTTGATGGTGCGGAACTAGCAATAAACAATAGGTTGAACTCATTCAGAAAAAGACTGTTCAGTATCTCATTGTCATCTTCACAGTCTGACCATTCCATTTTACTGATATCAGAACCTTTGTCTGGAATGCTATTGGGATCTGGAAGTACAACGCAGGGACTGTCATAAAGCTAGGGCTCAACACTACACAAAAAAAGGCGAATGGAGATGATAATGATGAAGTGCAGCAGAGTGAGTCAGGCAGCGATGCACAACTTATACAACTGTTCGTATTGACCAAGATAATATTAGTGTTCGTAACTGCAATACAAGTGACAGGCTTATTTGTCCATATTGTGTTAAAGTAAACCCCGCTACTTACCTTAATAGCTTTGGTGGAATAGAACTTGACTGCGAGGAGTGAAATGTGATAAATGAGGTAAATAATGCTAGAAACTTAAGCCCAACAGAGCCTGGTATATATATATATATATATATGGAAAGGAGGACCCCTGGTATCACCCATCACATGTGCAATAGCATGATGATGGTGCGATATTTGCCAAGATGCTCTGGGCTCGGCAAAGTCTGAGCCGAGTACCAAATGTGTCCAGAACCTTCTATGCTATTCTAGAATACACTACCCAAACTTTGGGTTTGGTTACTTACTATATACTTAAACCAGAGTACCTACATCATGGATAAAATAATGTTAAGATCCTTACATAACTTCGAGTCCATTCCCAGCATGTGGCCAATATGTAACTGTGTTCTGACATGTGTCTGTTCTAATTCTAGTCCATAACCCTAATCTTTAGTGCCTATAGAGTGCTTCAAGACCACAACTGTAAAGGGTTTGAAAACTGTAACACTTCCAAAACCACTGCATCATCTCATCAGTCCACCACTACACCTTTCCTGGCTGCATAAAGGCTATACACATCAACTTATGGCTGGCCGACTGTGAGGACACCTTTGAGGAACTCGAGAATTACAATTTCTAAATGTAAATGAAGAATCGTTCTTTCGGCGACTGGGCACTTTAGAGCTTTTGTACACTGTTACGAACTTTGGCTGAAGGTGTGGGAACTTTTGTTGTAGTCCCATTAGATTTGGCCATCAATCTGAGGTTAGGGTTCATTACAAGCTTTGAAGTAAATCTTTCTCGATTTTTATAGCCTTTTATACTGTACTTCAGAACATGCCCTTGTATATAGCACTACTATAGACCTTGTGCTACCTATTGGTATCTATGAAAATATGCTATGCCTTGAACTCACTGATCACCAGCGTGCTCAATGTTGAGCACTTACATCAGGCTTTACAAAGGTCCAATCTCAAATGTAGCCACAATAGCATGTATAGTATACCAATGGATAGAGCTTGATGAGGGGGTTCAGAATATGTATATATACTGAGGGTTCTTAGGTGTATTGAGGTGGATGGCAAGGGATCAAAGTAGCAGATGTACCTATATTAAGTGCTCACTTAGGTGAACTGCAGTGATCATCTTGCTTTAGGTGTTCTAGGTCAAATACACACACATGTATATTATGTATACATCAATTTGCAGTTCATGAAGCATGTATAGAGCTGTACATATAATATAAAGCTACTATTCTCTGTAAATATGGTTATTTCTGGTATTTTTCCGCAAATTAGCCCTTTCTGCTATATAGAGGGTATATTTGACCTGAGCGAATACTTGATATACAGCACACATACCGCGTGAGTATACATGAATATATTGAGCAATTGGCATGCATTGTAAAGAGAGCTACAAATATAACATCAACTTATCAAAGAATATTCACTGTGGGCCTTACCTAACATACATGACATATATGTGTACATATATGTCTGTAGCCACAACATGGTGAAGTCCACTAGAATATATGTAGCAATATACCATGTGGAATGATGATGGTATAGACATATTACCTTTAGAAGCAGATCAAGGTGAAAATTACCATATTGGAAAGGGCCATCAGTTTACAGGGGTTAATGGCAAGTGCATGACACTATATGTATATGATGATAATTATATGCGCATTTTCCGTTGATTTACAGGGCTATATACCATGCTTCAAAGAGCTTACAGTGATAGCTCTACTTTGAGCCAGAATACCTACTGAGTCATCAGTGTTGTGTGTGCTAGCCTTGGCCTTTGGCCGACAGGCATGTGGAGCTGCCCACGTGGCTTTCCAGGCCACATGGACGAAGTGCGCTGTGGGTCCAAAGGGCCCAATTCTTGAAAATAGAGGAAAATAACGAAATATATTTATTTTCAGGCCTAACTTGATGTCCCTTCATGGTACAGAGCCTGCACAGGGCTAAACATACATATATACACTATGTAGAGCATGTGTATACACTAGCCGCATGCTGTGCACCTTGGACGAGCTTTCAGAGTGGGGAAAAGCAAAAATAGAGGAGATCGTGAAGATTGAGCTAGAAAATAATGTTTCAGCTGAAAAACCACCTGAGCGCTGGTATGTAAAATCGTTTCACGTACGTAAAAACACCTAGGACACCACCAATGTGTCTTTACATATGTGAAACGATATGACTAAGCACTACCATTAGTTGGGGTCTTTTCTGGAGTATCTGTGCCTTAGTACACTCAGAGGTGCGCTATAAATCCCGATAAAACGCGCAAATAATCCGCGACTGTGTATCCCATTGGGATACATTTTGCTCGTACCTGCCCAGAAAGGCAACACGGCGCGATGGCTCGATTTCTACTTCTAAAATCGAAATAGATTAAGTAGCATCCTCAACTCTATCAGTGGCTTCTGGATGGTGTACATATATGGAAAAGAATGTCTGATATAGTGCCAAACTTTGTATAAACTGTAAAGCAAACTGTTATGGCAGGAAAGGCTCTGTAATGCTTAATATCATGTGAAATTGGATATTTATTCTATTATTTGTATATATAGGCCTAGAGCTGTATATACAGAGTATGGCTGCCATCTGCATAGTATGTATATATGGCTGCTGTACCATAGCACTGACTTTAGCAATTCTGGCAGAATAGAGGCTGTGGATGAAGCTTAATCTATTTATTTCGCAGTTTTCAATAAATATATTTGTAAAGCCTCACCAAGGAGGGGCCCTTTCAGGATATAATTGTTCATGATAGCAGCCATGCATGCATGTGCACTGTATGGAACCTGACAATATACATAGCCTTGCAAGGGTGAGCTAGCTATATTTTTCTTTAGAGAAGCTTTTAACAAGTAATTATATTACTTGTACATGATATCATATTTTATAAGGAGTGTTAGAGTGCAGTGAATGTGTGAACATGCAATAGACTATAGACACATTTTTGGGTTAATTCACAAGATCTACATAACTGGTCAAAGTGCTTTATGATGTTACACTGACTATAATTCAAAACACCAATTGAACAGTAAGTATAACATGTACTGACTCACCCTTCCAACTGAGACATGTGCTAGATGTTTGTATGGCATAGAAATAATGCACTGGCATTATAAGGCTTCATCTTGAGGCTTAAACTTTATAATGTCATATATTCTCTTTCAGAAGTAACTGAGTCTTTGTTTTTATACAGCGACTGCCAAAAATAATGCAACAGCGCTAGCGCCAGGGTTTTAGCGGTGTTTCCTGTGCTGCACACTCAATATAGTTTATATGCCTTTCATTTTTTGTATACAGACTACAAATATACATATAAATCTATTTACAAAGAATAAATAATTCAATTTCAAGAATTGAGTCTGAAATGCATGGAATAGCTGCACCGCTATCATGCATCAAAAGTGTTTAACACAAGATAGAGATGAAATGAGCTTGAGTCTCTGCCATATCAGCAGGTGTGGGAAGACATGCCCAAATCCGGAGATCCCAGAACATGTGGAAATGTGCGTTCATATTGGGAAACAGTAGGAAAGGAGAGAGAAAGGGGCATGCTTAGGCTTGGAAGGCCTAGGAAGAGGTAAGAAGCAGCTAGAACATTGTGGAAAAGCAAAGAACAATATGGAATCTGTTGGAATATTCTGGCAGAAGGGTCCAGACTTGAACCCAGCACTCAAAATTCAGGAACTTTGGGGAGAGAACATTGCAGAAGGACATGGAACTTTATAGAATACTCTAGAATACTCCTAGTTTAAGGGGTATATAAACCCACCCCTTGTATCCTTGCTCAGAGGAGCCTCTTGACACTAAACCGCTATCTAGTTCGTTTCTCCCTCTATGTCTTTTGCTCTTTGCTGTGTACTGTAATGCGGCTGCTGCAATACCACTGGTGTTCTATATTTACGTTGTTGTTGAGATTACTCTAGTCCGACTCGTACTCAGTGTCGAGTGCTCTTCGTCATCAATTGTTGTACTCTAGTCTGGTCTGTGTCTGGTGTTGAGTACCTTGTTGTACGTCATACATTGGGTGGAAACATTCTAGTCTGGCTCTGCCACTGGTGTCGAGTGTTTGCCCTTCGTCTTTCCTCTTACGCTCTAGTCTGACCTTTGCCCAGTATCAAGTGTTCTACATTGTTTGTGTTTACGCCTTATATTGTTGTTGTTTATATACACCTTGCTAAGTTCTTGCTAACGCAGAGTGTACCCTTTTACCTTCATTGTCTGTACATGCTCTAGTCCAGCTTGTGCCCAGTGTTGAGTACGCTTTTGTGTTTGATGTTCACGGTCTTTGACGGACTCTTTTGTGTTTACGGTTGTACGTTTTTTGGTGTTACTGGTTGTTTGGTTGTTTGTTGCACACTGGACTCTTTTGTGGTGTTTCTCAGTGGGTTGTAGCATTCGGGCTATCTTTCATTGTCTCCTGGATCTATTTACAGAACAGCCTATGAATTGATCTAACCCTACCCCCTTTTGTAGACAAACCCATCTCTTTACACCTCCAACCTCTACCTTTTCAACACACACCTTTGCAGTTTACTCTTGTCCCCAACAAACGCCTGTGGCAGAAGCTGACCTACGACTGGTCCGTCTAACTCGGTTTCTTAATTTGACTCACTCTCTTTGAGAAGGGGTTGAAAGCGGGATCAACCATGATATTGCCACCTCTGAACACCTCCTGCCTAATTGGGACAAAACATGACAACCTCCATAAAAGTTCTCGAGAACACAGCACAAAGTGAAGAGAAAATGTCCAAAAAATTAGTACTTAGTGTACTGGACCTTGATGTCTCTAAGGGTCTGCAAACGATGTGGAATAGATCTGTATGTATAGCCTGTGAACAAATTGTATATCCAGTGCTTCCCACTCCTCCTGCAATGCACATCACAACTCATCTAGGTTGCGTGGACGAGGGTTAGAACAGTTGACAAGGGTTTCCAGGTGCCATCAGACATGCTCTATGATGTTCATGTTAGGGGAAGAGGGTGGCCAGGGAAGCAATTCAATATTATTGTTTTCAAACCATTGTTTTATATGCTTTGCAGTATGTTTTGAATCATTGTCCTGAAATATGACTGCTTTGTGTGAGTAACCAAGGTCTTCTAGAGAGTCAAGGTAGGACTTTTCAAAAATCTTGCAGTATGAGGCTGCCATCATGTTTCTATTCACTCGACATAATCTCCCAACACCCTTCCAGCTTATACATCTCCATACCATTATACTTCCTCCTTCGTATTCCACCACTTTTTTGAGATTTCATGGTAGAAACTCCTTTCCTACCCTCCTCCGACAGTATTGCTTTCCATCTGAGCCAAAAAGATTGTACTTGGACTCATCAGAAAAGATAACCGTCTTCCACTTCTCCATCTCCATCTTGCGATGTGTCTTCTCCCATATTTGCCACTTCATTATATGAATAGAATGAAGAAGGGACTAATACAATGAACATGTCCCTTCAAACCAATGGTTGAGAGTTCATGTTGGACACTTCAGACTGAGACATGGGGAATAGAGTGTGTCAAACTTCAGTAGCATCTGCACACTCGTTGCTTGTGATTGCACAGTTTGCACAGTGGAGATCACGGTCATCGAAAACACATGACCAACCTGACTTCTTATTGACATTGTAGTTGTTATTGTCTTCACGAAGCTTGGGAATGGTGCAAGAGATTTGTGAGCAGTGTACACCAAGTTTATTGGCGATTTTGGTTTGTGTGAGTTCAGCAGCAAGAAAGTCCCGTATGCGAGTACATTTGGTAGAGGTGAGGACAGTGAGCCCTTCAATGATCACAAGAATATTTAGGCATACTCTGTTATATACATGGATGCTATATGAATTTAATTGGCTATATATGTTTATGTGTGAATATATGCAGGCTGATGCATGCCAAAAGGCAAATGGCACCTAGTCTTATTGCATTATTTTTGGCAGCCACTGTACAAGGTCTGATACGGCTCTAATATATATATATACTTCACAGACAAGGTTAGTAAATGCCAGATGCATTTTATATCATGCAAATGAGCCTAAAATAGGTGCACATCTGAAAATGAAGTAAAAGTGAGGATCACTGCAGAAAATAATGTTTTGATCAAAGTGCTGGTAAATCAAGGCAGAACTCATACACAAGTATGTGTAAAAAAAGATATCATATGCTTGAATGCTCAATAGAACTCAACTAAACAATATAGCAGACTTGTAGTCTTTTATGCACCATTTGTTCTGTTATTATTTATGAATCCTAGTAAACTAAGTAACTAGTTTGCTATAGTGTGATGCACTATGGATACAAGCAATTCAGAGTTGATGAAAGATTATATACTATAATCAAAGAGTATAGAGCCAGGGTCAGGATTAGGAGTTGAGGCATTTCACTCTTCATACTGAATGTCAAGAAAGAAGTGAACATTTATGGTGACTGCTAAAAATAACACAATAGAGCTAGGCCTCTTGGCATGCACCAGCCGATGAATATTTGTATATATATGTATAACATTAATTAAATGTGTATAATATTCATATATAATATAAAGTGTGTATACCCAAAATTGTAATTAATGAAAGGCTTACTATGGCAAATATAACTCTGCAGAACAAGTAACCAATCAAATCCTTTAAACATACATCACCAATTCTGCTCAGTGCAACAAACAGCACTGCCAAAAACTCTGGTGCTAATTCTGTTGCATTATTTATAAAAGCTGCTATATCTCAAATACACTATTTATTTTAGTGCTCAAGTATGAAGAAATCGTACTCGCTGACTTATGATCTATACTGACCTAGTTCCTGTAGGGATCTTCATTTATGAATGGGTGGGATTTTGAGGTTGGTCGTAAATGACAGATAGAGTCTGGCAGCTTTCGTGCTTTCTCGTGAGGGAATATTTCCTCCCACTCGTTTGATCAGGATGTAGTTCATGAGGAGTTCCTCTTCCTCCTGACTGGCAATTTGGATTATCTGTTCTTCTTTGTCTGATAGTTCTTTAATCGTGGAACGTAGGACTAAAAATCTAAAGTTCCTTTCTTTTAGTCGATTCGAGAATTGTATTTCCATAACCAGTTAATCCCAAGGATGGTTTCTTATTTTCCAAGATATGTAATAACTGTTCCTTGACAACCTTGGGTTCTATGGTGATATATGTTTTGACATAATTGTGAATGTTCCCTAGCTGATTCAGAGTACTATTCATGTTGTATATCAGTACAGGTTGTTAAAGTGGTTTCTTGTAAATCCTGAGTTTGTGTATGACTACTTCATTGATAAATCTTTCTTGGACTCTGAAGTCAATAAGCATTGTGATTTTTTTTCAGCATGGGTAATCATGTCAGTTTTCTAATTCCCTACGGTTTTATTCTCGTAAGCGCCCAGTATGTGCTAGGGGTTAGGGTTATGGACTAGTGTTAGGACAGACATGCATCAGAATGCGGTCACATGTTGGTCACATGCTGGGAATGGACTCAGAGTCATGTGATGGACAGTATCAAGGCTCTCGAATAGTACCAGGGGTCCTCCCCTTCATGTATATATACCAGGCTCTGCTGGGCTTAAGTCTCCAGCATCATCTACCTTGTCTACCACACACTTCACTCTTCACAGTCAAGTCCAACCCCACCTAAGCTACTAAGGTAAGTAGCAGGATTTACTTTGACATTTAGATGATGCTATACCCCTTCGCGTCGACATCAGCCTTAAGGGCTTAATCATTGTACGCAGTGTGCTCGACGTTGTTGCCGGCGACGTCAGCACCTTTTACTACTTATAATCTTGCGTTCGCAGGTTTGTCTCTTCGATGCGCGACTACCACCTGTAATAGGGGTAGTTATTCATTCGTGGGGCTGGCGGCTGAGGTCCACCTGTAAAAGGGGGCTGTACGTTGTCGGCTATGGGGTCGCATGGGCATTACTTGTTAAATTTCGTGAGTGATGTTTGTGTAGGCGGGTTCGAAGCGCACATCGACCTGTAATAGGCGATGCTGTGCTCGGTCTGTCCGGAGACCTAAATGACTTGGGATCTGGGGGATACGTTGGGCCACCTGACAAGGGGCTTGACATGTTGAGACCCACCGTTGAACGCGTGGTGCCAGGAGTGCGACCACGTGGGCAGACTGTGCAATACAGCATGGGAATCTTCTTGCTGATCCACAGGCGTAAGTGGCCAAGCGACGCGTGGGGTGTTGAGTCCACCGTACGGAACTGAGGCTTGTCCTCCATCATGCGCAGGTGACTGCATCCCCGGTACTGGATGACAAGCGGTAAGACGCTAGCATCTAGGAAGTTCGTAGAGAGCGTAGCCATAAGACACGACAAACCATTTGCAGCGGGTGTGGAACCCGACTGAGATCTGAAACTCCCCCATCGCACATGTGCAAAGAAATAATGGCATGCCGTAACGACTCTACCCACGAATGCACGCACATCAAGATTCGAACCGCAGCAAGAGAGGGCTGGTAACCCTTATTTTCTGAGCACTTTTTCTTCCCATAAGTTGTACCTGTAAAAAGATGCTGGTTGATTATGTTATCACACAGAAATGAAGTTCTACAACAAGACCATCATTGCCCACAACGCCACTGCCCCCTACCCCTCCCTTGTCGAACGCATTTTGCTATCGTGGTTGATCCTGTTCAAACCTCCTTAGCTTGCAGGAGTAGTGTTTGAAGCGAGGAACTGAGTTAGGCGGACTTATCTTTGGTCAACTTCTGCCTTGGGCATTTGTGGAAGAAATTACAGGGGTGGAAGGGGGTTCAAGTATGTATGAGAAGATGGTAAGGGTGGGGTAACGCCTGGGGTAAGATCAAACTACAAACTGTTTTGTAGCAGGACCTTGAACACACAGCAAAAGGGAAAAGCCTGTATGCTTGACCACTTTGCTGGAAACACCAAACAACATAAACACCAACACAGATACTCTACTTGGAATCTAACCAAGCTTAGAGCATCAAACACCAATACTCTACCAGGGATTTAACCAGGCTAGAGCGCAACTCCAAACAACAACGACAACTACACTCTACCTGGGATTTAACCAAGCTTAAAGCGTAACACCAAATAACAACAACAACAACAACAACAACAACAACTACACTCTACCTGGGATTTGACCAAGCTTTAGAGTGTAACACCAAACAACAACAACAGTACTCTACTTGGGGTTTAACCAAGCTTAGAGCACAACACCAAACAATGTAAAACAACAGCACAGGTATTCGACACTGGGCAACATGTAGCCAGACTAGAATACCAGACACCACACTCTACTTGGGATTTAACCAAGCTTAGAGTGCTGACACCGTAAACAACGTTGAATGTAAACACAAAACAGGTGAAGGTGATCACAGTACTAAAGAAAGAGCTAGTAACGTGGGCCTTGTATTTCCTGGCACATTCAGGGGGGTTTATATACCTTTCCTGAGATGTGAAATTAGTGTATGACTAAGCTATTCTAGAGTATTCTATGCTATTCTATTAAATTCCATCGTATTCTGGTGCTTTCCATCTCCCTGGCTCCCAGCAGGGTATTGCTTTCCAAGCTTTTCCAGAACTTTCCACCTCATTCTACTCGCTTCTTTTATCTTCCAGGGCATGCCTGGAATACAATGCTTGGTGAGCATTTGTCGTGGTATTTGTTATACAGGGTCTGGGCTGTTGGCCTATCCCAGTATGTCCCTGTCTTCCCACACTCATCTTTAAGCTGTGAATTAGACTCTTATTTATCCATATCTTGTATCAAACGGGTTTGATGCATGATATTGCTTCGCAAGGAGACCCAAGAAAAGGTCTACGAGGAGGTCAAGGAGAAGCTGGCAGAGATTGAGTGCCCCAAACAGCGCGAGAAGTATCTCCTCCAGCGTGAGCGTAACCGTCGCACCGTCACTCGCCCCGTCCCGAAGGCCGAGCAGGATCGCATCAACGAGAAGTTTGAGGAACGCCTCTGGGCACTCGAACAGGCCTCCAGGCTCATCATGGAGATGAAGGCATGCAAGCGTCTCGAGGACTGGATTTCGAATCCGGCTCCCTCACTCCTGAGTCGCCTGGGCCCCCCTCAGCACCTGTCTCAGGAGACATACGGGAATGACAGCGATATGCAAGGCAAGGTCTAAAAGAAGCAGGTCGTATGCAGAAGTCACACATCATCGATCGAACTAAAGAGATGATGAACTTGTTCAATGCGGTAAACCTTCGTCTGGTACTGCTTAGCAATCACCTCGTCGACATCGACAAGGTCGACAAGGAGCTAGGCGACAAAGTCTCGAAGTTGCTTGTCAACTTCGAAGACTTATACAACCACTTCGACGAGAACAAGGGGAGAAAGAAGTTGAAGGGAAAGCACTACAGGTGGATTACGAGGGATCTAAAGAAAATAAAATATGTATCCTTCGAAAACTTTAGTACTTGATATGTAGAGATCGCAAGGAAGCTCGTCGCTCTCAATATCTCATTCAAATACTAAATCAAGCTGTAACCCAATAAAATAAAAACTCCACCTGACACTGACCTGCTGTGTGATACATAAGAGTTTTCCTTACTTTCCAATTGTAAAAGTGGAAAGAAATTGTACTAACATACCTTTTGACTAAGAAACAATGGCTGACGCTGATTGAATCGCCGAAATCAACTGGACTGACATCACGTTGTCCTCGAACAATATTCAACTCTCTCACGAGATCACGGTTCAGGCCATCTCCTCGGTCACAGCACCGGGAGACATATCAGAGAGCCAAAGGATCTTCATCCAAGAATCGATCTATGCGGGAGTCGTTGAAGCCTCCCGTCAGAACGAGGCCCACGTGAGGTACCTATTCGATGGGTTCCTCAACATTTTTAACAGGGCTATGACATCGATTCTGGAGAGGGTGGACGAAGTCCGCGGAGAGCTGGTCGAAACCCAGAAAATCACCTATGTCCAAGAATTCATGCTGGAAAGCGTTAAGGGGATCGCAGACAATGTGATCAAACAGTTGAACGCCCTCGCAGCCGGTATCGGTTCAGAAGGTGGTGCATCTGCTCGCCCCAAGTTTGCCCAACCACCACTCTTCTCAGGCGAAAAGAATACGACAAAGTTCGAGGAATGGAAAAATCTGGTCGAACTCTGGAACAGCACCCAGGGCATCACGATGGACAAACAGCGCATAGTCAATGTGTTGTCCCTGTTGCGCGAACCAGCCCTGAAGCTGATGCAACCACTGTTGGACATGAATGCCAGGGGCGAGGACATGGGCTCAGTCAACAGTTTCTGGGCTAGTCTCCAGACGGTTTACGGTCAAAAGGATGTTACGCGCACGGCAACGAAGGATCTCGAGAAGCTACTCAACGACAAGTTGGCCCTCCAGAAAGACATTATTGACTACTCAGTTCGCTTCAAGGTACTCCTCGACAACAGCAGCAAGCCGTTCACGGACGCGCATATGATTAACAAGCTGTACGACAACATCGAGGAGAAGCTGGGTATCTTCGTGCTGGGTCGCGATCACTCGAGTTGGCCTACAACCGTGTCAGAATTCATGACGTATCTCGTTGAGGCATACAAGGAACTCTATCCTGACTATGCAGCGATGCACATCTTCAGCAAAGGAAACTCGCACGGCTCGGGTTCTACACTGGACCCAAATGCTATGGACATCAGTGTGGCTCAGACAGGCAAGGGCAAAGGCAAGGGGAAACAACAGGCGAATTCACAGGAGGCCAAGAAGGTTTCAACTCCCTGCGCCATTTGCACTGAGCTGAAGAAGTTCGCACGTGCAAAAACACACGTCACTTTGGACTGCTTCTCGCTCAAGGACCGGAAGCCGCAACAGCCCTCCGGTAACAACAACGGCAAGGCCTCCTCCTCGAGCGGGGGGTGTAACAATCAAGGAAAAGGCAAGAATGTAACAGCAATTGCCGCCAAGAAAAACTTCTTCAATCAAGCAAAGGCCAGGATGACTGAATCGGAGAAGGAGATCGTGGAACTCGAGGCCAATGACGAAGTCGTCATCAACGCGGCCCATATCCACGAATGAATGGAGGAGGACGAGAAGGAGTTGAAACAGACTTCTCCGCAGGAACCCGTTGATGAGCGGAAAGCTGTGCGTGCACGTATGAGGGCCCGAGCTGCTAAATACGTGAAATTGTCTGACCGGAAAGTGGATTTTCTCAATGACCTGTAGTGGATCCCTGCGTCCTACAGGTTAACAACGCTGATCATGTACCCATGGCCGAGTCTACACTGGATGTAGATAGAGTAATTGATATTGATGTATTGAACGTCTCGCGTAATAAATCATTATCGTTCAAACTTCCTATTACTCTGTGGGTATATGGTAAAAAAGCGCAGGCAGAAGCCCTGGTTGATTCAGGTGCCACGGCGAGTTTCATCAATCACAGCTTCGTTGAAAAGAACAATCTGGTAACTATTAAGTTGGCAAATCTGTATGAAGTAAAAAATGCAGATGGAACGATCAATAAAGTAGGACGAATCACTCACGCCCTGCGAGCCTACTTGGAAATTGGAACGCACAAACACACCCAGTACTTACTTGTGACGGATTTGCATGACAAAGACATGTATATAGGGTGCAAGTTCCTACACCGGCATGACCCAGAAATTGACTGGGCAAAAGGGAATTGGGAGTTCACCAGATGTCCTGAATCATGCAAAGTCTCCAGTATGGCACAGAAAGTCCAAGCCCTCGACATCAAAATCGGCAATGACGAGGAGCTGGCAGAGCTTGAACCAGAGCAACCTTGGGAATCCTCACTGAACGATATTGGAGAAGAGGATATTCCCCACCACATCAACTGGGTTGATTTCAGTAACCCAGAGGAACAAACGCAAGCTGAGGCTGTCGCTGACATCCTGGAAAAAGATGACGATGATACAGTTGACACCTCACAATGGAAATCACAGGTACCGAGTTGGGTCCACAAATTCGAAAGTGTATTCAATAAAACCAAGTCTGAATGTATGCCCACCCACAAACCATGGGATCATGCCATCGAATTTGAGGAAGGAGCTAAGTTGCTCCCAATCGGAAAGGTGTACCCACTAGACCAAAGACAACGCTCGTCTTTCGACGAGTGGATTCGAGAGGAACGCCAAAAAGGCCACATAGAAGAGTCGAAATCACCCATTGCTGCATCATTCTTTTTCGTGAAGAAAGCCGATGGCAGTTTGCGACCTTGCATGTGTTATTGCCCCTTGAATGGAATTACAAAGAAGAACCATTATCCTATCCCTCGCATCGCTGATTTAATCGACACACTATCTCAGGTGTCAATATTCACAAAAATCGACCTTCGATGGAGATATAACAATGTCTGCATCAAGGAAGGTGACGAGGGGAAAACGGCTTTTGTAACCAAGGACAGTTTATTTCAGGCCAAAGTTATGTACTTTGGATTTGCAAACGCACCGGCAACATTTCAGAATATGATGAACAACATTTTCGAAGACCTTATCCATTAAGGAAAGGTTATAGTCTACCTCGACAATATCCTCATCTTCGGCAATGACCGTGAGGAACATTGAAAGATCGTACATGAAGTGTTGCAGCGACTGGAAGACAACGACCTCTTGGCAAAGGCAGAAAAGTGTCTATTCGAAAAGGACAAGCTCGCCTATCTCGGCATGATTATATCCAAGAATCATGTAGAAATGGACTCTGCTAAGGTCACAGGCGTAACGGAGTGGCCCGTACCGACCAAGGTCAAGCACGTTCAGGCATTCCTTGGATTCGCGAATTTCTATCGCAGGTTTATTAAAGACTTTGCGAAAATCACGAAGCCACTCACGGTACTCACCAAGAAGGATCAACCATGGGAATGGGGTTCTGAACAACAGAAGGCGTTTGACGACCTGAAAAAGGCGTTCACTTCTGCACCAATTTTACGAATTCCGGACGACGTTAATCCGTTCAGGCTCTCTACTGACGTGAGTGACTTCGCGATCGGCTCGGTTTTGTCACAACTCGACCTAAACGATAAGCTTTACCATCCGGTAGCCTTCCACTCCAAGTCACTCAATGTTCACGAAAGGAACTATGAGATATACGACAAGGAGATGTTGGCCATAATCCGCGGGTTAGAAGAGTATAGGCACTACCTAGAGGGACATCCGGAGAAATTTGAGATATGTTCAGACCACCAGAACCTGACTTATTTCAAGCAGACCCAGAAATTGTCTTGCTGTCAAGCTCGTTGAGCATTATACCTAACAAGATTCCATTTCACACTACACCACAAGCCAGGTAAAACAATGGAAGCTGAAGATCCTCTGTCCAGGAGACCAGATCATGAAGAGGGGGTAGAACTCGATAATCACGACCATATTCTTCTGAAGCCAGAATTTTTTGCCAATTTGCTCGAAGTCTGCGCGATCGACGCCTCCCATAACGCTCCAATAAATAATGATTTACTGCTCCAAGAGGTCAAGAAGGCTCTGTTATCTGACGAAGTCACTAAGAACTATCAATCGTTACTCAAATCAGGACCACGCGAGTTCAAGAAACCGTTAGAGGAATGGAACTTTGAGAATGGATTGTTACTCTTCCAGGAACATATCTACATACCAAAGGATGAGAATGAGGACTTACGATGACGAGTAGTCCAAATACACCATGACCACCCATCAGCCAGACATCCAGGCAGGTGAAAGATCTACGAACTTGTCTCCCGAAACTATTGGTGGCCGGGAATGTCTGTCTTTGTCAAGAAATATGTCACAGGCTGCGATATGTGTCAGTGAATGAAGAATTGCACACAGCAGACCTATGGACAACTTATGCCCAACAAGGTACCTAACGGACCTTGGGAAGTTATTACCATCGACTTGATTACTCAGTTGATGCCGTCAAAAGGAAAGGATGCCATCCTAGTCATTGTATACCGACTCACCAAGAGAGCACGTTTCTTTGTGATAACGAACAAATTCTCTGCTAAAGACCTCGCAAAGATCTTGATGGATAGAATTTACCCTATCCACAGACTAGCTTTGCAAATGATCTCAGATAGAGGAACTCAATTCGCGGCAGGACTCTTTCAAGAATGGTGTAAGCTACTCGGTATCGAGTCAGCGATGTCTACGGCATATCACCCTCAAACAGATGGTCAAACAGAACGAGTAAATCAAGTTCTAGAACAGTACCTACGCTGCTTTGCTGATAATGTCAATCACGAAGACTGGGTTGATTATCTGCGCACTGCAGAATTTGCCTACAACAATACAGCACACGAAAGTACAAAGGACACGCCGTTCTTCCTAGAATATGATAGACACCTACAGGCAGAACCAACTCTCGACAAGCAAGGTAAAAGCAAAGACTTGAACAAAATATTCAGACTTAGACAAGACACCCAAGACAAGAACAAAGCAGCCCTACAGCTAGCAGCAGACCGTATGAAGTGGTACTATGACCAGAACAAGCAAGAAGTGCCATTTAAAGTCGGCGACAAAGTCATGCTAAATTCAAAGGATTACCAAACCACTCAATGCACGCTGACACCGAGGTACCTGGGACTGTTCGAAATCATCGAACAACTATCCAAAGTAACCTTCAAGGTGAAATTGCCTCCACAATACAGGGCATATCACCCAGTGTTCCATGCTAGTAAATTAATCCCCTATTCTACACCCTCCATCGTCGACCAACGAGCCGCACTGCCAGAGCCAGAAGTTCATGACGGAGAACTCGAGTACGAGGTCGAGAAAATTCTCAACCACAAGACTACTGGGCATGTCAGAAAATGAAACTGGTATATGGTTCAATGAAAGGGTTATGGGCCAGAAGAAGACAAATGGGAATCAGAGAGTAATCTGGAAGGTGCTAAAGAGAAGATTGCAGAATTTTGGCGTGTTCGGAACGAAGAAGCACCTATAGAAACGGACGGTTTAGAACTCGATGAAGAGGAAACCCTTCAGATCGTTCTAGATGGTGAAAAAACACCATCTAAGAGCACCACCGAGGCAGCAGGCTGGGACCTGTATGCAGCAGAAGATGTAACAATTCCAGTAGGCTGCGAACTTATCAGCACTGGCATTCACATCCGAGTTCCAACTGGAATCTATGGATGAATTGCACTACGATCAGGACTGGCACTCAAAGGCATTCATATTGGCGCAGGCGTTATCGACCAGGACTACACGGATATCGTCAAAATACTACTCCTTAACACAAGCGACAGTGACTTCACAGTCACGACTAGAGATAGGGCGGCTCAATTGATCCTGGAAAAAATTGCCGATGCCGACATAGAAGTTGTCGAAACGCTACAGTCAACTGATCGTGGTTCAGGCGAGTTTGGATCCACTGGAAAATAAAAGTCTTCTCTCGGGAGTTCGAATCTGAAGAGGGTGTACTGTCACAGTTTTCCAATTCCCTACGGTTTTATTCTTGTAAGCGCTCAGTAGGCACTAGAGATTAGGGTCATGAACTAGAGTTAGGACAGGCACGTGTCAGAACGCGGTCACATGTTGGTCACGTGCTGGGAATGGACTTAGAGTCATGTGAGAATCTTATCTTTATCTTATCTATGATGTAGACACTCCGGTACAAGGGTATAGTAGGTAGTCGGACCCAGGGTCCGGACAGTGTATTCTAGAATAGCGTAGAAGGTTCCGGACACATCCAGTACTCGGCTTTAGACTTCGCCAAGCCCGGAGTGTCTTGGCAAGTATCGCTCCATTATCACGCCATTGTGCATGTGATGGGCAGTATCAAGGATCTCGGGTACTACCAGGGGTCCTCCCCATCATGTATATATACCGGGCTCTGCTGGGCTTAAGTTCTCAGCATCATCTACCTCGTCTACTACACACTTCACTCTTCGCAGTCAAGTTCAACCCCACCTAAGCTACTAAGGTAAGTAGCAGGGTTTACTTTGACAAATCAATTCAATTATAATGCGATGTTGCTGCCAGGGATGGTTGGTCTATTATTTAGTCAGGAGGAACAACCGTTTGCTGAGTTGCCTGGACCAGACGTTAGGTCGAGAATTCCCAGTGGTTCGTGTTGGAGATGTGTGATTTGTTGTATGGATGCATGCGGGGGTAAGAGCAATGAACGTGGAGTAGATACAACTAGGGTCTTGGTCGCTAGACCTAAGCTATGTCTACACAGAGTCTAATGTCCAGTAGATAGCCTGCTCACATGTAAGCAGATGCTTCACTCCAGTATAGTGAAGACTTTGACGATGTCAAACCGTTGTTACTTGACTTCACGTCACGGGTGAAGCTCAAGTAAACCTAAGTAACCACAAACGTAAGTGGCAACCGTTGACAACTGAAACGTACCGTACTAAGCCATTTGCTCAGTAAGCTTTGCCCCCTTTCACTAGCATTGTAGTGAACTGATAGAGCCTAGTTTGTAGTTAAGCCAGATGCTTAAGCTACGCTACCGCAGGTGAAACAATGACCTGACTGCAGCTTCAAAGTTGCTTGTCATTTGGAGTGCTACTCGTGGCCTATATATACATGTAGAGACTATTTGAAATTGAAGAGAGTGGGAATAAAGAAGTTAAGAAAGGAAGTAGATATTTGTCGTTGAGAAGGAACTAGAATAAACTAGGTTATTCTGTCCGCTCCTGCCTGTTTCTGGCATATTCTGGCCAATTCCTGCTGCTAAGCCAAGTATATGCCGAGGGATCTGGAATATTCTTCCCATTTCCACAAAGTTCTGCTCTGTTCTGGCTGCTGGAGGTAAAGAAATGGCCTGTTTCCAGAACGTTCCACAAGATTCTGAAGGATTCTGAGGCATTCTGAGAGACTTGATACAAATACAATTTGATGACATTGTTTGCTGTCCCTTGTGTACGCCTTGTACGCACATGTTTGCTGCTGCGTGTTGCTAATTGTTGGCCTTCATGTCTATTTATATCTGCAGCTGGGGTGCAAATATGTCTGGTATCATGAGTAAGCTGCTGTGGGCTGTAGCTTACTCCTCCAACATTCTGCATGATTTAGTGCCCAACACTTTTGGCACTTGTCAGCGAATCTTCATTGATTAGTTCTTTATATCTGCTACTAGTACCAAAGAAATCAAGTATCATTGAGAACAAACAGCTGGTGTTCTCTTCACTGTTGAAAACCCTCCTCTGAGTTGTTGTTGGCCCATGCATTCATTATTTGACCAATGCTTCATTCAGCTTCTTCCTTGGAAAATGTCATAATGATTCGCTTCACGACTTCAAGTGGGTCTTGTTGCATTTGTTGCAAAGTGCTTCCTTTCACTTTTACGACATTGGTCTGTCAACCATTTGACTGCCCGTTCCATCCTCCTTTGTTGAACTGGAACTGATTTCCTCTTTCTCCTCGCCCACAGCCTTATTCTCGGCCACGTCCTCTTTGTCTGCTGTGGCATTCGCATATGAAATGTCTGAATCTCCCGCAGGTGAAGGATTTGACACTGCTTTTTGTGGTTATGGCATTGATGTCCATGGTATTAGAGTCTTTAGATGTCAGTTTGTGTTCCACATCGTATTTAGTGTTCATAGCCATGTCAATACCTTGGGTGAGGTCTTATCAGAGGCTAAGGGTTTCAGTGGCACATAGCTATTACCTTTTAGCTACTACTTGGAGAAGTGTCATATTGTGGACGTCTTTGTTCAATGCCGCTTTGTAGTCTGTGATGAAAGGATATATGGCATCAATGTCAGTGATGTCAATCTCAACTTCAACAAGGTAGGCATTGAACTTGGTATTGCAGTCTCATACTGATGCTCTGCCTTGTTTAAGCTTCTTGAGTGCTGTGAATACATCAGCACAGTGATCAGTGGGTTAGTATCGTGAGAGGAGTTCCTGGGCATACTGGGTTCATGTGGGCCATTTCGTTCAAAGGTACCATCTTTCCTTCATCATGGACCAGGTTCGAGGTGCCTGATGTTGCCCGTCTATCATGAGGGAGTTGGCAAAGATGGTTTTCTTGGCCTCTGTGTTGAATTTAGGGGCTTGGCATCGAAGTAAATTTTGCATCAGTAGATAAAGTCTTGTGCTTTCTTTGGATCTCCAGTAAAGGTTTGCAGCTTGGCAAGTTCAGTGTTGTTGCGCATGTCTAGTTGTTGGATGATGTCAGAAAGTAGACCTGGTGCTTGGGGTGCTCCTCCACCATTGGGATTACCTCCACCACTGAGTTGCCTCCACCAGTGGGGTTTCCTCTGCTGCCAGGGTTTCCTCTGCCATCAGGGTTGCCTCCACCTCCTTCTAATCCTCCAGTATTCTGCTTATTGGGAACTGCCTATTGTATAGCCACACTGAATTCTGCAGCAAATAGTGCTACTATACCGACAATGTTCTTTTGAAATGTGTGGACAAGAGTGTTATGGGATATGGTATTGAGCATGGCTTCTGTCATAGAACAAAGGCTTAACATTGCATAAGGGAGGACAGACAGGGATGACAATGATCGGGTGCAGCAGAGCGAATCACATAGCAATGAAATAACTTGCGCAGCTGTTTGTATTGACCAAATTACATTAGCAAGCTATTCTACTATACAAGCAGGGGTTTACCTGTCTGTATTGACCAAGAAGTCACAATGATAGATAGAAGCGAGGAGTGTTACTCTTATATACTACAGGACTTCAGAGCAGGCTATATAGTTACATAAGCTGATGGGCAGTGCTCAGCATAGTCGGCGAGGCTGTGACGTGGACTGCGCAGAGAGATTGTATGAGGCTGTGTCATGAGACTGTGTCAGGCTGAGGGTGTGTCATTAGGCTGATCGACGTGGTATTATCATGCATCAAACCTGTTTGATACAAGACATGTATGAATAAAGTCTAATTCACAGCTCAAAAGACAAGTGTCAGAAGATAGGGACATTTTGGAACAAGCCAACAGCCCAGGCTCTATATAACAAACACAATGACAAATACCGTGAGAATACAAGAACGTACTGAGATAGGCCAACAGCCCAGACTCTGTATAACAAATACCATGACACATACTCCTCAAGCAGTGGTCTTCAAGCATACCCTGGAAGGTAACAGAAGCAAGTAAAATGTGGTGGAAAGTTTTGGAATAGCTTGGAAAGTGATACTCTGTTGAACACCAGAGAGATGGAAGGCACCAGAATATAATGGAGTTTGATAGAATAGCATAGAATACTCCAGAATAGCTTAGTCATACACTAATTTTACATCTCAGGAAAGGTATATAAACTGTCGCAGAGCGAGGACTCTACGCTACACGAGGGAGTATAGTCGGGGAGGTTGACGAGATGGCACAGTGGAACGAGTCATGCGGTGATGAACGGTTTGTTCAACTGTTTGTATTGACCAAGATAATATTAGCACTGTAACTACAATACAAATAATGGGTTTATCTATCCATATTGATCAAGAGGTCGAGATGACAGAAAGGAGTGAGGGAAGCTACCCTTATATACTACAGGTTCTTCAGAGCAGGCTGTATAATTAGATAAGCTGATGGGCAGTGCTCAGTATAACCGGCGAGACTGCGACGCGGACTGTGCAGCGAGACTGTGCTGGGGCTATGTCAAGAGGCTGCATCAGCTGGTAGTGTCTCGAGGCTGCATCGGGCCGAGGCTGTGTCATCAGAATGATCAGTTCGGGATGTCTTGGCGAAGGGAGTCATCAGGGATGACAGTGCCTCCTCGGTGATCTGGGGAACCGGTTGCAAGGCAGACCAGTGATCCAGGCAGTGTCTGAGCATGCAGCGGGATGTGCTAGTGTTTAGGGGTGATGCGCCATCAGGACGCTGGTGCTGGATGGCCAGGCGCTGAGTGTGGGCGGCTAGGACTCCAGACGGCGCTAGGGCTACTCGCCCGTTGGATTAATTGAGGAAAATATCCAAAAATCAGCAAAAAAAAGGGCTACGCCATCATATCCGTGACATAAACCTTCTAAATGTGCCAAAAAATACAAGGTCCATGTTACCAGTTCTTTCTTTAGTATTGTGATCACCTTCACGTGTTTTGTGTTTACGTTCAATGTTATTTACAGTGTCAGCACTTTAAGCTTGGTTAAATTCCAAGTAGAGCAATTGTTGTTATTGTTTGGTATTGCACTCTAAGCTTGGTTAAATTTCAGGTAGAGTGTAGTTATTATTATTGGTGTTGTTGTTTGTTGTTACACTCTAGGCTTGGTTAAATCCCAAGTAGAGTGTTGTTGTTGTTAGTTGGGGTTGCGCTCTAGCCTGGTTGAATTCCTGGTAGAGTATTGGTGTTTGATGCTCTAGGCTTGGTTAGATCCCGGGTAGAGTATCAGTGTTGGTGTTTATGTTATTTGGTGTTTCTAGCAAAGTGGTCAAGCATACAGGCTTTTTTCTTTTGCTCTGTGTTTCAGGTCCTACTACAAAACAGTTTGTAGTTTGATCTTACCCCAGGTATCACTGCCACCCTTATCATCTCCTTATATATCTTGAACTCCCCTCCACCTTTGTAATTTCTTCCACGAACACCCAAGACAGAAGCTGACCAAAGATAAGTCTGCCTAACTCAGTTCCTCGATTCAAACACTACTCCTGCAAGCTAAGAAGATTTGAACAGAATCAACCATGATAGTGTATCTTGGCAAGGGGAGTTATCAAAGATTACAATGCCTCCTTGACGATCCAGGGAACTGATTGCAAGGCAGACCAGTGATCTGAACAGTGTCAGAGCGCGCAGCGGAATGCGTTGGTGTCTAGGGATGATGCGTCATCAGGGTGCTGGCACTAAATGGCCAGGCACTAAGTGTGGATGGCTATGACTCCAGACGGCGTGAGGGCTGCTCGCCCGTTGGATTAATTGAGGAAAATAACCAAAAATAGGTGAAAAATGGAACTACACTGTCACATCTATGACAGGTTCTACTGATTGTTTAACTAATTCTTATGTATCCTTGAGATAGATGGTGCCGTTTCCGTATGCTTCAAGTATTGCTTAATATGCAAGATGTTCATTTTTATTAAAGGAGTCAATTTGGTCATTGTTGGAAATTCTGATTTCTGTGGGAACTTGTAATTCTTCTTCTGCACGTGCTATTCTCCATGGACAGGGCTGTAGAAAACACCTAGTGTATTGTATGATTCCTTCCTTTGTCTTGATCCTAGGTAAATCTCATCAACTGATATGATTCCAATAGTGAATGAAGTTCCTGCATGGTTCTCTGAAGGGATTTGCAAGTTCTAGCATAGACATCTCCGAGGGGTATCCCTGCAAAGTTTGAATATGGGGGAAGCTGGTATGATGTAAGAGTCAAGAATAGAGTGAATTCTAGATGGGGATACAAAATACTAGCTTGGGGAAAAGGAAACAGGAGTCCTAACCTTATATATGTCTAACCTAGCCTATAACTAAGTGTCACAGTTTTCTAATTCCCTATGGTTTTATTTATAGGCACTAGGGGTTAGGGTTATGGAGTAGAGTTAGAACAGGCACATATCAGAATGCGGTTACGTATTGATCATGTGCTGGAAATGAACTCGTAGTCATGTAAGGATCTTATCATTATCTTTTCTATAATGAAGACACTCTGGTATAAGAATATAGTAGGTAACCAAATGCAGGGTCCAGGTAGTGTATTTCAGAGTAGCGTAAAAGGTTTCAGACACATTCAGTACTCAGCTCTAGACTTTGCAAAGCCTGGAGTGTCTTAGCAGGTATCGCACCATTATTACGCCATCATGCATGTGATGGGCAGTATCAAGGGTCTCAGATAGTACCAGGAATTCTCCCCTTCATGTATAGATACTGGGCTTTGCTGGGCTTAAGTCCCTAGCATCATCTACCTCGTCTACCACATACTTCACTCTTCGCAGTCAAGTCTTAATCCACCAAAGCTACTAAGGTAAGCAGTGGAGTTTACTTTGATACTAAGAAAGGAATAACAATATTAGTAAGGCAGGGATGAATAAGTACTAATACAGCAATAATGAGTAAGCAAAAGAAAAATATTTGTTAGCAGATTTATAATAGTAGAACATGGAGCAGATGTTTGTTCAGATATGGTGCACTGTTGGAATACCCATTTAGGCTCAGAGTTGCATTCACGTTCAGAATCTGATGCCACCAGATTTGCGCGACAATCAAAATTGCAAAACGCATGTTTTCCAACTCAATTCTCTACCTTGCCTTTGATAATTCATCCTGTCATGATAGCCTTATGAAGGATGCTCTGAATGTAAACAAAATGAATGTTAACCCAGCTACACAATTCCCCAAGAAGCTTCTTGCTGAATACTCTGATCAGCAATACGAAGGGAAGCCAAAAGGCATGAAGTGCATTTTTGAAGATCGGGGTCTGTACCACAATGGGATGATTAGTGATTGCACTATCTGCACTGGCAGACACTCTTACAATGCATACATCACTGACTTCTTGGAGAAACACCAGAAGTGAATTGATGGCAAGAAGGCAGATAACAGTGAAGACGAGGATGATTGTTGCAGAGCCAGGACTGAATGCTACACGAAGGAGAGTGAATGGGGATGACAACGACAAGGTGCAGTGAAGCGAATCACGCAATGACACATAACTTATGCAGTTGTCTGTATTAACCAAGATATCATTAGTGAAGTATTCTGCTATACAAGTGAAGGCTTACCTATTTGTATTGACCAAAAGGTCGAGATGACGGACAGAAGCAAGAAATACTATCTTATATACTACAGAGTCTTTAGGACAAGTTGTATGATTACCTAAGCTGATGGGCAGTGCTCAGCATAATCAGCAAGACTGCGCTGCGAGACTGTTCCAGAGCTATGTCACAAGGCTATGTCAGCTGACTGTGCAATGTGACTGTGTTGGGTCGAGGCTGTGTTATCAGGCTGATCAACTCAGAGTGTCTCAGCGAGGAGAGTCATCAGGAATGACAGTGCCTCCTCGACCATCCAGGGAACCAGTTACAGAACAAGCCAGTGATTCAGGCAGTGTCAGAGCGTGCAAAAGGATGCACTGCCATCTAGGGATACTATGCCATCAGAGCACTGATGCTGAGTGACCAGACACTGGTCGTGGGTGGCTAGGACTTCAGACGACGCGAGGGCTGCTCACTCACTGAATGAATCGAGGAAAATAGCTGAAAATAAGGTGAAAACTGGAGCAACACTGTCAGATCTGTGACAACAATCACCCAAGGAACCGCTGCATGAGGTACCTACTGGGCAGCCAGAAAGACTTTTGAAATGAGAAGGCACTGCTGCAACATGTGTGTATCAACTGACTACTCTCAGGTGGATTGAGAACTGACATATAACTACACCACAGATTATCAAAGAGGCAGGACATGTCTGCCACTTTTTGCTCAAGTTCCTCTTCAAACTCAATGCTATTGAGTCGTACTGGAGTTGGATGAAGCACTACTTCTGTGAGTGCGTGAATAGTAATTTTGTGTTTGTGCAAAAGCTTATTATGGAGGCTCTGACAACATATTCACTTATAACAATTCGGCAGTTCTTCAGACGGGCCCACTGTCATATCACAATCTACAAGCTTGGTGCCACCAGTGTAGCTGCAAAATATACCATGCACAAATTCAAATCACATCAGTGTGTTCAGGAGAATGATCTTGAGGAAGCTGAGGCTGAACGCCTGTGTTTGAATTAGATAGACTTACTGTACTTGTTGTCAAGTAACAAAATTAATAGATGTGTTCATGCAGGTATAGGACAAGTGAACGACGAGGATGACAGGAATGGCGTCCTCGAGGTTGTATTTAAACTCTAGCTACATTCATGTCTGGGAAGGCTACAGAAAATCACATAAAACACCTAGGATATTTGCTTGCTGTTTGGTACAGTGAGCTCACGTAAGAGTGGCACGGTAGAAGATGTTTACCGAGCAGGAGATGCAGAGCGACTCGCATGCACGACGCAGAGTCCTTTAGGTCCACAGTGTCAGGGGTCTGACAGGCACACGTCTGCTCACCTGCACATGTCGTATGTCGGCCTCACGCCCGCTCATCAACAGCCTGGCCAAATTAGCAAAGGAGCTGATCAAGAGGGCACCTTAGGTGTCAATGACTGGGGGACAATTTGGCCATCTTGCTAGGGTGAGGATTATATTTTTCAAGAATTCTGTCTATCAAGATTTGAGCAAATTGAGCCTACTTTCATGTCAAAAATCACATTTTCAAGCTGATATCTATTCACCCGATGTGACATGAAGTCCTGTCCCCCACCATAGGCATATCAAAACTTTATGCATTAATGTGTGCAAGTGATCTAAGTACCAGTGCAGGGTTCAATCTGCTGACAATTTGCTAGCCAATTAATGTTAAGTGTTCTTACCTGTGTAATCTGCAGATGAGCCCCACTCATGAACAACTTCACAGTATGCTAGGTAAACAATACATCATGTTACACTAAAAAGTGTAGGAGTTGGGCAAGTCCAACATTGATCAGATTGGAAATGTATGTGAAGACAACATCATACAGTATAGCATATATTGTATGAATAACAGAAAAATGAATAAAAGTGTACATGACTATAGTGTGCTGCCCAAGAGTGATGAGAACAATTCATCCACTTGCTCATCATGCCATGCACCCTTGGAGACAGTGATAGGAACCATGAAGTTTTGCAATTTTTCATGTACCTGATACCGAAGCTTGCGGCCTTTGCTAGCCTTCACATCAACGGTCTTCTTCCGTTTCGCCTTGTTTGCTTTCTGCCTGCGTATCCACTCAGGCTCAGCGTCCGCATCATTCAATCCCGACCCTCGAGCTTCGATGATGTCGCGTAGCAGCTGCTGGTAGAAGTCCATGTCATCGAAAACCTCAACGTCTTCGAGAGGGCACTCCACGTCTACACCCTCTGCAAAGCGGGAGGTGCGAGTGCGCAAGAGCAGTTTGTCGGCGTCCGCGCGCAGGGTGTCGGAGATAACGTCCACCACACCCGGGCGACCAGTCTTACCCGTGAATGCGTCCTTGAAAGATCCACGATTGACGGGTAGAAGCACATTCGGTGCGACTGCTTGCACCTTCGCCGACCACTTCGCGAGAACTTGCACAAGATATGGGTGGTAGTCGGCCTCGAGTTCAGACGCGGCGGCGGAGAGTGATAACAGAGTAGCTGCACGTTCGGATTGGCTGGCGTGTGAAAGTTTGACACGTTTCCGCGGAACATGCGTTGGGGACGCGTCAGCTCTGAACAAGCTCTGAGGAAGTACGTAATTTAGCTGCCTTCGTGGCGTGGACGAGACCACACTTGCCTCGTGCAATGTGAAGAGATCTTGTGACAGCGCGACAGCTTCGTCCAGCACATCGTTCGTTGCCGTATGCACGGATTCTCGCTCTCTCAGCATGCCAGGAGGCTCTACCTATTGGGATATATATGAGGACAACGTACTGAGGCGTCATAAGGGCAAAGCGCACAAAATTAAGGTGATGCATGGCAGTAGCGGCTTTTTGCAGACGGATCCTCGCATCTAAGAGCGTGTCCCACACCGTCTATTGAATTCTGAGCTTGCTATACTGACGCGACGTATGGCTGCGACCACTCACGATCTGTCGAGCTACTGCTTTGCCTTTCTTCCGGTCTTGCTCGCGGGTGGCGAGTAACTTTGATGCTATATCAGATGATACACCTTGATCTTGCTGTGCGCTACCGTCGTGAACATGCCCTGCAGGAGAGAAATGTGACGAAAATTGGTGGGTGACAGCCGACGGTTCTTCGGATTGTGTGGCCCCCACGCCGTCGTTCATCTCCTCTTCGTCCGAATGGCTGTCACCCCCACTCTGCTCGTCACTCTCCACGCCCTCATCCTCGGTATCGGTCGACACCAAATCCTTTCGAGACACCCGCGCACCGGCGTACTTTGGGTCACTTAAGGAGTGGTTCACCTGACGGAGGCTTGAAGGTCTATGCCGGCAAATCAGGTCGATCAATCGATAGAAGGGGAAGATTATATCGTAGTGCCTACCCGACGTCGATATAATGGTCTCTAGCCCCCACATTGGCCTCGTGTGATTCGTCTTCGGAGGCCGGACCCTGAGGGTGGAGGTCGTCTGGGTCGAGGTCTACAATCGATAGTCGTTGAGAGCTGGGAAAATAGCGGCAGATGTGTCACGCACCAGCGGGAGCGGCTTCGGCGAGCAGAGCGATTTGCTGGGCGAGTGGAATGCCTAGAGCGGGCAGGCTGGTGAGACGAGCCTGAGTGTCGAGGCAAGGAGAGATACTTGCGTGCTGCCATGCGTGGCTGGCTGTGAGGTAGCGGAGAGAGCGGAGAGAGGTTGGCCAGCGGCTCGAATGTGGCACCCGGATTCGGCAATTTCGTTTCGGATGCGAAAATCTCGAGTCGGCGTAGATTTGCTAGACGCCCATGTGGTAGTCGCGGCGCTTGGTGTGTCGTTCGCGCTTTCCCTCTCCCCCTCCGAAGCTTTGAAGCTTCCCCCTCGCCCCCGCCTTTCAGCACACAGGTGGCCAAGCTGCCTTCAATAACGCAACCCTGGACGACTGCCTCAGCATCAGATGTGTGGTGTCGACGAACAATGCCCAAGAAAGTGTATGCGCAGGGTATGTGTTGCCATCCTATACAACACCCGCTCGCACTTCTCCACTGTATACGTCTGTGTTCCGTGGCTGCCTGTATGACCGTTGCAAGCTGCGTCTACTCAATGCCTTGCTCAATCCTTGCTCATTGTCTTCTTCGTCTCGCGTCGAACTCCGCTAATGAATCGTCCCTGTACGGACAGATCTCAGCAAACAGCCAACTTCTCCAATGTCGCCTCCTCACACCAATATCTCAAGCGCCGTTACCAGTCCGGCTATAAATGCGCCTCTGGTAGACGAAGACGAAGACGACATTTGCCCTGTCTGCGAGAGCGAATGCACATGTCACAATCTTGCCAGTCAGTCCAGCGAAAGCAGAGGTCTCGTTCCTATGCGCACCTCTACCTATACTTCCACCACCTTTTCTCCTCCAGAACTCCCCCATCCCCCCTCCCATCCTGCCAAGCAGCCGCTGAAGATCAAGTTGACTGTGCCCCCGAACCTCAAATTCCGCAAGAACTCCACGCTGAACAGCTCGTCCACTACGGTTCGCGGCAGCGCATCCCAGTCCTATCCTGGTCGCTCCACCGCGCATGCATCGGGCTCCACGTCCGTAACCATGCCCCAGGAGGTGGCACTGGGTCTTCTAGACCCATCCGTCCCAAAGCGTCGCGGTCGCCCACCGAAGGCTGTGGTCGCCGCGCGCGAAGCCGCGAAAGCAGCCTTGGCTTCCGCACACGCATCATATCTGCCCCGATCCATAGCCCGCAAAGGCACACATGTGACAGTCTCCTCTATGAAGCGCTCCCAAGGCTACACCGGAAACAAACGCGGTGCATTCACAAGGCCTACGAAGAAAGCCATTGGGAAGCGACCTATGGCATCCGGCCACTCACCATCGTACTCCAGTGACGATGACAACCACTACCCTACATTCATGTCCGCCGCATCTACGTCGTCCTTAACCAGCTCTTCTGAGTCCCAGAGCCTCGATTCCAGCGAATCTTCTTCCGAATCCGAGGAAGATGACCTTCAATTTTCGCAGAAGCATCCGAAAAAGGACATGTCTGGCTTTGATCAGCCACAAAAGCGTCGCGACCATGGTTCCGGTAACCGGTGGGAGATCAAGCCTCGGAAACAGAGCGTAGATCCGGAGTGCGGGATGGATGCAGACAGCGAAGATACTTCTGAAGACGAAGACAACGCAGATGATGAAGACGAGAGCGACGAAGAGGATGACGACGAGGATGACGATGAAAATGCCGCAGAAGCTGACGTTGAGGAAACGGGACTAGCTGATGGTGACGAAGATATTGAGGTCGGTGAAACGGACGGCAAACTTGGCGTCAGTTATGGCGGTGATGGATGGAGCGATGATGAAGAGTCGTCGTTCGACGCCGACCTATTCTTCGCTAACCTGGATGACGATTCCGACTCTCCTAGTTCTCCAGCAGCACTACGGCTTGACACTTTCGATTCTGACATGGACGAAGACCTCTCCGACGCGTTCTCAAGAGATGAGGAAGACGCGCTGCTGCTCATGGACATGGACCCGTCGGTGCAAGTGCGCCGGTCCTCAGGCGAATTCGAAGTTGGGGTTGAACTCGACGCTCTTGCACTGGGACTCGACGGACAGCTGCTCTTGCCCTCTGACCTTGCTCGCTTCGCTGCATTTGAGGGTGGATTTGATAGTCACGATTCCGACATCAACATGACAATATCTCAGGGCGGCTCCAGCACGGTAGACGAAGGGGGCGACAGTGACGCTAGCAGCCTGTTCCTTGACGAGAGCGACGGCGAGACAACAGAGGACGAGCTCGTCGACTCCAATGGCTTGCCAAACTCTAAGGCTATGATGCTATTCCGCTGGCCCGAGCCCATATCCGCTGTCGACCCTCAGTCAACAGTCAGCAGTTCTCATCATGCTGAGGATCCCCACGAACCTCAACAGCCCTCTCACACTCTCCGGCAAGCCTTGCGCTCCATGCGTAATACTGCGGCCGTTTGCTCTGGGAGCAGTCACTCTGCTGATGAATTTGACGATGGAAGACTCGTTGGCGAAGGCTCGAAGGCCTACGGGACCGAGGCCGGACACTCAACCGGAGCTCCTGTCATGGGTCAGTTTGTCCCACCAACGGCTGGTTCGCCTAGGATTGCGATTATAGACGGGAAGTGCTCCTCTATTCCCAGTCCGTTCCCTAGATCCAGGAACATCCGTAGTCAAAGGCGCAAGCGTCGTATCGAAGGGAATGCCAGCGGATTTAGCTTTACAACGGTACGTTCCTCTCGTTGTGGATTACCCGCTCATAGCTCTGTAACTGACATCTATCTAAGGACTCGGAGGTCAGCGGGCGTAACTCTTCAGCCCTCTTCGTCGCTGTGCAGCCCCCGTCCTCAGACGAGCTTGGATCTCAATCGCATGCCCTGACCTCCGACGACCCATCATCAACTGAAGCCATCGACCTCGACGATGTCCTAGACGCCTCGTTCCTTGATTCGGATCCCTTGTTCGAACCCACCTCTCCTCAGCATGGCTGGCTATCCCCATCGACTCCTACATCTGCCGTCCCTACCGAGAACCTTACTCGTTGGGATCGTATCCCTGTTGGTACTTTCCGTCGTACCCGCGAGACATCCATGCTTGAAAGCACCCCGGGCTCGGATACTGGCATCGCAAATCTATATCCTGCTATCAGCGCTCTGCTCAACAGCGATATGCTCGGTACGCCGAGATCCAAGGGGGCGAAGCTGAAAGGCAAAGCAAGGAAGGCGCCAAAATCTGGTACTTCAAGCACGCTCGTCATCTCCCCCGTGCTTCTTCCTGTTCGCGACGGCGACCGCACCCCCACGAATGGTACCGTTTATAACCCGTTCCACCCTTCGGAACATTCACATCAGCAGAAATCGCGCAAAGAACTGCGCAAAGAAAAGGCGATCATGAAACGGAAGATGGTAGGCAAGTACGCGCCTCAACCGTCGATGCGTCATAACCCGCACGCACACCGCCACCATTATCCCAACATGAAAAGCCGTGGCTCGAGCTCCGTGCAGCGCACTCAGTTCGCATCAAGCTCTCACGTACCTCATCTCAACATATAACTGTCTCTTCTTGCTAGCACGGCTCGCGTAATATCGCATTCCACTTGTAGTCGTCGTCGTTTTCCAGTGTATTCTCATTGCCTCGCTAGCTATCATCACATTTCGGTGCTCGCCCATATCATCACTGCTCTTCCTCTACTCAGGTCGATCTCGTAGCACTTCATCCATTCTCTACCTCCCTGTCTTCATACCGTAACAGACTTGCTCATGTTTCCGTGCGTCGAGCACGCCCAATGTAACATGACCATTGACGCCCGATTGGCGCGCTCCATGACGTTGGAACCGCAGCTTGAAGTTGTGCCGCGTCGTGCGTTGCCCTTACTCTACTATTCACGACCTTGTCGGACCTACACTTTCAAAACTTAAGGCATCCGCTGCGCGACACTCCTCCTGTACATCTACCGTTCAGCTAATCTGCAATGGAGCCATTCGAGGATGAGAACCCATTCGACGCCGGAGGCAACCACCTCACCTCAGACGCATCGTCTCCGGCTAATTTGGATCCATCTGAGCCGTCCTCTCCACCACCCGACGTCTACAATAGCAGCCTGTCTCCCCAGTTCGGCTCACCGTCCGTCTCCAAGCCCACATTCCCCTCTCCGGGTTCACATCGCCAACCGCAGCCATACAAGAACGACTACTGTTGTGCGCGCGATCGCTGGCTCCACTCAGGAGAAGATGTAGAGATTCTCGTACGTTACCAGAAGCATATAGAACGATAGTCAAGACTGAAGCCCCGCAGATCACGGACGCTCAGAAGACTTCGCTGAACTCGACTTCGCCATACATTAGCTATCTAATCCAGTCTGGGGTACGTGGTGGTCCTGTGCGCTATATGTTTGGTATTGAAGCGTTCTATAGAATGCTGAGGCGTACCATCGGTACTCGGAGTTCGAGTCGCTGAGGCAGAGCCTTGTGAAGTTATACCCGACTTTAATTATCCCTCCCATCCCGTCGAAGAATACCATCGGTGACTATGCGGTCAAGCAAGCGAAAGCAAAAGAGGATGCAGCGATGATTGCGCGGCGGAAGCGTATGTTGCAGACATTCCTGAACCGTGTTGCCCGTCATCCTATCCTTTCGAACGAGCATGTATTTCATCGCTTTTTGGATGGAGAAGTGTCCTGGGTGAGTCGTACGAGATCGCATTGCACTCCTCGCCGTCGTTGAAACACCACCAGAGTGAAGTCCTACATTCGCCGCCAATATCCCTCCTTCCAAAGAACATCCTCAAGGCGCCCTCTCATAATCCTACCGATTCTTCCACCGCAATTGCCTATGCTGCCTTACCCAACCCGTCAGCGTCGCATCCCCTTCGACGGCCGGACCAGCGTTTTCTTGACTCGGAAGTCTTCACGAACAAGTTCGCTGCGCACTTGAGCGGTCCCATGGAGAAGGTCACACGTAGGTGTATGAAGCGGTGGTCAGGTGTGTTTTTTGTCGCGCGTACCGTCGCAAAACCCCTGAAGATCCGCAGACTTCGCACAGGATCATGCAGAATTGGGCGCTGCACTCAATGGGTTCAGTTTGAATGAGACGGGTCAGCTATCGACAGCCATAGAACGAACTGGACAGGCAGTGGATGCCACATATATGTCCACTAATCACCTTGTAAGTTTCAACGGAACGTGTTGCATGCTGTGATCTATTTACGCGGTATCAGCTGCAGGACCTGGAGCAGAATTGGGCAGAGCCTTTAAACGAATACAGCCAGTTCGCCTCCATCATCAAGAAATTGCTCGCGTATCGTCATCAGAAACACGCACAGTATGAATTGACGCAAGAGACTCTCGAGTCAAAGCGTGAACAGTTGGATGAGTTGGAAAAGAGCGAAAGAGAAGCCAGGCGGTTAGAGGAGGCACTGGGTCGCGGTCGTGGCGAGGGTCTCGGCGCGTCTCGCGTGTTATCGCCCGACACAGAGCCTCCAGAGCGGTCTTCCACTGACGCTGCCAATGAGGCTGCTTCTGAACCTCAAACTCTCGCCGAAGAGCAGTCAACTTACTTACCGCCACATCCCGGCCCCAATCCCGTCCGCAAACGCGCTCCTGGCATGGGCTTCCTGAGCGCATTGAGCTACACTCTGCATGGAATGATGGACGTTGACCCCGAGACCGCCCGCCGCAACTCGATTAGCAAGACCCGGGAAACCATCTCTCAGGCAGGTCATCCCCAATCGCCGCTGCGTCTCTTCCTAACATAGATCTCTTCATTATAGCTCGAGGACGCTCAGCACTTGACGGCGCAGGACCTCAAATACTCCAGCTCTACAATCCAAGCGGACTTAGATCGATTCCAGCGGCAGAAAGTTGCTGATCTGCGAGAGATGTGTATCAGCATGGCAAGGGCACATCGGGACTGGTGCAAAAATGTATGTGTATTTCTTGGCCTTGGTCTTCCACGTTTTTATATAGCGTCCACCAGAACCTAGAAGCGTGGGAGGAAGCGAAGAAGGAGATTGTACAAATCCCAGACCACCCGAATCGTTTGCCCGAGACCCATGGTGCTAATGGTGGTGGCGCGGTCGCCAACGGCAAGCGCGACGCCACACCGACGATCAACGGACGATCATGAAAGTCTTATACCAGGCCCTGTTTACCGATATCATATCTCATTGTAAATCATCGGACTTACTGGAGTGGTGGATCGTATATACAGCTTTATCGGTCGTCACAGAGAATTTTGTTCGCGCTGTTTATATGGGAGCTGCAATTACGTAAGTTTGATGACGATGATGATGATGGGGTAAGCTGCCGTGAGCATCATCGCGTTTGCATCTTGCGTACCGCGATCACCCTGCGAAACCGTTATGAGCGATACAGGACAGGGAGACAGAGGACAGGCAGAGATGCAGACCGATACAACTGCTGAACAGTCTTCGCAACCTGACCAACAAATTGTTCTCATTCTCGTGGGTCTTATAGGGTCAGTCCAAGCGTCGGCTCCGCTCGTATGTGGCGTCCGAAATACTCACTCGTTCTGGCGTTGGCCCAACACTAGATCCGGCAAAGTAAGCTGGTATTTCGGACGCTCATCTCGGTGGCATCCTGATATGCCCTTAGTCAACGTTTGCAGAAGCGTTGCAGACCTACTTTCCGCGCTTTCGCAGGTGCAACCAGGATGAGCTAGGTGATCGGCGTGCCGTGGAAGCTCTTGTACGCTCGTCTCTCCGCGAGGGACTCTCCGTCTGTGTGGACCGGACAAATATTGATGCGCAGTACGACATTCGTTGCTTCGCTGAAGACTGATACGATGAACATACATAGGCAACGATCGACATGGGTACAAATTGCTCGAGAGACCCCACACACCTTGGTGTGGGTTCTAGAGTTCAATATACCCCACGAAGTCAGTCTTTCAACTTCATCCACGGTCACATTCTCACTGGATGTGAAACCTTCAACAGATTTGCATGCAGAGGGTTATAGCGAGTAAAGACACCCTCCTCTGAGTACTATACCGTCGCTGATCTTCGTGTGCATGTAGGATCGTCTCATCCGACAATAACGTCGCCCGAGCTGGGCATCTCTGTCTTACAACGCTTCAAATCACAGTATCAGCCTCCGCAGGCATGGGAAGGGTTCGACAAGATGCTCTCGCTCTCGACGAATGACCAACCCCCGCATGGCTACACAGAAGCAGAGATGTCTGCCATCCTGAGACGTCTTTACGAAGCACCCTGCATCGCACGGTCAGAATGGAGATTAGAATCAACTCGGGGAAGGGGAAGGGGTCATCATGGGGGCCATGGCGTCCAACGTGGCCGCTGGCAAGCTCAGTATGCATCAGGAGGCTCCTCGCAAGGGAGAGCCTACTACCAGACAGACGAGTCAAGACTCTCGTCTCAACAGCAGTCCTGGCGAGATGGGGAAGGAAGGAGCACGCAGCGCGGGTAGATACACACAACAAAGACCCCTAATAGACACCCAAATGATTTGTGACTGACGCCACGCGCCGGCTTCGATGTGTAGTTCACATACGACGGGAGTGCACAGGCTCAAACATTAGTTGGCTAAGTCAATTACCATTGACAGCGAGCTTTACAGGGCCGATGTTGGGAACATTATTGGGTCATGGTTCACACAGGGTGTGGCTGAGATGGTCATCGCAATGCTCGCTGGAGCCTGTAAAGGTGTCCGCAGGCGCATCACATCTGTCAGGGATGAGACAATAAGTCTGTGGGTGTAGCAAGCACTGCCGGACAGTGGCATGGGTACCGGCATGTGTTGGTCTTTCAGGCCCGAGCAGTTGCGTCGTGGTGGTCTGGGGTCTTCATATCATGAGTCCGACTCCTTGCCTGAGTTTTCCGCAGCGTTCAGTCTCTGCCCTAGGATCTTGGCACTGACCTACGCATCACGGTGAGCAAGCGCACAGTACAGTCCGAGGTGCATGGTCTCACGTTCCGCATATGCATTGCAGCACGCTCCACGCCATACTCTTTGCTGCGCTTGTATTGTGCGAGGGCCTCCTCTAATTGGCCGCCTGTTGGCGAGTGAGCACAAAGACAATAAAGACTGAAGTGAGGACGCACAAGCCTCCAATACAGCCGCCAAATTGAATGCAATCTCCGCATCTTCGGGGGCCAACGAGGAAGCAATGCTGTGGAGAGTAAGCGGATTGACCGTTCCGCGATCACTCTTCTCCGACTTACCGCAAATGTTGCAGCGCCAGGTCAGGCCGACTGACTGGTGAGATTATGTACGCGCTAGCAAGGTCTACAGATGTGTCAATCCAGTTGGCAGCGCGCTCAGGGCAGATTGAACGAACTGGTATGCGCATCTGGACTGTTCGGCTGCAGAGCGATGGAGTCTTTCCAAGCAGCTATAGCTTCATCAAATTCCTCTGAAGTGTTTGGCGTGAGCGCGACATATAGCAGCTGGATAACGACTACACGTACTCAGATGATAATGCGTCACGCCGAGATTGAAGAGTGCGCTTGCAGTACGCTTGATTTCCACACTGCGTTTGTACAGGTCCTTGCCCGACGTTACATCAGTCGATGCCACTGCGGAGGGTGCATATATCGTGATACCTTGGCTGCATGGACATCGCCCTCTTCAAGTTTCTGCGTACCCTGCTCTAGACACTGCAAAGCCTCCACCTCTGCAGGATCGGAGGCGGTAGAATGGGGGGTCGTTGATGTGGCCCAGCCTAGAATCACAGAACAATTGAGACTGTGAGATGGATCTTGGAGACCACGGGGCGTCCTGCAACTAGCTGAGAACTTACGCTTGTGGGCGAATGACGGCGCGCACGGCCTGGAGGAACTCTGGAGACCAGCCGGAGCCTTCAAGACGCGTTGTAGGGTGTGTAATTGTCTGGGCCGCGCGGCCGAGGCCGCGCCCAACCTCGCGGTGATGTTTCGCAGCAGGTTCGCAGTCATCGCTGCTGCTGCCAATTGTCTCGAGATGAGCGAGCAGTCCAACTTTTCCAGGCTCCTACGCTTTACTCCTTGATTAGGAATAGCAAGCGCCCATGTTTACGCGGAACGGTTGGCGCTTAGCAAAACTTGCCTCATCCCGGGGAACGCCTCTTGTCCGTTGTCTTCCACGACCTCCACAAAATTATCTCTACGCGCTCGTCTTAATCGCGACCGTCATGGACACACAGCGCTCGCAGAACCAGCAGGATGTGACTGATGTCCTCCGCAACGCAACTTTCACTCGCAGTGACGCACCTGCGCCTTCGCCGGAGAATGCAATCACGGCCTCCGATCTACTTCTGGGGGCCTACGACCCAACAAAACTGCACCCAATGGCGGGGATAGAAGACAAGCTTGACTATCTGCTCCTCGAGGATGACAAAACCAGCGACCTGCCTGGGTCCGGGACGGCGATTCCCTCGCGAGGTTGGAGTGATGACCTCTGTTACGGGACGGGCACTATGTATCTGAGCGGTGCGTCGCCCATTCCTCTTCTGCTTTGCAATTCTGTGCTCATCGTGGCCGATTCATATCTACTCCCAACATCTCGTTTCTCTCACACATCACCGCTTCCGTCCTCCTCTTATTGTCTTGCTCCATCACATGCACACGTCTCTCTGGCAGGTCTTGCCCTTGGTGGACTCTGGGGACTTCGTGAGGGTGCGCGGAAACCGTTGGCGGTGTCTAACACGAGGCTGCGGATTAACGCCATCCTGAATTCCGTGACACGACGAGGCACCTTCGTTGGCAATTCGGCCGGTGTCCTCGGTACGTTTTCTGCACTTTGACCATGCCGGTTGTATAGCTCACGCCCCAACGCTGCAGCGCTCGTATACAACGGCATCAACTCGACGATAGACCACATACGCGGCCAGCACGATACTTTGGGCAGTATGGCCGCAGGTGCTCTTACCGGAGCTTTGTACAAATCAACAGGTGCGCCCCAGTCCCTCAACATTCTCACAGTTGATGTTCTGACTCCGCTCGGCAATGTACAGCCGGCGTAAGACCTGCGCTTGTGGCGGCGACGTTCATTTCTGGCATGGCCGGTGTCTGGAGTTATGTCAAGCGCACCGTGTAGTATTGTATTTACCTCGTATGTTCTCCTTAATTGCTCCCCTGTTAGACTTCCGATTGCGTCGTGCATGAATCGAGATACCCCATCACCCCTCCCGATGAAGTGCCAGCGATTGCCTTGCTTTCGGATCCAGCTGAGAAAGTCGACGGTGCACTGTCCGGAGTCTGACGAACGTCGATTCTTGATCAGCCATCCAGGAGGTCATAATTACTTCTGGCCGCTGTGCACTATATATTCCTGGTGCCCCGCCCTCTGTCACTCTCCAGCTGCAGGACCTACCTCTCCAGCCTGCAACCGTGGTCTTGGATGGCAGCCGGGTCGCTTTGCTCCCAAGCAGCCTCCACGGCATGGTATGTGCTGTGCCCAATGGTGAAACGACGGTCTCGCCTGCAAGCATTGTACCCCGTGACCAAGGGCATCATACGCCACGTCCCGGCTCCTTGTACTAGACGAACCCACAATGGAAGACCCGCGAAGGTTCGTAGTCCCGGCTGATAAACTTCCTTTCATTCACCCCGTTGCCATAGCACTCCTGTGTGTCCAGATTAGCATTCGTGCACCGAGCTCGGTGGATCGAGATACGCAGGTCAAAGCTGCTGCACCGCCGCGTGCGCAGCGGCATATCCCAATGGCACGCGAGCAGTCCTACAGACCTTAGGCAGCAATCTGTCTATCCGCGCTACCAGGGCCATGGACGAAGCCCCGGCATCCGCATGGATGGCAACTGGCCGGGGATCCCAGCTACATTGCCTACGGACAGCTCCTCTCGCTTGCAGTTTATCTCCAATACCTCTGGTCATCAGTCAAGGTTCTCATATTAGACTATCGATACTGTGTGGCTCTCTGACTCCTGATGATAGTGCGTACCGCCTGGAGATTGTTCAACATCCGTCAAGCGCAGCCGAGTTCGGATCATCGACACTCACTCGACTCGCTGTGGCCCCGCCTCTCATCGCTCAGTTGTCCTTCCATGGCCGTACTGGACCGGATGATTTTGAGTACGTTTGTACCACCTATTGGGGATCCGAATATTGACGGAATACCAGTGGGAATGAGATACCATTCCTCATTGCCCAATTATCGCTGTACAGTGCCGACGGATCGGCCGCTCTGGATGTCGTAGGCCCTGGAGGACAGACCCCATCTCGCCAAATACTGTACGGGAATTTGGTCTCATCTCCCCATGTGCTGCGCAACCTTCAAGGACGGCAGGGTATCTACTTTCTCTTCCCAGACGTCAGCATACGCATTCGCGGACGCTTCCAGCTGCATGTTACCTTGATGCGCATCCCGAGGCCAGTCTGCGCATCGCCCTTCAGCATCTCGAGGTGTCGCCGTATTAACAATATCCTAGGGTCAGCACTGGAAGCATGATGGGCAGCCCAGAGCAAGGCGTGGTGCTCGCTCGTGCGCAGTCAATGCCGTTTGATGTTTGCGCTCGCGCAGACTACATTGCTCCAGGTGAGATCGCCCTTCATGCGGTGTTCAGTCCCGCTTGCTGATATGCCGGCCCGCATTGTCTCAGCGCAGACCCCTCTGACGCAGTACTTCATGCAACAGGGAGTTCGAATGTATGCATTTGCTACTCATACGCCGGGCCGCCGCTGAAGTGTACTCCCAAGGACTGTCTCCTGCGTGCAGCGCCCCTAGAGCGTTTCTCCATACCTCCTGCGCATTCTTGTAGGTGGCTATATCGAACCAATTTCGTTCTATTCCCGCTAGCAGCGGGCCTTTTGCCTCACCGTCGCTTGTCTAAGAAAACATCACATGATCGTCTTGTTACCATATTGTTAATGCCGCGCTCTCGGGCGTACTTCTGTACAGAGCTATCCTTGACAAAGTACGTCACTCATCAACAGGCTGTGCGACGTTTCGCGAGCGGCTGCTCTCTGTGGGAGGCTGGATGATTTCGTATCGTCGGCGAGATGTACCGAGGAGCTCTATTGCCGGCCCTCGAGATGACAAGGAAAGAGTGCCTACAAGGAACGGTTGCGAACACCCCCAAGGTTGGCAGGTCGACGGTAACCCCAGCAGCTGTACTCTGTGCCCGCAGTGCGATCCCGCGACATATCGTCGCTGCAAACCTTTGGCTGTGCCGTGCAGTGCCTCGAACGGAGAGGATTGTTCTTCCGCAAAATGGCCTCGCTCGTGGAACGAGATAGAGCTGCCCCGCGCCCGCCACGTGCCGCAGCCCGCCCGGGCCATGCCGTCATCCCCTTTATAATTCTGGGGTCGCAGCCTTCGTTCTCCTCTCTCACTCGTCTCATCCTCCTCGTCCACGACCTCAGAGATGTCCAACCAAGATTACTACGGCGGCGGCCAGCAGCAGTACTATCCCCCGCAAGGTGCGTTCTCCTGTCCTTGTCGCCACAAGGTCGGCGCTCACTGTTGAGATACAGGGCCCCCTCCCGGCCAAGGCGGCTACTATCCGCAACCACCACAGCAGGCGTACGGTGCTCCCCCACTGCAGGGCTACTACCAGCCTCAACCACCACCACAGACAGTCTACGTGTGAGTCACCCCTGTCCCCTCTGTTGCCGTTGTCATGCCGCGTCCTCACAGACAACCACATCCGACAGGCAACAACAACCGCAGAAGGGTGATGACGGAGGCTGCTGTGCATGCTTAGCGGGAGCGCTGCTCTGTTGCTGCGCAGAAGGTACGTTATCGTGTTTCTGTGACGTCCTCACCTACTCATACCGCAATTCCAGAAATTTGCTGCGATTGTCTCTTTTGAGATGTGGACATTACAACATATACCACCGCCGAAGGCTTCCTAATTCGCGTCCCTGTCATGTTAGTCTGCTGCCACGATGTCCGGGATGCCCAGTCATGCGCTCAGGAGTCTCGCGCAGCCTTAAGGACCATACTAGTACCCTTTATGCATCTGTTCTCTAGTGTATCTATCTAGGATTTGTTTAATACTTCTGGCGTTTTCTAGACATCAGCTTGTCTGTCACGAGCCGGAGTGAAGAGACGTACATGACAGCATCAATACGCAAACAGTCTAAGGCAGGCAAAGACGAAGTCACAGGAAGTCCTCATTCCCTTGAGGTAGACCAAGAGAACTGTGACAACTTGGCAAGCATATTGAGAGAACTGTATGCAGATGTGGGCGATGGTTCAGTGAGGGCGGGCTGCTAAAGCGAGCGTTGCGATTGGCGAAGCGCTCCGTGTTCTCCCGCCAGACGGGCTCGTCACATTCGTGACGGTCACTCCCACCTCGTCCTTTACCACCAAAATCCACCTCCCCTCGCCGCCAAAATGCTCTCCAGGCTCCCTGCGGGGGCATTGAAGAATGTCAGCAGCATTATTGGTGCTCGCACGACCGTCGCCTCCAACGTCGCCCGCAATGGTTTGGTAGGTCCATACCCATGTCCGCCCGCCGCCGCGTCCTGAGTTCATGCGCAATAACAGCGTGTTCGTCATGCGTCCACCAAGTCCTCTGCCTCGTCTGCCTTTGAGGTGTGTAAAATATATACCGCCTTCTCGGAGTTTGTTCAACTGTTCCGAACAGTCCTTCATGAACTCTCGTGCAACCTTGGCAGGTGCAACCGTCGCGGCCGTCGGTTCCGTGGCTTGGTACGCTCACCTCTACGGAACCCTGCCCTTCATCGGCGAGGTGCACGCCAGCTCTCTGGCGGAGGAGGGGCTTCACCCGCCCAGCTACCCCTGGTCGCACAAGGGTTGGCTTGATACCTTCGACCACGCCAGGTACGGATTACTCGCTCGCTTCACCAGCTGTATTGAGCTTGCTTCGCGTCCTTCAGCATTCGCCGTGGTTACCAGGTTTATCGTGAAGTCTGCGCCGCCTGCCACTCTCTTGACCGCATTGCTTGGCGCAACCTTGTCGGCGTCTCGCACACGGTTGATGAAGTCAAGGCTATGGCTGAGGAGGTCGAGTATGAGGACGGCCCGAACGATCAGGGCGAGATGTTCCAACGCCCAGGAAAGCTCTCCGACTACATGCCTCCTCCCTACCCCAATGAAGAGGCTGCCCGTGCCAGCAACGGCGGTGCACTCCCTCCGGACCTGAGTTTGATCGTTAAGGCTCGCCATGGGGGCCCTGTACGTGTCTTAGTGCTCTACACGCGTGTTTCTCCACTTACGTGACTCGCAGGACTACATCTACGCGCTACTTACCGGTTACTGCGACCCTCCGGCGGGCTTCGAGATCCGTGACGGCATGAACTACAACCCGTACTTCCCTGGCAATGCCATTTCCATGGCGCGTGTCCTGTTCGACGGTCTCGTCGAGTACGACGACGGCACTCCATCGACGACCTCCCAGATGGCCAAGGATGTTGTTACGTTCCTGAACTGGGCGGCTGAGCCCGAGCATGACGAGCGGAAGAAGATTGGTCTGAAGGCTGTAATTCTCTTCTCCACATTGACTGCCATCTCGCTGTACGTCAAGCGCCACAAGTGGTCGTACATCAAGTCCAGGAAGATTGGTACGTAGTTGTATAAATTGGTACGAGCTTTGCTGACGCGCACCCGCAGTCTACACTCCTCCGGCTAATCTCAAGAACCACTAGCTGTCCATGTCGTAGATAGCCTTTTCAACCTTCGTATCACTGAAGTCGCTGGCGCTGGTCTGTGTGAATTGCGATAGCGACCCATCGAGGTCCGCTCCGAGATTGCGACCTTCGTCGAGGTAGACTTGTCGTATAGAGCTTCTGAAATAATGCATACCAGATACCATCTTCTGTCTTGATCATCTGGTAGAGGCTCCCTGGTGCACACGTACACATTACCTTCGCCGCTGTGAGGGATGAAGGGCGTAGCAACTTGACGCATGTTCGGAATCTTTGGGCACGCATTGGCAACTTCAGCACCAGGCGTCGGTTGGTATGTGGGAAACACCTGCCATTTCCGGATCCCACGGCCGCTGGGCCGCTCGCGATCGCTCTCCACCCGTACTCTCACCAGACAGTGATTGCTGAGTGAACCACTTCCCTGTATCTAACGTTCGTCTACATTATCGCCCCGAGCGAGAAGTCACTACCGCAAGATGTCGTCCGAAAGCTGGCCTCAACAGCTCAAGTGAGTATGGCTGTATACCATCTGAGACGACGGCATGTGCTTACCGCAGCCTTGGGATCATAGAGACTGGGTCGCCAAATGTCTAGGACAGATGACCGATGCTAACAGGGAAGAGGCGCAGGCCGAACTAAGGCAGGTTATATCTGATGCGTTTGTGAACCGTACGCTGTGGACCACGGATTGGGACGGTGTCCAATTGCAAAGGTGCGTGGCCCAGCTCTTGTTTCCCCTTAAGTGTGGTATTTAGCTATGAATCTTAGTCTCGTACAAAAAACGCCTACAGGTCTAACCACCAACGGTCTGAAGCGGAAACTGTGGGTCTCAACTAACCGTCCAATGTATACCTCATGCTAATCGCCGCGCGGAAAGGAACGAGCACAACACCGGCACTCATGAGAAGAAGAAGACGAAGAAATCCCAAATAACAAAGAGCGGGTCGCCGAGTGCGCTAGACCCTAACGACCAAGCTGCGCTGAACCGTAGGGCGGCGCGCTTTCAGCGTGAGCATGAGATCGAGCGACGCAAGACCCTACAGGGCGGCCATAGCCCTTTCGTTCATGCTGCTCGCGCATCATCGTCACTCGAACCCTCTCGCTCAGGAACTCCGGCGTACTACGGAGACGACCCAGAAGCTGACCCGGTGAGTTTGGTTGTCTTTCCGGTCGCTTGCTGCCTCGAACTTTGCCGTGCAGAATGTTCCGAACTGGGATCGCTATACCATCGTCGGCACGAATCAGAACATCTTCAAGGACTACCTTCGGTTAACATCAGTAAGTAAGCAGACCGTCGGGAGCTATGATCTTAACATTATCGTTTGTAGGAACCAAAACCCGAACAGATACGGCCATATGACGTTCTACAGAAAACACTGACCGAACTGAAGAAAAGGTGGCGAGAGAAAGCAAATTACAACTGGATATGTTCGCAATTCAAAAGCTTGCGACAAGACCTCACGGTGCGTGACACACCTGTATCTCGCTTGAGCAGACTTGATGTTGGCCTCTGTGAATGTCCAGGTTCAACGGATCAAGAACGAGTTTACTGTGATGGTGTACGAGATCCACGCTCGCATGGCTCTCGAAGTCGTACGTAATATTATCTCTGGCTGGTTCTCTAATCTTCACGTTTGATTCAGGGTGACATGGTGGAATATAACCAGTGTCAGGCAATGCTCAAGAACCTGTACGACCTGGGAATCCAGGGGAAAGCGGAGGAATTTACTGCATATCGGATCCTGATGCTTATACATGGGCGGAATCGAAGCGGTACACGCCTATGTTTATGTTGGCGGTCGTAACACTGACGTTCGCTCGTAGATCTGAATCTTTATGTAGGTCAGCTAACGCCACAGATGAAATCGAGTCCATTCGTACAGCATGCGCTCGCGGTGCAGCGTGCACTGTCTATGGGAAACTATCATGCGCTATTCGACTTGTACCTGAACGCTCCGAATATGGGTGCTTATATCATGGACCATTTCATTGACCGAGAACGGACAAGAGCTCTTATCATCATGACAAAAGCGTACGTCGAACCGTTATGCTAATAGGCGGGAGCTCATCAGATGTGTATTGGAATTGCAGATATTTGTCCCTTCGGTTATCTTTCATCTCGACAGAGCTTGCGTTTGACAACGTCACACAAGCGAAGGAGTTTCTCGAGCAGCATCGTGTCGGGAACTTCTTCAAGAATCCTAACAGTCCTGACGACGAAAAGATAATGGATTGCAAGGCTGCGCATCAAACGCTAGTTCAAATATTTGAGGAGAAGTATCGCAAGGTGCAAATCAAGGGCGCGGTATAGGTTCCCCTCCCTCTTTGCTCATACCCGTTGCTTCACGGTCACTTCTCTCACCAATGACCGTCCCTCCTGGAGATCTTCGAGCGCCGCTGGACTGTTTACACGGTACGCGTCTCACCCAAGACACTTCGACGCGGAGGCATCCCTTGCATAGGTACAAGCTCGGCGTAGGTGTAGATGGCGGCTGGAGTGCAGTGGAGCTTGGTTATGTCTTCATGTATTTATTCATGCATTGCATTCCCAATGCAGCTAACCTTCCACATTCATGTGAGGGCTGCCAGGAAATCGGTCGGTGCTGAGAGACTAGTCGCGCATGCGTGCAGGAACAAAACGTCGAAGAACAACCTCGCGAACAGTGAAATGCGCAAGAGCAGCAGGAGAATCGAGAATCTGCGGATTCACTCTTGAACGCGAGGGGATCGTGACATAGGTCAGGATCAAAGTCTGCACGCGGGAACTTAATACGTGGAACGGTATGATATAACGTCTACGTACCTTCTGAACCTGACTGTTAACTCTGTTAATGGTGCTTAACCACGTCCATGAGAACGGTTCAGCGTTGTTCAAGCTGAACGGCGATGTTTGTTGATCTTCCGGGTCTTCATAGACGGGTAAGACAACGATGGCAAACCTGAGGGAAATGTCAGCAAAATATGCGCATGTACTATCGCAAGCCCTCACTGACTCGGCATGGGAGAATACAGGACCCCGCTTATAGAGTAGGTAGTCCACGCAGAACTTGATCCCACCTTTGACGACCCAGCCTAGTGCTCGATAGTAATGGTAGGCCACGTAATGCACGAAAAACGGGTTGTCAAACCGGTTCTCATATATCGATGTGAGGCTTTGTGGGACGTTCGGTGGCCAGTAAACTTGCTGGAACGTGGTCCATATGCGCTCGAGCGAGAGGGATTGATTCTACACTCGGTCGTCATCATAATCAAGAATATATCAGCAGGCGGTGAGCTCGTACAGTCGCAGGATCCTGCACGGTTAGGCAATCGAAGTTCCACAGCAAGAAGAAGGCCTCCTGCAGAGTGAGCTGCAAGTGCTCGATATCCTCTAGCAACTCGTCTTCTGGGTTGTTTTCTGACTCTGTCGACGCAGCAGGTAATTCGTCACCTGTTAAAGAGCTCTGCTGAGGCTTCCATGTGGCGCCAGAGGGGATTGCAACAGGTGCGGCCTGGCGACCCTCAGCGAACGCCCTCTCCGCTTCAGCCGCAGCCTCTGCCAAGGCACGCGCACGATCAAGCTTGAACTGACGTCGCTCTTGCCGACGTTTCTCGCGGATCTCCTCGGAGGTCAGATCTTCAGAGATGTGTCAAAGGAATCGAGATGTAGGCATTTGGGACGTACATTTTCCCGCTGCCATCCTCGCGTTCACCTGTCGGATGTACCACGACGGCTCGCTTCGTGAGAGGTCTCCCTTGCCAAAGAAACCTCGTTGCCAGAGAACCATGGCATCCTTGTGGTTTGTAATCCATACTGAACGTGTAGCAGGATCCAAAACGCCTTCGCAGTGCGGATTCTCTACGCGGACCTTGCCGAAGCCCAAGAGACCGAGGACGCGGTGTGGCGAGATGTGCCGGGACTTGTCTGGCTGTATGAGAAGCAGAGGCAAGGGGTGCGCATAGATTCTGTTGTTTTCCGCTTTGCGTGCGCCTGCTTTCCCTGCAGGGCCTCTATGCTGAGAAGGGGCGGTCAGAGACATGGCGTTCCAGGAGCAATTCCAAGCGCAGATCAATATTGAGACGCGGCGTACTACGCGCGCTTCTGCACATTCCGCACTGGCTCTGGACCACCGCGATGTCCTCATTTCGCGACTCCTCCGTGGTTATCCTCGACACAGGCCGCACCGTCGTGCGTGCAGGACTCGGACTCCATGAGCTTCTCAGAACCCCGTCTGTGGTGCGTCTTTCACGTCCGATCATTGCGGGTGTACTCACTACGCGGTTGGAATACAGGAAGTCCCTGCACGCGTTGGGTTGCGCAAGAGCGTGAATGGAGTGCCAGCCGATGATGATATGGTCTCAGAGCCATCTACATCAGCCATCCCAACCTCAGTGTCTACAGCGAAAGTAACTGACTACCTTGTCGGCACGCAACTCGACGAAGCCTTGGCCGCTGGTCAGGAAGTGGATGTGTTCTGGCCGTTCTGCGACGGGGACGTGAAGGATTGGACACAAGCTGAAGCCGTATGGTGCGCTCTCATGTGGTGTGGCGTCTGTGGCAGCCCATCCAACCCTTCACAGGAAATATGTGCTATTTAACCAACTCAGCCTGCGACGCGTTCAGATGGAGTCCCCCGTCCTCCTCGCATTCGCTCCAGGACTCTCGCGTGACGCATACGAACGAATTTGTCGTATGTTCTTCGAACGTTTCAACGTCGCTGGCCTATCAATCATCGAACGTCCGATGGCCCAGTTCTTCGCCGTCACCGTTTCTGGTACAGATCCGAACGGCGTGGTCATCGACATTGGCCATGAGCACACAGATATTACGCCCATATACGAAAGCTTTGTCGTGGAAGGTGCCCGTCAAACTGTCGACTACGGGATTACCGACTGTGAACAGTACTTGGCCCACCTACTGCTCTCGAATCAGTCTGTCATTAACACACTCTCACCTCCCGAGAGCCCGCTCTCTCCAGAAGATCTACGCATGACCCTTGTCGAAGTTGCACGGCAGGTGTGGAAAGAGGGTCTTGTAAAGGTTCTCGCGGAGGGTGAGGCGGCAGACCTGGAAGAGGAGGGCGTAACGGATATTGCAGCGGTCGTGGTCGCAGGGAAAGAGAAGGCGGTCATTGAAAGCGGTATGAAGAAGAAGCAAAACGCCAAGGCGACAGCAGCAGAACTCGCGCGCGCAAAGGAAATAGAGGCCCTCGACCTGGTCACTATCCAATTCCGCGACAAGTCACTTACACTCGGCAAGGAGCGTCACCGCTTCTGTGAACCATTATTCGACCCTAGCCTGTTGAAAGCGATCCCAGGCCTGCCAAGAAACACGGCAGAGGAGAGCATTAGGCCGCTGCAGGCTGCGGTTGGACATGCTGTCTCGCTAACAGAGGTGGACGCAAGGCAGTACATCTGGCAAGGCTTATTCGTCACTGGTGAGCTGACGAATCATATCAAAGGTGAGCCTCTGTAAGCCTTCATGGATATATGTATTCACGAACGTATATTGTAGGCCTCGGGGCTGCCCTGCAAGCACGCTTGGCACCCTTCATACTCAGCCAGGTTGACCAACAGAACGAAGTGCAGCCAAGTATATTCGTACTCTGAAAATACCGGATTACTTCGCGGAGTACAGAGATAAAGGTGACGGCCTCGCATCGTTTTTGGGCGCGAGTATCGTGGCGAAGGTTCGTTGAGTCAGCCAGTCGGCTCGTCGAGCTGCTGATCATGACCCATACCAGATAATCTTCGTCAATGAACCGAACGGCAAGAACTTCGTCACGAAAGCTGATTATGCGGAGAAGGGGCCGAAGGCAATACTCGGACAGTCAGCGTCACTCTTGTAACTTCTTCGTTCGTATGATAGTGGTGATATTCTTCGCTTCCTTCATTTGTGCCAGCGGCATTGCGGGTGAAAAGGGCCCAGATCGTTCGTTATAAGGTAGGCGGCAGATAATACTACAAAAGTTCGTAGCTAAATGACATATTTCTCTTAACGCATATCACTGTGCAGCACTCTCAGCAACAGTGAGGAGATCGCTGTCACCCTGGTCGAGGATGGTCATGACACTGTAGATGTGTAAATCACCCGCTTCACAAGGGAGTATGATGGCGCACATACCCGACACGGAAGAGCTTGCCCGCAGCAGTACCGAGAGCGACGTTAGTGCCAGCAAAGTGGTGAACAGAAGTCTTGGAGAGCATGGCGTAATACTCGAGCTCAGACTTGCGGAGAGGGGGGCAGTTGCCGGCGATCAGGACAAGCTTGGCTGGTTCGCGATGACCAACGTTCGGAAGGGAAGAAGCAATACGTCAGCACAAGGGACCTTCTCAGCGTCACGCTCCAGTCCCCGGAAAGAGCTCTGAAGAAGACATACTCACCCTTGCCGTTACGCATGTGCTTAAGGGCGGACTTGTAGCCAAGGCTGTATTTGCCAGACTTGACGACGAGCGCAAGACGAGACGCAATGGACTCAGTGGACTTTGCAGCCTTAGACTTCTTGGTGGGGGCCATTGCAGTTGTCGGGGGTGGTTGAAGCGGCGGCGGCGGGTGTCTTGACGGCGCGCTTGAGCACAAAAATCTACCCAACACCCATCAGATCGACGCGCCTGATGCGCCTGATGCGCCTTGGGAAACACCCACCGGACGCGCAGTGGTAGCTAAATGTAAGCGCCTGACTTTTCCCGCTTCCCCCATCCGACAGTACTCATTCATTGCTGCTGGGGCAGAAACTTGAACATGTCATGTCCATTGCGTGCGAATTCGGTAGTTTTTCACGATCTTCACCCGGCCTCTGCGCGTCAGCAGTGTGCTGCAGCAAATATGAACAAACAACGACCGCGCTCTCGACCTCCACGCACGCGCCTTACACCGAAGTAAAACGCCGTTCTGGAGGAGACGAAACACAGGGATGCACCGAGTTGCATCCCCAGCCTGCACACGCGGCGACCTACTTGTAATCAAGTTCCGGAACTAGCAATCTCAAGGGAGATCGAAACGCTGTGTGTTCACATTATACGCTCTATGTGTTGAGCGGTGACCGAGGCCATCGGGTAACCTAAGCCTTGCGAGATGGGAAAATGAGATCGATACCGTGTAGGAGAGACGCGTGGATACTTGGACCATGGCATCGCCTCTGGGGACCGTTGAGGTTGAGGCGACGTGGGAAATTGCCGCGCGCATCTTAGTCACTGTGTCTTGATCGCTTCAAAAGCATGCATGCACCCAGCACTGACTGTCCTGAGCGACTTCCTTGCGTCTTCGTTGCGCATGGTGACGTGGATGCGTATCAGGTCAGCTGCACTCGATGAACGGAATACGGCACACCGTGATCAGCGCGGGGTAGGTCGCAACACTGCTCAAGGGGGGCCCTAGGACCCGTACTTCCTGCTTTCACCGAACGGCTCAGTATGAGAGAACCGACGGCACCTGTCGGATGGGCGGGTTGCCGGAGGGGTCTGGTGCGGCTCTTACGCTACCGTCGGCGAGGGGAGACTCAGAAGTTGTTCAACCTCAAAAAAACTGCGACTACAGTACACTCAGCTGTATTTGAAGTTATTGCTTCACTATTCAACTGTAAGCTGGGCACGGTAATCCGTCGCTAGGAGGGAGCAATGGACCAGGAGCCACGGTCCAGCGATGCAGGGTCTGACGACCCTAACCCTAACCTATGGTTCAGCTGCGGGAGCCAAACAGATTGCGCAGGAATGGCGAGCTTGGCTTTTGACTGGTCATAGACTCATCCACTCCTCATTCGCGAAAATACAGAATGGGTCTTCACTTCGTCTTACTACGCACCACATGTAAAACTGCCGAATTCCGAATTCACTGTCTGCACAATTCCGAATAGCGAGACCGTATTTCTCTCCACCCTCTGTACTCTACCTTCCTCTAACGACCAATCTGTGCTCTGAAGTTACTGAGCCGACAACGAACGAGCACACATACCTATATTGTCGTTGACGGTGAGTGTCCGGCACACAGTGGCGCGCCGTCCCGTCTGTCATCCGGAAGTCCATCGGTGTCGAGTCGGGACGTGTGGGGCTGAACGCAACGTGCTGACTATGCTCTGCAATGCAGTGAAAACATGGTCGTTTCGTCGTCCGCCGCTGCGGTCTCTCGTGTTGCCTACCTTGCATCCGATGTCCTTGTCGACTCTCGACCCCCACTACCCGCTGCATCCAAGTTCTCAGAAACGGTCAGTACGCTCTCGGTGCAGCAAGCGGCGAAGCCCTTCTTCAGTCTACCCTCCGGCGCCGACCCAAGCAGCACTCTTCTGCGAAACAGGTCGGCGAGCTTGATCGCATGTACCGCCTCTTCCCATCCCGAGCTCCTCAATCGCCTCCTCGTCCACCTTCCCGAACTCAGCACAACGCCGGTCGTTCTCCATGTTGCCATTGACGATGATCTCTCAGACGTCCTCGTCCTTCGCTCCAGTGTCCCTTTCTTCATCTTCTCACGAACAGCCCAGCAAGCCCACGATAACGCCCTTCTCGCGTCCCGCTTGGCCCGGCTAGAGAGAAAACCCGTGCTGCACGTTTTCGTGGACGTAGAGGGCTTTGTGGAGGAGATTGACGGTGATCGAGTTCTTCCCTTCCTTCTAGAGGAGAGTCAGGCCATCGTCAACGGTCACGTCCTCCCTTCTGACGAGTACGTCCCTGCACTTTATCAATCGTACTTGAGCGCGGCAAGCAGCACTTCGGCCCGACTGAAGCGCGCCATCCGCGCGTTCTCCGAACACGGCTCCGGACAACCTCACACAGTGATCTTGACCCTTGGTCGTCCCCAATTCAAGTTTGACATCGACGGTGTCCTCTTTGTCGATGTCTCCCTCGTCAGCCCTCTCCCCGCGTCAGAAGTCAACAGCCACATCCCACCGAGCGTATCCCGCGTCTTGGTCGTTGAGCAAGTACGGAAGTGGTCGACCAAGTGGACGCCCCTCTACCTCGAGGTTATCAGCGCCATTCAGCACGAAGAACGCGACAACTACCCAGTTGTGCAGAGCGTCTTGCTAGGAGGTGACGTCTCCGCGGTAGACATCCTCAAGCTCATCGAGCATGCGTCACATGCGTCGCCTAGCACGCGCTTGCAGGTTGGTCACCCTTCGAGCCCGACAAAGGCCGCACCTCTTCCTGTTCCTCACGTACCCAAGCACGAGTCGTCGTACCTCAAGATCTTGAACCAGCTTTTCGGAGAACGGTTAGAGATCGCCAACTCTCCTGACCTAGTGGCCTCTCAGGGTCAGGTAGCCACCACCCCAGAATTCGCTCTGGGTCGTATCCGTGGCGAGATTGAGCAGCGTCAGGAGCTTGTCGAAGCGGTAAAGGAGCTTCTCCAAGATCCTGCTGTTTCCCCCGAGCTTCACAATCTGCTAAGCAAATGGCTGCTCAACAAGGACGATGCGCACAAGGCTGGTCAGCTTGGTCAGGAGATTGTCAGCTCTTTGGAAGCTGGCGCTGCCGCCGGGAATGCTGCCGACCGTGTCTTGTCACTGAAGTCCCACTTCCCTGCTCTGTCCCGCTGGATTCTTGGTTCGGATGCGTGGGCCTACGACATCGGTGCCTCCGGCCTGCATCACGCAATTGCTTCCAAGCTCAACGTGAACATCCTCCTCCTGGACACTGTGCCTTACTCTTCGCGCAATGTCAACGACCCTAACCGCCGCAAGCATGATGTTGGCCTCTACGCTATGAATCACGGCGACGTGTACGTCGCTAGCGTCGCTGTATACTCCTCTTACGCTCAGGTCTTGCACGCGTTGATCGAGGCCGACCGCTACGAGGGACCTTCGGTTGTCCTTGCGTACTTGCCGTACAAAACCGAGGAAGACCCGGCACTCTCGCTGCTCAAGGAGACTAAGCTCGCAGTGGATGCTGGCTACTGGCCGCTCTACCGCTGGGACCCGAGCAAGGAAGCATTGGGTCAGGAACCCTTCACCCTTGACTCCGACGCCGTCAAAAACGACCTGCAGCAGTTCCTCGATCGCCAAAATCACCTCTCGCAGCTTGTGCGCTCGAAGCCGCAGCTCGCCGCGGAAATTGTCGGCAGCCTGGGCGAGAGTGTCAAGGAGGCTCGCCGAAAGCGCGCTCAGCAATCTTACGCGGAACTCCTGACCGCGATTGACGCTCCTCCCCTGCTCGTTCTGTACGCTTCCGATGGTGGCAAGGCCGAGAAGGTCGCTCGCCGTCTTGCAACTCGTGGCAAGATGCGCGGTCTTTCTACGACCGTGCAGACCATGGACTCCATCTCTCTCGAGGATCTTGCCAAGGAGGAGTATGTCGCGTTCATCACCTCCGTCGCTGGTCAAGGCGAGTTCCCGCAGAACGGTCGCACTCTGTTCAAGGCCCTGAACGCGCTTGCCGCCCGAGGGGAGAAGCCGCTCATAAACCTCAAGTTCACGGTCTTCGGTATGGGCGACAGTCACTACTGGCCACGGCCAGAAGACGCACATTACTACAACAAGGCGGGTAAGGATCTCGACGCTCGTCTCGAGCAGCTTGGCGGGCAGCGCGTGGCCGAACTCGGTCTTGGTGACGACCAGGACGCCGACGGACCCGAGACCGGTTACAAGGTCTGGGAGCCCCTCGTTTGGAAGGTCCTTGGCGTGGACGCGGTCGAGGTGCACGAAGCGGAGCCGGAGCCGATCACCAACGAGCACATCAAGGTCGCTTCGCAGTACCTGCGCGGTACGATCGCTGAGGGCTTGCAGGACTTCAGCACGGGCGCCCTCGCGCCGAGCGACACCCAGTTGACCAAGTTCCACGGCATCTACCAGCAGGACGATCGTGACATTCGCGACGAGCGCCAGGCGCAGGGAGTCGAGCCTGCTTTCTCCTTCATGATTCGTGTGCGCATGCCCGGTGGCGTCTGCTCGCCCGAGCAGTGGCTCGCCATGGATCAGATTGCGGATGAGCACGGCAACGGTTCGCTCAAGATCACCACTCGCCAAACCTTCCAGTTCCATGGCGTTATCAAGCGCCACCTGAAGAAAGCGATCCAGGACATCAACCGTGTCTTGCTTGACACCCTCGCTGCTTGTGGTGATGTCAACCGGTACGTACATCAACTCTTCACCCCTCGAACAATAACTCACGGCCCTCTAGCAATGTCATCTGCTCTTCTATCCCCTCCATCTCGAAAATCCACAAACAGACCTATGAGTTCGCCAAGTATGTCAGCGAACACCTCATCCCTCGCACGACCGCGTACCACGAGATATGGCTCGACAAGAAGCTGGTTGCGGGCGAGGCTCTGAAGGATGTTGAACCGCTGTATGGCGAGTTCTACCTCCCCAGAAAGGTGTGTTTGTAGCCCGCTGAGTCGGACGCAATATTGACTCGCCCTCGCAGTTCAAGATCGCTGTCGCAGTTCCACCGCAGAATGATGTCGATGTCTTTGCGAATGACGTCGGATTCATCGCTATCGTTGACGAGAAGGGCGAGCTGGCTGGCTTCAACGTGACTGCTGGTGGCGGTATGGGTGTCACCCACGGCAACAAGAAGACCTACCCTCGCACTGGCTCGCTTCTCGGTTTCTGCACGGTTGAGCAAGGACACGATGTTGCTGAGAAGATTATGTTGGTGCAACGTGACAACGGTAACCGGGCAGAGTGAGTCCCTATTTTGTGTGACTGTGTAGCGAGTCGTTGAGCTGATCTCCATTTTCTCTAGTCGTAAGAACGCGCGTCTGAAGTACACGATCGACCGCATGGGCCTGGAAAACTTCAAGGCAGAAGTCGAGAAGCGTCTCGGCTACAAGCTGCAACCCGCACGTCCGTTCTCGTTCGACCGTAACATCGACGACTTCGGGTGGATCCGCGGCGATGACGGCAAGCACCACTTCTCCTGCTTCATCGAGAACGGACGCGTACAGGACGAGCCCGAGCGCGACTTCAAGACCGGTCTCCGCGAGATCGCCAAGGTGCACAAGGGCACCTTCCGCCTGACGACAAATCAGCACCTGGTCATCAGCGACATCGACAACGCAGACGTGCCCCTCATCAAGGAGCTCCTGGCCAAGTACAAGCTCGATAACCTAAACTACAGCGGCCTTCGTTTGTCATCCTCGGCATGTGTCGCGTTCCCCACTTGCGGTCTTGCGATGGCCGAGTCTGAGCGGTACCTCCCGATCCTCATCGACAAGGTCGAGAAGATCTGCGAGGAGAACGGGCTACGCAACGACTCGATCGTTATGCGCATGACTGGGTGCCCGAATGGCTGCGCTCGACCATACCTGGCGGAAATCGCATTCGTCGGCAAGGCGCCCGGCTCGTACATGATGCTCCTCGGCGGTGGATACCACGGTCAACGTATGAACAAGATCTATAGAGGTACGCATTATCTCCTGTGGCAACGGGATTGGCTCTGATATACCTCCCGCAGATGCCGTGACAGAGCCGGAGATCCTTGCTATCCTCAAGCCGATGATCAAGCACTACGCGCTCGAGCGGCTCGAGGGTGAGCACTTCGGTGACTTCGTTATCCGGCAGGGCTACATCGCGCCAACGGAGTCGGGCATGACATGGTGGGACAAGGCCGGCGGCGAGGGCGTGCACAAGGAGGTGGTTGCGTAGGACAAAATCTTCCCTGATTAATGGAACAAAAGAGTGGCATGCGCGCAATGTTTTAGTAGATGTACAACATGGATACAAGTCTCTTATACCGTACACCCGTACTATGCAATCATTTTCAAGCCTGTCCAGTATTCTGACATTACTGTGGCCCAGCCCACCGAAGTCCCGGCTATCGCAAGTGTAGCGAGGTAGTGGATAAAGATACAAATTCCGTTCAAATCAGATAAGGTATAGATTGGTGCAAAAAGTCTAAAATAGTCCCTACGGGCCTCCGACGGAAGTGCTTGAGTGCATCTCCGGGGCAGATGTGGGCGTGAGCGTGCAGGATCGCGGAGCAAGAACGGGGAAGAGGACGTACTGCAGAGGAGCGGGACTCCGTCTCCCGCTCAGAGCTTCGCCGCGACGGCAATAGAGCGGGAACCACCGAGTGGAGCAGACGGGCTCCGCCATGCAGGAAGCTTGTGATTTTCGACTTTGGCCTGCGCACTGTTTCTCGCAGGGAACGTTCCGAATTTTGAGTTTTGGTCACAGATGCGGTCAGGCGAGATGTGATATTATACAACAACACGATGATGAGTTCCAGTCAAATCTACTAGTGCTGCAATGAGCGGTTTTCTTACGCATTCTTGCTCGCCTTGGCATCAGCAAGGGACTCCTTGAGGCCAGTGATAACCTTATCCAGGTCACCGCGCTCGGGTTGCACCACGGAAACACCCATGTGGCTGGGGAGATGGTTAGCATGAGCCCACAGAACATCACAACCTCCCGGACACTTACCCAATGCGGAAGTACTTGTCTAATGTCATGAGTGGTCAGCGTTTGGGGATCGACGACGTAAACGATGTATAGTCCGTACCTTTGTACACCTTGTGGATACCGCCGGTAACAACGATACCCTTCTGCGCCATCCGGCCGACAACGTCAGAGGGGGCCAGCCCCTCGGGCAGCCAGATCTTGATCATAATTCAGCCATCATTCACGGATCGCCAGGTTTATGGGCATACCGCGGTCAAGCCATTGGCAGTGGTGTGAGGATCGGATGGGACCAAGGACAGGCCGAGCTCCTTGGCGGTGTTCCTGATCCGCTCAGCAGCCTCGATGTGGGCCTTGAAGCGTTCCTCAAGACTGAGCTTCGGATTTCTCAGAATCTCGAGCAGCGCCTGCCGGTACGAGACGATGAGGTTGGTCGGAGGGGTCGCAAAGTAAGAAGGCTTTCCGGCCTCATAGGCCTGCATGATGGGAAGCCATCGCTTCCAGCTCGAGTAATAACCGGCAACCGGAGCCTTGCGCTCTTGGCTGACCTGTCGGGCAGTATTGGCAAGTAGGTCAGTTGTAGAAAAATGTGGACGTTACCTTGAGAGCCTTCTGGCTGGCGACGACAACGCTGATGCCAGGAGGGGCGCCGAGACCCTTTTGACTCGCGGAAACGACGACGTCGATGTTCCAGTCGTCCATGCGAATCTCCTCACTGGCCACAGAGCAGACGCCGTCTAAGATGACCTTGGACGGTGTGAGATATAACGTATGAGATACATGACGTGCGACATACCAGAGATTCCGGAGCCAGCCGCTTGCAGACCTCGCCAACCATCTTCGCGTCGGACAGGACTGCGGTAGAGGTGTCAACGTGGGTGAAGCAGACGAGCTTGTACTTCTTCGCCTTCAACGCTGCCTCGAGTTCGTATTGGGGAACAGCCTTGCCGAACTCGGCGTGGAGCTCGTCGACGTTCGCGCCATACGAGCGGAGGCTGGTCACATTAAGCATCAGAATACACAGAAGGGTGCAGCACGGCAATAGCTCTGCACAAACGCACCAGTCTGCAAAGGCCTCGCCGAAGTAGCCGCAGTTGAGGAGGAGCGCGTCTTCACCAGGCTCGATCAAGTTCGCAGCAACCTGGAAGGAGAACACCATGGCGTCGGTATATGTGCACGTACCACGGCGAGGGAAACGTACCTCATCCCAGCCGAGGGTACCTGACCCGGCGATAAGGAACGGCTGGCCGGTCTTGGTGAAGACCACCTCTCTGGAACCGCGGCATGAGCGTCGGCGGACCGGACTGGCCGGAACGGAGGGAGTGCGCACCTTGTCATGCGGATAGCATCGCCCATGATGGGGATGAAGTCTGCGCCGGCGTGGGCGAGAGGGGGAAGTGCGTTGGCATAGAGGACCTTGCGGGCGACATGCGGTGAGAACGAGAGGACACTGGCACGGGCGGGAGGTGACTCACCTCGTCCGAGACTTCTATGGGGCCGGGGATGCTGCAGCCGCGTCCTCAGTCAGGTTATCTGCAGAGCAAGCCAGAAAGCACTTACACCAGCAACCTGCAATGGTTCCTCCATGTTGAAGACACGTCTACACAACACCTGGAAATACGTACTTGTGCGGGGGCTGAGCAGTCGGCGTCAATACATGAAGGTTGTCGCCAGACCGCCAAGTGAGCTCACCTGCTTGAATGTCGACATGGGTGCAAAGAGCGAAGGACGATCAAGTCTAGGAGACGAGGTGCGGGTATGTCTAGTGAGCAACTGGGCTCGACGAAGGGGAGAAAAGAGGACGGCGGATGGTGGTCTGAGGACAAGATGGGGAAACATTGCGGGAAAAGTCAAGTCACCTGATTGGCGCAAGGCGCAGTGTGTCTCCTAAAGAGTCTGTTTCGCTCGGTGTTCCGCGACACCGCAAAGCAATCCGTGGCCGTGGTGCAGCTCGTTTCAACCCGCGGAGGCTCAGGTATTATATATCTACCAAGACTATGCCATACGACACAGCGACGAGTCACAGAAGGGGAGGGGTTTGGGAGGGGTACGCCCAAGAACGCCGCCATAGGAGCACCGGCACCCCTCGTGCATACGCAAATATGGCCCATCCGAGCCCGTCCAGTCCCAGGAACGTGCACCCATACACTTCGCAAACAGGGGGGCCGGAGGACGTGCGCAGACGAAACGACTTCTAACCTATCCCTAGTGCAAGCCCTACTCACCCCTAGCGACCATTCAGCGACCGCACCGTCTCTCCTCCATCTGCTGTGCCGTTTGTATAGCTCCCACCCCCAGCCATGCCTGCGATTGTTCTCTGCAAATCCGTCCATTCCGTCTCGCGGGGTAGCGCCATGTCCCCAATGTCGTAAACGTAGAGCTTTCCGTCGCTGCCTCCGAGAGCGGCACGCCGTCCATCCTTGTGATCCCATTGTAGTTTGTTGATGGCACGTCCTTGCCCCACGGTTGTCGACACGACCGGAACCTAGTTCCATTGAGATCGGAGGCCCGGAGCGTGAGAGAACTCCGCCACCTACCTCCGTGTCCGAGTTAAGATTCCACAGGTCAAATTTACCGGAGCCATCGACGGAACCAAAGACTGCAGGATGAGCTGGGTGCCATTTCACGTCGTAAACATAGTCATCTGCTTCGTCGAAGGAATACAAGGGTGCGACAACGTTTGCGCTTGTAGACGGCTTGGCGAGTGACTTTGCACGCCAAAGCTTGACCGTCCAATCCACAGAGCACGTCAGGAATAGGTCCGAGAAATCGACGGGCCCGTGCAGCGGGTGGAAGTGCAGGCCCATAACTGGCCCTGAATGTCCCTTGTAGACATCGTATTGGTTGAGACCCGCCTTGGCGCCGGCCCGATCGTACCTGTTGGCCTGGTACACATTGCCTTCTTCCGTGCCGACCCAGAACGTCGTGGTCTCATTGTCAGGGAAGTTGAGCGTCGTAATTGCTACTTCTCCCGTCTTGTTATGTCCGGCATGGACAAGCTCGAGCGTTTCCTGCGGCCAATCTCAGCACATTCGTAATACCATCGGACTGGACGTATGTACCTGGGGTTGCGCGAGCATGTCGACGAGCCAGCTGCACACCGTGCCATCTGTGCTGCTCGTGATCAAATTATGCGCGTTCTGCGTGCCGACCATCTGCATCGCGTAGACCGGATGCGTGTGACCCGCCGCAGACAAAGGTGTCTTCAGCACCGGGAGATGCTTTGATCGAGTATCCCATAGGAGGATCTGTCCCGAGTACGTCCCACCAAAGATGAGATTTGAATGGAACGGAGAGAACGTTACGGAAAGAACGTCTGACTGCGAGGGTTTAAGTCGAGTCGAGTCCTCGTTTTGTGAAGGCTCTATGACGAACCTGAGAGTGGAAGACAAACTCCGGGCGTTCCAGGAGGTGCATATTCCACACTGCGACGATCCCATCGGGCTCGTTGAGTGCGGCCGGGTTCTTGTTGTATGATGCACAACTTAACTCCGGATACTACACTCTTCCATGAGGGAGATCACAGATGGATGGAAAGGGAGGCGTACCTTTGGCGACCAATCTACATCTGTGATAGATCGGTTTTTGCCATACCGCTCGTCATAGAATTCGCACAGACGTTTGACTCTCCGGCCCTCAGAATCATCGCTACGCACGTCAGCTATGACACGCGAAACTACTGCGAATGCAACTTACGCGCCGGTCTCTGTGCCGATGGTGTAATCGCGCACATAGTCGTAGTTATCATTCAGTGCCCGCTGGATGATCTTAGTGGAATGCTCTACGAAGTCAAGGAACTCGGGTGCAGAGAAGATGCTCGCTTTCTCCTCCTCCGTCATCTCTGCAAAAGGTTGGCTACCTCCCTCGCAAGATACAACGCACGCTTACCTCGGATTTCCGCCTCAATCTCCTTGTCGAGTTGAACGCTCTCCTCCTCGAGCTCCTTCTCGCGTTGGGCGCGTTCCGCCTCTGCTACCTCTCGTTCCCGGAGAAGACGTTGGCGTATCTCCTCTTCAGAGGTTGCAGTAGAAGACTCCTCTTCGAGAGCCATAGTTTGCACTTCCTTGTTGTAAATTACGCGTTCCTGCATAGCGGATTAGTTCACGGTTGACAACGGCTGCGTAGCCAGCAGACCTTCTGAGGCAACTCGAAGAGCTCTTGCTCCATGTCAATTAGGTCGGGTATCATCCGTGGGGTCATCTCTCTGGAACAGTAAGACACCACGCCGCGCGTATGTATACATACGCGCACCTGTCCATAACATGGTCGGTGCCGCCATTGGACATCATCATAGTCGTTCCGAAACTGAGGCGGTCAGAAGTCACATCGCTCTGTCTGCTTGCACGGCCTGATTGAGATTGAGACAATGAGGATGGGCCAGGCAGGGGAGTTGAGGACGGCAAGAGAGGTGTACCGGGTATTGAAGAAGATGGAGAATCGACAGGGTCGAGCGTTGTCCTGCGACTGGGCCCGATGAGGGTAGAGACGAGGTCGTCAACATCTCGTTGAGCAACGGCAATACTCGATGACTGGTGTGAATACGATTCAGCATGTTCACAGTCGTGTCACGAAACATGCGTGCATACCGGAGACCCTTGGGCTCTGCGTTCCAGCTCCTGCTGCTTTCTGAGCTCCTTGGCTTTCTTGAGCTCGGCGAGCTTTGCTCGCTTTGCCTCGATCTCTGCTCGCCGTCGGTCTGACATCCCGCGTGACTGCTGCTGTAGCCGTGGTCGTGGTCAAAAGTTGATGGCAGGACCGGGATTTACGAGAGCGTGGTCGCGTCAATTCAGGTGTAACGACGCGCTTGACGCCGACTGGATCTCTTCGTCGAACCATTTGCTCGAGAAATACAGTATGCATATATATCCCGTTTCCAACCTTTCGTGATTTCAACCTTGCCGGTGCTCCATCGATCGCCTTCGAGGTCCCAAATAGCGCAGATGGCCTATAGTCCGCTTCACGATCTCCCATCGACCGGGAAGACGCGTCTCACTGACTACTCGAAGTGGAGGCTCTCTGTTACGGACGATGGTCGTCATACATGGCATTATCTCAGGACTGATGAGGAGTGCGAGAGATGGCCGCAGACAGTACTAGACAAGTACTGGCTTGGACTACCCTTGGTGCGTCTCTTATAGCTCCCACCTGATCGCGAACTTAGCTGGCATCTCCCAGGACTTGCCCGCCTTGCCACCTGCAAAAACTGCGCTTGAGGCTGCACGCAATGGCTATACGTTCTACAAGCACCTCCAAGCACATGATGGACACTGGCCAGGAGAGTATGGCGGGCCCATGTTCTTACTCCCCGGCCTTGTCATCGGATCCTACGTGACTGGCATGCCGTTCAAGCAGGAAGAACGTCTAGAGATGATTCGCTATCTGCTGAATAGGGCGCACCCAGAGGACGGGGGCTGGGGAATGTATGTCCTCAAGTTCTTGGTGCAATGTTCACCCGCTAATACTGCCAAGCCATGTCGAGGGACCATCCACAGTCTTCGGAACAGCATTGAACTACTGCGTCATGCGCATCCTTGGGGTCCCCGCGGACCATCCTGCTCTAGTCAAAGCGCGTGCTACCCTGCACAAGCTTGGTGGTGCGACTGGTGCGCCAGCCTGGGGAAAGTTCTGGCTTTCGGTCTTGAATGTCTACGACTGGGAGGGAAACAATCCCATCACACCGGAGCTCTGGTACGTGGCGTAACGCTTTAATGGCAGTTGTTACTATATTATGATGTAGGGTCTTCCCCGACTGGCTCCCGTTCCATCCCCATAAGTGGTGGATACATACTCGCACCGTTTACATACCCATGGCATATCTTTATGGTATCCGCTACAGGATGGAGGAGAACGACCTCGTCCTCGCCCTTCGAGAGGTATGTACGAGACATCCTCGTCATAGCCCATGTCTCAAACCGGATTCACAGGAGCTTTACCCTACGGATTACTACAAAATCGACTGGCCGGCCCAACGCAACAACGTTGCGGCGGCAGATCTCTACATGCCGCACACAACGGTTCTGAACTCGATGTACCTCATCCTTGGCGCATACGAACAATGTGCCATCCCGCCTGTCCGTCGTATGGCCCTCGACAAGTGCTACAGGCTCATCGTTCAAGAGGACGAGAATACCGGCTACCAGACCCTTGGCCCAGTTTCTAAGATGATGAATCTCATCGTTCGCGCGCTCGTTGACGGGCCTGAAAGTGATGCGTACAAGCGCCACATGGCGGCCCGAGACGACTTCATGTGGGTCGGCGCCGAGGGCATGATGATGACGGGCACAAACGGCAGCCAACTCTGGGACATCGCATTCATCACGCAGGCCCTCGTGGAATCCGGTCTCGCAGAGGAACCTGAGAACCGTGAAAGCCTGATCAAGGCTCTCGAATGGCTTGACATGACTCAGATCAAGGACCACCCGCGGCACTTCAAGACATCGTACCGCCATCCCACGAAGGGCGCATGGCCATTCTCGACTCGGACCCAAGGATACACTGTAAGCGACTGTACCGGAGAAGGTCTCAAGGCCGTTCTGTACATCCAAAACCACGTCGAGGGCGCGCCGAAGCTAGTCTCAGAGCGGCGTATGCAGGATGCTGTGGATATCCTCCTTGACATGCAGAACACGGATGGTGGATTTGCCAGCTACGAACTCATTCGCGGGCCTACTTGGCTCGAATGGCTGAATCCTGCGGAAGTCTTCGGCGATATAATGATCGAGCACAGCTACCCGGAGTGCACGACCTCTGTCATCACCGCTCTGTCCATCTTCCGTCGCCATTATCCCGAGTATCGCAAGGAAGACATTGAGTAAGTGGCTCCTCAACTCTGCCGCCGTCTTTGCTGATGAAGTGCTGTAGCCGTGTCATGGCCGGTGCTGTCCGATTCCTGCATGCAGCTCAAAAACCTGAAGGCGGCTGGTATGGTTCGTGGGGGATCTGCTTCACATATGCGACGCAGTTCGCTCTTGAAAGTCTGTCTCTGGTCGGAGAGACATACGAGAATAGCGCCTCCGTACGACGGGCATGTGACTTCCTCATTAGCAAGCAGCGTACGGATGGTGGGTGGGGCGAAAGCTACAGGGTGAGTTGTTTCGTCAGTGCACTACAGAACGTCGTCCTGACGTTGATTTTAGTCTTGCGAGCTCGGCAAATGGGTCGATCATAAGGAGACTCAAGTCGTGCAGACGGCATGGGCGGCGATGGCACTCATGTATGCCCGATACCCCTATCCCGAGCCTATCGAACGCGCCGTCGCGCTCGTAATGTCGCGACAGCGACCAGACGGCTCCTGGGCACAGGAGGCGATTGAAGGGGTTTTCAATAAGAACGTCGCGATCGCGTATCCGAACTTCAAGTTCTCGTTCACGATCTGGATGCTTGGCAGGGCACACAAGTACCTGGAACAGCTGAAGAGCACATCCAATGGCAATGGACGGACCCATTAGAGTAGGGGATGCATAGACTATGAATTTATCAATAGTCTACTTCAAGTTCATCTTCAGCTATCTAATACGTTTCAATTCACTTGTCGTTCAATGCTGTAAGCTTCACTTCAAGTGATATCGTGAAGACGCGTCTGGTACACGTGTACTCGGGGAGACGCGACTTGACCATCGCCGCTGATGGCGACCGCCACGTTCGCCTCTGTCACTGACCTCCATCTCGCCTCTGTCCTGCTGCTCGAACTTTCCTAGCCATGTCTTCTGCATTCGCTGACCGTCCGTCCAAGACTCTCGTGCTCTTCGATGTCGACGACACGCTCACGCCTTCACGCCGAGTACGTCTCGAGTTCGCATCGCGTAAATCTTGTTGAATGCGAGCACGCGCCCCCAGCTCGGGTCGCCAGAGATGCTAGAGCTCCTCCGTCAGCTCCGGAAGAAGGTCGTCATCGGAGTGGTAGGCGGCTCGGACTTTGTTAAGATCTCCGAGCAGCTCGCTATTGGAGGTGCCAACCGTGCGTGCTTGGCCGTGAATACCTCAATCCCGCACTGACGTTGCCGTATAGCCCTCGAGGAGTTCGACTACTTCTTCGCAGAGAACGGCCTGGTTGCCTACAAGCTTGGAAAGCAGCTCTCACAACAGTCATTCATCAGCTGGATTGGTGAAGAGAAGTATAAGAAACTCGTGAACTTCATCCTTCACTACATTGCAGACCTCGATATACCTATCAAGCGGTGCGCCCCTTCTTGACCTGCGCGTGCGATTTCATTTGACAATGCTTATAGGGGAACGTTCATCGAGTTCCGCAACGGTATGATCAACGTGAGCCCAATAGGCCGTAACGCGACGTATGTTACTTCTTCTTGATGTTGCAGTGCGTTAATAATGGTCTGCAGTGTCCAGGAGCGCCATGACTTCGAGAAATTCGACAAAGTGCGTACCCAACGTCTGCCCATCGCTCTTCGCTCAATTTGTTCTACACAGGAAGCTGGCGTTCGGGCAGAGTTCGTGCGCGTGCTGAAGGAGAAGTTCCCTGATTATGGCCTGAAGTTCAGCATCGGCGGACAGATCTCCTTCGATGTCTTCCCTAACGGCTGGGACAAAACTTACTGTCTGCGCCATGTCGAGACGAGGGCTTCTCAGAGATCCACTTCTTCGGCGACAAGACGTTCGAGGTATATTCGACTGGTTGTCTATATTGGGGCCTTTTACTGACTGGCTCATAGGGTGGCAACGACTATGAGATCTTCTCGGATCCCCGCACAATTGGGCATACGGTCAAGAGCCCGCAGGACACGATGCGCGTCCTCAAGGAGCTGTTCTTCACCTCTTAGTCTAATCGCTACGACGACTTCTGGACGGGATATATAGGAACAAGCGCTAGTAATACATTCCTGCTATACAGGCCACACTTAAGAACTAGATCTATCTATACTCTACCACGCCATCTTCGCCAAAGCACAGTGCTCACACCACCCGCGAACGCAAGCGCGGCGATGCATATTGAGAAGGTGGTCTGCCAACAATGCGGGCCACGACATACGTCTCCGTCGCTTGAGACTGGCTCTCCGGATACAGACGACGCCCGGTTGGCGAGGAAGGCATAAAGGTATGAGAATATCGTTGTCCCGACGAACGGGGCGTACGAAATAATGCCGAAGTTGCGGCCCAGATTTGCAGGACCGTAGATGGCACTGAGAATACCCGGACTAAAGAAGCTGTGTTAGCAGCTCACATTGACAGGGGTTATAAGAGAAAGGGGCGCACAGGATCGTGAACGTCGTACCATAGGAGGCACCTACTCCAACGCTGAGTATGCCCATGCTCGCTTCTTGCGGAGGTGCTCCTGCAGCATTGTTTGCCACGAAAGACACAAATGCGAGCAATAGTAGCGTACAGGCACCAAGCAAGAACGCTATCCTGGACAGGTAATGCCGTCGAGGGAATGCGTAGTAGACCAAACTCTTGGAGTTGTCATCGATGAGTGGTGCGCTCTCTGCTTCATTAACGTCTCCAAGCTCGTACCGGGAACTGCCAGGCGAAGGCCTTCGTTCCCTCGAATCAAGGTCAACCGTGGGCCGCATATACGAGATGGGTACTGGGGCAATGAAGTCCGCCAACGGGCCAATCACAAGCCGGGAGATCGTGTTTGAGAAGGAGAGGAGCTGCACTTGTATTGTGATGGATGAGCCGGCCGCTTGCGGAGCTAGTGGAGCGAGAGCAGAGATGCTGAGAGAACCAAGAGACAGGAAGATGAATGACAGGTTGGTGATGACCATCTCGGCCTACCCAAGTCCATGTAAGTAAGAGCGGACGTTGAGGCGACAGAATCGATACATACACATCCGACGACGACAGCAATCACTGCGATCAGGGCCCAAAAATGAGGGTCTTGCGCGAGGTCGAGTGTAGAGCCATGCTGTGGAGGAGCAACCTCAGTTCGCTCTACGGTTACAATATCGACCTCAATTGAAGGAGCCTTCTTCGGGGACTCTGCTCTGAGCGGCGAGACAGAGTGCCGTCGTGAAAGTAAAGGGGAGGTCTCAGCCGATGAGACACGAGCTTCAGATGTTGAGATCTCTTGCTGGGACACGCGGCCAGCTGCATCTTCAGCCTCACGTGGGGCAAGGGACGTTGTCGGCGATCGTCCTGGAAGGAATCCGGCGCCGAATAGGTGGACAGCGCCAGTCACAATGGCGAGCAAAGAGAGAAAATGTGTGACGTTCAGTGCTCCATTCTTCGTGAAGATGCGCTCGGCAATGAGAGAAAGAAGTAGAGGCGAGCATCCGAAGAGGGCCATACTCGTTCCAGATGCGACACCAATGTAATGGGGAAATGTTCGTGTCGCGGAGAATACGAAAGAGAAGTATCTAGATCATAAGTGAGGTTCAGACAATAGACACAGTATGGATACACGCACGAGAACACGGTGCCAACGCCAATCAGCCCGAAGTAGAGGACCATACGCCTGAACACCCCAGTCGTGTCGGTCGTGCTGGTGTCTTTGGGGGGCACGCCAGCGATCTCATAGGCGAACAAACCGAATCCAAGGGAGAAGCAAATCCCGGCAACGAAAGAGCAGGTGCGGGCGCCGCGAGTGTCGAAGACCTTGCCTACCAAGGCAGCAATTGGGTATTGACCAACCATACCACTGCGAACCAGAATTGTCAACATTGATCCGTCGTAGACATGGAATTAGAACACACGCGAGGGCAATGGTTGTCAATTGGGGCTGCGTGAAGTGATGATGCTCTACGAGAGCTGGAGAAAAGAGAGGAAAACTGTATAGACCTCCCGCCCACAGCCTGCACGAGGATGTGTCAGATTAGCTCATGGTAGACGGAGACATAGCTAGCTGTTGGACTCACGCGTTTCCTGCGATTGCAACACAGCGCAGGCATATCTTACCCCAACTCAGATTCGACATGGTATGACAGGAGACGGGAGACTAGGACAAGAGCACGTGGTGGTCTCTGCCTATGTTCGTGTGAGAGCGTATCGCCGAGTCATGGGCAGCGATGTGGCGCTTTCACATGCTTTGCAGCAACTGAGATACTGGACTTGTCTTGAGTTCAGTACGACATATGAACTAGCTGACTGTTTCACGGCGAGTAAACTAGGCAAGATTATCCCAGTGGCGACCGAACAGACATGGATGCTACTTAGTAGATGTAAGGACAAGGTATGAGGAGCGAACGACAGGGCTGGTGTAGTCTATGCGGAAGTAGGAGGCTTTACTTCCTGGGCAACGTCCGCATTGCTGTCACTGGTCACAGGGGTTTCTTGGACCGTCTCTTGTTGATTGGTTGCAGCAGAAGGCTTCTGCACAAGTTCCTGCTCGGTGGCAGCGGCGGCCATCTCCTGCTGAATGATCTTGCCAGCAAGAGCTCCAACTTGTACGTCGGGCCTCTGAAGCCGGGCCTCCTCCATCTTTTTGCTCACAGCATCGAAAATCTTTTTGCCGACGCCTAGAGGTGCTCGCTCCCAGCGCACGACCCGCATACCTACACCCGCCAACGGATGCTTCTCGAGGTATCGGACCCACCGCTCGATGACCTCGGGGTCGGTATCCCAAGCTTTGATGACGCGCTTGTGTGTCTTGCGGTCAAAGTTCTCCTGTGACTTCTTGTGCACGAACGGGCCCTTGAGGACTGTCCACAGGCTGCGTTGAATTGGCAAGGGCGCCGGCTTCGAGATCGGGATGGCCAGAGCGGAGGCAGTATGTGTCACAAAGTGGGAGAATAGCTGGAGGAGAGGGACATGGTACGAGCGCAGGTGGATGATCGCTGCCGGGATGCCATACGTCCGTGGGTGGTAGATGGGCTCGAACAGTGACCGGCCGTGTATGATTGCAGCAGCAATCTCTTCTTCCGACACGTTCGCCAGGTCAACTTCTTCCGAGTCTTCTTCAAACCCCTCAATGCCCTCCATATCTTCGAATGCCTCTATTCCTTCCATCTCATGTCCACTGGCGGCCGTGACCGATGCAGCAGCGCTATCGAGCGCAGCTTCTGCATGTTGCTCCGGAACGACTTCGGAGGCATAACGCCTTTGCAGAACAGGAGTGACGGTCCTAATGACGTGCTATATGAGCGTTCGGTGTGTATCCTTAGAACCTGCGGACGTACGAAGTGCTCGCGACTCTAGCCCTAGTCTCGAGGTGAACGGCTCTGCAGGCGCCTGTTGCAGATGCAGAGGCACGCGAAGCCCAGCTCCTTGCGGCCCTCAGAGGCACCCGAGCAAACATCTTGAACACGACCACAGCACCGTGGGTTTTATGGCAGGGCGGGGCAGTCCCGAGGTGGCAGAGCGAAGACAGAGCGTAAGCGCCCAAACGCGAACTCTGCCGCTTAGCTAGCGCCTATCACGCGCGTCTAACCAGAGCCGCGTCTCATTTCTGGTCGCCGCACGCGTCCTAACCTCTGTCCTCCAACTCCCGTTCTGCGGTTTCTCTCCCCTACGTCTTCTTTAGCTCCATCTAACGCGTAAAAATGGCGGCGAAAGAGAATTTGCCTCTGCGAACACCCGAAGCGGCGGCAGAGCCACCAGCCAAACGCCGTAAACTTTCGCCACCCCAGGCAGATGTCAACCACAACGCGCCGAGCTCTACTCCTGCCGCGACACAACCACCACCGACGCAATCGCAGAGCCAGACAAGGAGGATTGGCTCATCCCAGAGTACGAGTCAGCCTCAATCCTCATTCGCCGATGTCTTGGCGCGTTTGAAGGAGAGCACAGCGGAGAGTCGCGGTACGTGTCCTGTTAGCTAGACATGCCTGAAGTTGCGCGATATATGGCCATATTGCCACGTTCCAGAACTGAATTCATTCTGTCTTTGCTTGCGCTTATTCTTCTCTCTGTTGTACAACGACTCATCTCGTATTGCTTACCAATACAGAGGCTGAAGGAGGCGCAGATCAATGGGCACGGCCTCCACTACCGCGACTCAATACGAAAGAGGATCCTATCGGTACATATTTCCCTGCACTTTTCTGTCATCGGCCCTAATACTTTTGATAGTCTTCCAGCAGATTGATATAGAGGATTCAACAGAGTATGGCGGCGGGCCTACATTGCGGATGTTTGGGGTCACACAAGTGAGTATCGCCCTGGATTGTGTCACCTTCCGCTCGTCTCTTGGATTTACCTCTGAGAGAACATCCGGTTATAGTACAGCATGACTAACGATCTCGACAGGCAGGCAATGCTGTCCTCGCGCATGTCACGGATTTCCACCCATATTTTTACGTCGCTGCCCGCGGGGTTTCTTGCCAGGTGATGTAGAAGCATTCCGGTCGTACTTGAACGTATGCATCATCCGGCATCCAATGCAATTGTGGTACGCTCATCACCTATGTCCTAGAATATCGCATCTGGAGGATTTGTTCGGCACGTCTCCCTTGTCACTAAACGATCTCTCTGGGGGTATCGCGGAGATGAGAAGGTGCCCTTCATTCGCATCGAAGTATCAGACCAGCGAAGTCTGCCAAAGATCAGAGATAAGTGGCTCATTAATATGCTATTTCACGACGCTCACCTGCCTGTGATATCCACGCATTTTCGAACGGGGTGAATGCCACTTCAACAATCTGTTCAAGTCCGAAAGTGTTGCAACCTTCGAGTCTAATATTGCTTACGTACTGCGCTTCATGATTGATGCTAAGGTCAGCGTGAACGACGAGGGATGATTGCAGAGGCTAAGATGCCTTTTTTGCAGATCGTCGGCATGAACTGGGTAGAGCTTCCAGCAGGAAGTTATAAGATCCTGCAGGGCGATGATAAGAAGTCGCATTGTCAGCTGGAGGTAGCCGTTAAGTGAGTTTTCGGGCTTACACAATCCACGGCACCTACTTACCTTTCTACACAGATGGGATAGGATCATCTCACATCCAGCAGATGGGCCGTACTCGCACATCGCCCCTCTGCGGATCCTAAGCTTCGATATTGAATGCGCGGGGCGCAAAGGTATCTTCCCGGAGGCAAAGGTCGACCCAGTCATCCAGATTGCTAGTATGGTCACTAGACAAGGTACTTCGATCTCGCGTTCAGCTGCACCATCGACTCACTTTCACTTGATCAGGCGAATCCCATCCGTTCATCCGGAACGTATTCACTCTCTCTACTTGTTCACACATCGTCGGATCTCAAGTGCTCTCCTTCGACTCGGAAGCGGAAATGTTGGACGCCTGGCGGGACTTCGTGAACCAGGTTGACCCCGATGTTGTGATAGGATACAACATCGCAAACTTCGACTTCCCCTACTTGATTGACCGGGCTAAAGCTATCGGGGCGGAGAGCTTCCCATTCCTCGGACGGATGATCAGTCAGTTCAAACCATTCCCTGCATTCCTTGCCCCATGCTTATCTTTCCATAGGCGTGAAAGCTCAGACCAAGGAAACACATTTCTCATCGAAAGCGTTCGGTCAGAGGGACTCGAAAGAAACTGCCTTGGACGGCCGTTTGCAAATTGATATCCTGCAGTACATGCAGCGAGAACATAAATTGCGGTCGTACACCCTCAACTCTGTGTGTGCGCAATTCCTCGGCGAGCAAAAAGAGGATGTCCACCACTCGGTCATTACGGAACTTCAGAACGGCGGTCCCGAGAGTCGTCGCCGTCTCGCTGTCTACTGTTTGAAGGATGCGTACCTGCCGCAACGTCTTATGGATAAGCTTATGTGCTTCATCAACTACATTGAGATGGCGCGTGTCACTGGAGTTCCGTTCAACTATCTTCTCTCTCGTGGCCAGTCGATCAAGGTGTTGTCTCAGCTGTTCCGGAAAGCCAATGACGAAGGCTACGTCGTGCCTCTCTGAAGGGCGAAGGTGAGTTCGCTTCCTTTCCTCTCATTCCGTTTCTTGTTAACCTGCTCGTTCTCAGGTACGGACGAGCAATACGAAGGTGCTACGGTCATCGAGCCGCACAAGGGCTACTACAAGGTGCCAATCGCCACGCTGGATTTCGCATCTCTATACCCATCCATCATGATGGCGCACAACCTTTGCTATACGACCCTCTTGGACAAGGTCACTATCGATAGGCTCAACCTGCAGAAGGACGTGGATTATATTCAGACCCCTAACAACGGTCTGTGGACTAGTATCGACGATGAGCGATTGTAGGTCGCTAATTTTTCGCGCTCATAGACTTCTTTGCTACTGCCAAGAGACGCAAGGGTCTCCTTCCCACTATTCTGGAAGATCTCATCTCTGCCCGTAAACGTGCCAAGGCCGACCTCAAGAAGGAAACAGACCCGTTCAAGCGGGCTGTGTTGGACGGCAGACAGTTGGCTTTGAAGGTGAGCACACATGTGCAAAATTGAAGGTTACGATGAATGAGTGATGCCGTTCCAGATCAGCGCCAACTCCGTGTACGGTTTCACTGGAGCAACCATCGGCAAGTTGCCGTGTCTTGCTATCTCGTCCAGTGTGACAGCCTTCGGTCGACAAATGATTGAAAAGACTAAGCAGGTGCGCTCTATTTATGCGCAGCCTGCCAACTCCACTGACCGTCAATAATGTAGGAAGTGGAGGCTGAGTATTGTATCGCTAACGGCCATGCCCACGATGCGGAGGTCATTTACGGTGATACGGATTCAGTGATGGTCAAATTTGGACCGACAGACTTGGAAACTGTCATGCAGCTTGGTGCGTGGATATAGCTGTTACATGGTTGTCGTTAAGGTCGTTACTTACATACTCCACAGGAGCCCAAGCTGCAGAGTTTGTTACCCAGAAATTCATCAAGCCGATCAAACTCGAATTTGAGAAAGTGTATTTCCCATACTTGCTTATCAGCAAGAAGCGATACGCAGGTTTGTATTGGACCCGGCCGGACAAGTACGACAAGATGGACACCAAGGGTATCGAAGTGCGTACAATTGATCGCATACCCTTGGCTCGCGCTCACAGGTATGCAGACGGTCCGGCGAGACAACTGTCGCTTGGTTTCCACGGTCATTTCGACCTGTCTCAACAAGATGCTGATTGACCGCGACGTCGAGGGCGCGATTGAGTACACGAAACAAATCATCTCGGACTTGCTCCAGAACAAGGTAGATATGTCCCAGCTAGTGATTACGAAGGCGCTGGCCAAAGCAGGTGAGCACTCGCAATCAGCCGCACAAACGCAGACTGAACGCTCTGTCCGTAGACTACGCTGGCAAGCAGGCTCACGTCGAGCTTGCTGAGAGGATGAAGCAACGTGATGCTGGTTCCGCGCCGAACGTCGGTGACCGTGTCGCGTATGTCATTATCAAGGGCGCGAAGGGTGCTGCGGCATATGAGAAGTCCGAGGACCCTATCTTCGTCCTTGAGAATAACATACCCATCGACACCAAGTACTACCTGGAGAACCAACTCTCGAACCCGCTCATGCGTATCTTCGAACCCATCCTCGGCGAGAAAGCTAACTCCTTGCGTAAGCGTTCTCTGTGGCATCAATCGCAGTCCTTTGTAACCTTGTTTTAGTATCCGGCGACCATACGCGCACGATCCAGATCGCGACGCCGACTGTAGGCGGTCTCATGAAGTTCGCGGTCAAGACGGTCACCTGCATGGGCTGCAAGACCCAGCTGAAGCCCAGCAACAGTGTGCCAAATGGCGCGGTGTGCAATAATTGCCGACCACGCATCAACGAGTTCTACCAGAAGCAAGTCGCAAATGTGTCGGACCTACAGGTCAGGTTCTCGCGCCTCTGGACGCAGTGCCAGCGGTGTCAAGGCTCGTTGCACCAGGACGTCTTGTGCACGAGCAGAGATTGCCCGATATTCTACATGCGCAAGAAGGCGCAGAAGGACGTCGAGGACGCAACTGCAGTGCTCGAGCGGTTCGATAACGAGTTGTGGTAGTCTTTCTTCTTGCATACAGGCATTTAGGACACGTGTATCACTAGTCTTACATTCACGTCAACCCATATTCATCATCTATAACAGCTGCTGTGCTTGGTATGTTATCGTGTATCAGGGATCAGTACAGTTGGGAGCCAGTTGCAAATTGTGTGTCTAGCGCACGGGAACGACCGTCACCCGTAGCGCGCTCTCAGAGCTCATTTTCTTTTCCTCGACTTCTTGGCTGTCTCCCAGTCCTTCCATTGGACTTGACTCGCGAGAGACCGCTGCCTTCGTTGAGAACATGCGCGAGACGACGAGCCAGAGCGTCCGCCTACCCTGCCAAAGGGGCAGTAGGGTGATTATCAGACCCGCGGCCCATGCCCATGCGAACGTCCAGACGACCCAGAGACGGAAGAAAGGCCTACTGAAGACGTATCGCGTGCCGTACAACGGCATGGGCAGGAGGATGATAAAGGCAAGCGTCACAGCCTAGGGGTTATTAGAGACCGGTCGTGTCTTTCACAGGTATGAAAGGTGTAGCTTACGATCGACGAAAACGCAGCCACGAGCGCTGCCCGCTTCATCTTCGCATTGGTTTCCCCATCCATCCCGGCCTCTTCTGCCTTGGCCTGCTGGGCGATCTGGGTGCTAGTCATGCCGCTCACGTCGCTGTCGTCTACAGCCACGATGCTTTCCTCGAACTTTTCCCATCGGAAATTCTGGGCGCCGAACAGGTAGGTGAGTGCGGGGCTATAGATGAACGGGGAGAAGAGGGCTGTGGCGTTGCCGACGACGAGTGGGAGCGGCTGCCCGAGGGTGTCGATGGTAATCTGCTATGCGAATGAGTGACACATTATTCGACATGGATGGGAGTCCATACCGTGTGGTACCAGTGATGTGTCGAGCCTATCCAGCATCCCAATCCTGTCGCCGTCCCGAGCAAGGGCGCGAGGACCACCGCGGCTGTGTTCTGCCCCTTCCAAAGAAGAGTACACGCGATGGGGAACAAGGCGGGCGCCGTCACAATCCCGACGGATGTCTAGCAGAACAACTACATGTCTTTTCGCAAAGAAAGGCTTTCAAGGTGTGGCACTCACAATAATGAAGTTGACGCCTATCGCTGTCCGCGAAAGCCCAGTGGCGATGCACGCGCATACGGTCGCAAAGATGATGACGACCAAGTGGCTCATCCTCAGCAGCCGTCTGCCTGTAGCTCGCGGGTTGATGTAGCCACGGTAGAGGTCGTAGGTCACTACCGACGCGATGCAGACCAGGTCGGAGGAAAACGCGGAGGTGACGGCCATGAAGATCATGAGCAGCACAAGTACAGCACCGCCCTACAAAGCCATGAGTATCGTAGGCGACTCGGATCCTGGCGAACTTACCTTCCCCAGCAGCGCCTGTGCCGCGTACGGCAAGACCAGCCCCTTGTTGACCTCGTCCGTGGTCATCATCCGCGGGAAGGTCGGCCACACCGAGTCCGTCTGCAGCGCGCGCCCGACGAGGCCAAACGTTGTTGCGAGACAGAATGGGATCGCGAACCAGCAGAGCCCGCCGAGGAGGTACCCGCTGAGCGTGTCCGCCGGGTTCGCGGCGATCGCTTTCTGGAAGAGCTGCACGTCGACCGCCGCGGACCAGCCCGTGACGAAGATGACGATGCCGAGCACGAGGCTCTGGATCGAGTGAAAGGTGAGGTACGACCCGTCCGGGCTGCCTGGTGCCGGTGAGGTGCTTGCGGCGGCCGCCAAGAGCGCGTACATCTTGTCTGGGCTGCCGATGAGCGGGCTCGTTGCATATGCGGAGAAGAGGGCTATAAGGATGATAACATAGATTACGACGGTGTGCATGTAGTCCCTGGCAAACTCAGTTGAGCAGAGGGTACACTGCGCTCACAAGGGAACTTACACTAGAAACGTTGCCTTGACTACGTTCCGTCAACATAGGCATCAGACTATAGTCATTCGGATACACTCACTTCCTCCAGTAACGGTGTAGGCCACGACGCCGATAGGAAGCAAAAAGCAGCTTGCTACGGGGTTCATGCCCGTGATAGAGGAGAAGACAGCAGAGCCTGAAGTCCCCGCCAGTGAGAGCCAGCGAGCGAGCACTCGAGCGCAGACGTACCTCCTACGAGCAAGTTAACGCAGTTGAATAATTGCACGAGCGTGGAATAGAATATCTGGATGCAGTGGCCGGGAATGCCATATCTGACTAGGGAGAGATGTGAACGAAAGGATGGTGGAGACCAAGACAAGGCGCACTCTTTGTCACTGCATACACGTCAGACGCGGCTCCGAAGAAATAGAACTTGACACGTACGCTCAAGAAAGGTGTGTGCGCCCGGAGCTTTGCGCTTGAGCTCGATAGCCGCGACGGAGAACATGAGGATTTGCACGCAAGCACCGGCACCTGTACAAAGCTGCAGTCAAGACATTTCCGTACATTCCGACCAACGAACCGTCTGCAGGTCAAGACGTGAGCACAAGCCACACACACCAGCGAGCGACACCCACAGAAATACGCCCCGGACACGCCATAGCTGAACGTCCACGTGCAGCTCGTGAGAAGCGTGCCGGCGACGGTCCACGACGAGACGACCGCGCTCGCGACGAGGCCAGTGCGGATGCTGCGCTTCGCGGTCATGAACATCTCCGAGCCCTGCACCTCGTGCCGGACGCGCGCGAGCGCGCGCACGGTGTACCACATTGCGGCCGCGAAGAGCACGCCTAGGCCGACGCACACAGCGTAGCCCGCGCCCTGCGGCAGCGGCGGGCGGACGGCGGACGGTGGCGCAGACATACTGTGGGGGCTGGACGGGGCAGTAGGCCGCGGGCCTTTTAAACGCGTTGGCGTGATGGGCGATAGCTGCATACAGTGCGCAGATAAGCTGTGGTGTCCTGTAGTATTCCGACGGAGTGGTACTTCTGGAAGAAGATAAAGCTAGAGAAGTTGATGTTCCTGAGACCTCGTAACCATACTGGGAGAGACATGCAACGAGCTGTGTGGAGTTGAATGCATGTGTATTATCGTGTTCATGATCGTAGGACGACTCTAGCACCAGTGACAGATAACGTCTAGCAAATAGCACATCCTCCGGAGAAGTCGGCGTCTATGGACGGCGATTAGCTTCCGGTACGTCATAAAGCATAGTAGCGAGAGAACTTACCATCGAAACAGTCGCCACAGCCTATGGGAGATCATGTCAAGAGCTGTGTGTACAGAGGGAAGACTGAACTTACCGCTGCCGTTGCTGATGCAGACGCCACGGCCGTCCTCGAAGAAGTCGAGGCCGTTGATCTTGTTCTTGGCCTGGTCAGCGCAGCCAAGGAGGCCTTGGGCATCTGCACGCGTCTGTGCCTTGTCGGAGTGTGTCCGACCATACTGGCATAGTAGATGCAGCCTGAAGCAGAAGGTGAGTCAGAGCATATGTAATGTGCAAAGTGCACGTACAGTTCGCGTGGCAAGCGGTGTTGTAAGCTACACCACCTACGACACCGCTGTCGGCATTAGAGTAACTATGGAGTATCGTGAGAGAGTGCGAGAGCAGGAATCACGAATAACGTACTGGCAGACGTTGCTGGTGCCAGCCCATGCGGCGTTCCAAATGCCGTCGTCGTTGAGGAGGGCGTCGCAGTCGGAGAGGGTAGCGTCGTTGGTGGTTCCGCAGTGGACGCCAATGCCGGCAAAAGCGAGCTGTGCGGAGGCCAACGCGGCGACAATAGCAGTTGCAGAGAAGATCATGATGTACTATGAGTCGGAGGCTAGAGATGTGGTGGGTGCTTGAAGGGGCTTGGTCCGCGGGCTGAGGTTGACCGATAGGTCTGACAAGCCTTTTATACGCCTTTCTAGCTGCAGGCCGGTCCATCCGCACAGCACTAGAGAGCCCTTGCGCATGATGCAGGGATGCAAGCCATAACGCAGAGTCCCCGTCGGGAGTCCCCAGCCACGCCCCACACGTCACATTGGCTCGCCAGGCCTGTGACGAGAAAGCGGAGGTCGGCGACCCCAGTGATGCGTCGCGAGGATGGCTCTCTGCGATCTGATGTGGCAATACCCACCCAGCGCGGGTCGACAAAGTGCGTTGCAGCGGGTGCCGGTGGGAGCCCTAGGAGGCGCAGCGATGTCGGGTGGAGCGGACAAACGTTGGAAATCAGGAGCGGGACTTCCGCCGCACAGCCTGTAAGTGCATTTATCAAATGCAGGCATGGACGTCCGAGAGCGAGAGCTGGCTGTCCAGCCGCTCCATTTCGCGTCTAACTTTCTGCAGTCATCAAAGCCCTCGTTTTAGCGAACGGCCGCTGGTGCGCTGCAATGCACGGACGCGTACCTTGCTCGTTGGGTGTTGGCTACAGTCATGTGTAGGATGATCCACGCTTTCGCGGCAAAGTCGTGGTCAGTGCGAGAGGTCGAACGCGGCACGCGTCGGATAGGCATTTTGCTTAGTCAGCAACCTGGTGGCGCTTGACCCGTTCCCCCACCACCACCACCACCACCACCACCACCACCACCACCACCACCACCACCATCATGTCGCATTATTGAGCTTTGCCTATTAGTTCCTTTCCTCTATTCATACCACTGCTTAATCTATCCTACGTTGCCTAATTGAACGCACCTGAAGATCGAAATCTGTCCGAATGCCTCACCAACCTACCCCTATTGGACTCCCAGACCCTCCCCCTCGCCCCGACATCTCATACTCACGAGAAGCGTCCCCTTCACTGGAAACGCAGGTGCAGACAGCGGTTGCCACCGGAGTTGAGCTCATGGTACAGGGCTTGAATCGGACTTCGACGACCTCCGCGCGGCAAGAGCTACAGACTGCGCTGGAGATGATAGCAGAGCAGGATCCTGCTATTCAACCGTACGTCCGTGCCCTCGTATACCAGGATGCAGACTCCCGCAACCCCGTTGATCACGTCTACGTCTCCATTAATCCTGAGGTTTGCCCCTACCCTCGTCCCGACGTCCTCGACAAAGTCATGACGATCATCAATGGGAACTCTGGGACCGCCACGGCCTCTTGGCGGCCTTGCACGGGTCCTGATAAGACTCGTCGCCTTGCATTCCCTATGCGCGACAAAGAGCATGCCAACGCAATGAAAGCTCGTCTCGAGACCTACTTTTCCACTCACGGTCACCCATTCCAACGCTCCTATGTCTCGAAACCACAGAACAGTGCCGATTGGCGCGTTACCTTCGACTTCATCATGGAGTCATCACTGGACGCTATCACCAAGAACCCTCCTATCATCGACAGATACAAATGCGAGCCTATTCGCCCCAGGCTCATCCTTCCGCGTTACGGCCTAGAGATTGCCATAGTCGGCTTCAAGGACGTTCTCGGTATCGAGGGAATGATGAACCAGTATATCCGCGAACAGCTAGGTTCCGACGCGATCTCTTACAGTCGAATGGCCATGAGCGGTGATGTTTACACAGTGGTCCTCAAGAACTGGCCGACCACCGCTCAGTTCATCAACGACGACCTCCAGCGCTTCCGAGACAAATACAACCTTCCCGCCTTCGTCTCCATATCCAAACCTATGTTCCTCTATACCCTTAATTCCCTAGGTGTCCCCTCCAACCCTGCCTTCATCGCTCAAGCAGCCACGTCGGACTCCACGAAAGGACTCCAGGCCCAAGTGGACGCCATTCAACAACGCGGAGCAGAAATGTTCCGATCGATACAGACGTACCTGGAGGAACAGCGTCGCATGATCGAGACCATATCTGACCGCTATAACGAAGTTGTGGCTAACGTCTCGAAACTCACTACGGCTATTGGAGTCACAAATCTCCTCGCTCTCGAGCGCGACGAGCTCCGCGCGCTAGAACACGAACGCGATAGGATTGAAGACCGATTGGACGTCACCCCGCCGAAGAACAAGGACTTGGTCCAACGTCTTTCTACTCGATTGAAGTCAGCAGAAGACAAGATTGTCACGCAGCGTAAGCGCATGGAACAGGTACAGGAGGAGTTCAAAGCTCTTCGCTTCCATACCCTCATTCCTTACGCACCTCCCTCTATCGCTGGTCCACCTGATCTGGCTGCTTCGCCGGCAGGACACCTTCGCCCGGAACCCCACCCGGACGATGAGGACCGGCCCACCACACGTCGTCGCCTCAATGACGACGCTACTGCTGGTGCGTCAGGATCTCAGCCACCGTCACTCGTTGTGCCGGCTGAGGACGAGAATATGCTTGATGATTCTGACGATCGCAATAACATCGTGAGTTGTCGCCAGCCTTCATGTGCTCCCCAGGCTTATTGCTCATCTAGCCTACTGCCTCTGGGCAGTAAGGCATTCGTTACGCGTTGTGAAATGTACGAAAGCCGGGAGACCGTGAAAGGCCAGGACATACTCACATATTCTCATGCTCTTCGTCCTCCCCGCTTGGTTCTTTTACCTCCTTTTGCGTCATCCTCATTATCCCTCTTCCATTCTCGTCTAATTTCTTTTCTGCTGTTCTTCTTTTTCTTTGCCTCCCTTCTGTCTTCAGTTTCGGCATCATCTTTCCAAACTCTTTCGTTGAACGTGAATGGCCTCGCTAACGTACAAAAAATTGATGCAGTTTCACGACTGATTCAGGATCGCACACCAGATGCGTGGGTGATCACTGAAACAAAGTCGTCGCACCCTGTCGCCCATCGGTTACGGCTTCAAGGATACCAAATCTTTGAATCCGAAGGTCGACAGTCTGATGGACATGCGCGCTCTGCCAAGTGGGGCGTCATAGTCGGCGTGCGATCCTCCTATCAGGCGTCCCGCCTACAGGTAGACGCATGCCTTAACTCCCGTGCTGTCGCTGTCGATATCATCATTCCTTCCACCAATGGCCGGGGCTTCCCTCACCGTCTCCTTGGCGTTTATGCGCCCTGGGACCCAGGTCAAGCTGACAGTGACGCGACAGACTTGATCTCTACGTTCTGGCTAACTGTCGGGCGTGTATGCCTCAGTTCGCCGCATTCCTGGTCGGTTACCGGTGACTTCAACACCTTCTTAGCTGCATGCGAGTCCAGCGCAGTGACTCCATATGTCCCGCCTTCTCGCACAGCATATTCTTCTTTTCTTCGTGTTACTCATGGCTCAGATGTCTGGCTCTTACAGGGTGACAACAATGCCGAGGACGCCTACACGTTTCGGAATCATGCCGGTCGGTCCATTATTGACCGTGCAGCACATTCCGACCTCGGTATTGTGTCATCCATTATTCAAACACTTTCCTCTTTCGTTCCTTTCACTGACCATCGCGCAACCATGTGCGTTTTAACATTACAGCCTCCTCTGTCCCCGCTCTACGGCCCCGCCACCTCCACTCCTCCCATTCCTCCTAACCTATATTCGTCCCGGTTCCGCTATCCCAAGCGGGCCGAGAAACATCGCTTCACATGCTTCGCGAACCGTGTTGATGCCCTTGTACACGCGCGTCATCTTGCGGACACTCCCATCTCGGACGAGGCCTCTTTCAACTCCCGCTACCACGCCCTCACGGACATCCTTCTCGATGCCGCTACGACCGCCTTTGACCGCCCAATCTCTCGTCCAGGCATGTCTAAGGTGTCTAATGCGGAAATTCGAGAGCTTGTCCTCGAATCCAAGCATGTCGGCCGCCTCATCTACGCTGTTAAGCATGACACCCTCAGATCTCTGCAACTTCGTGCGCCATGGGTCTCTGCCTATCTTGCTGCCTTCGACGCGGCATCTCGGAACGACCAGTCTCTCTCCCTTCTTGTCTTCCTCCAACGTGTGCGGCGCTCCTTAGCTAAGCTTCGCTTTCGCGAAGAGGGCGCCGAACTTCAACGACGATCCTCTACCCGTGAACGAGCTTCTATCAACGCTGCCCTGCTCGGAGGCTCTTGTAAACGCCTCTATTCCTCTACTGCTCATCCTGGCCCTCCCATGGCTCTCGCTGACACCCAGTATCCTGGCTCTTTCCTCACAACACCCTCTGATATCATGGCTGCCTCACAACGTTACTTCACGTCTCTCTTCTCTCGATCACATCGTGCGCCCCAATCTAAACCATGGCTCTCTTCTCCGTCAGTTCGAGCCATTCAAACTCGAACTGCTTCCGACCCTTTTACCTGGCCAAAACCCATGTCGCTTTCTGATCTCCGTGCTTTGCTTCGTAAGGGTAATCCTCGCCCTGCTCCTGGTCCCGACGGCTGGGAGAAATGGTGGATTAAAGCCCTCTCTGACTCTTCCCTCAACCTCGTTCTTGAGCTCCTTAACTTCGAAATCATTCACTCCTGCTTCCCTGCATCTGTCAAGCCTGTCTTCCTCTCCACTATCCATAAACGTGGACCGACTACCGATCTTGCAAATTATCGCGGAATTTGTTGTACCAACTTCCTGGCGAACACCCCCTTCGCCTGGTGTAACATGCTGCTCATTCCCTATATCGCCAAGCACAACATCCTACCTCCCGGACAGATCGCTACTCAGAAAGGTGCTCAAGGCCGTGACCTCACCTCCTTCTTTGCCCAGCTCGAAGCCTGGTCTAATCGCACCCGTACCCCCGTTTACCTTTTACGCCGTGATCAACAAAAGGGATTTGACCACCTCGAGCCCCAGGGCTTCTACGACGCAGTCTCGGCTTATGGTCTCCCATCTTCGCTAATCGACTTTGACCGTGCGTCGCAGACTGACGTCCCGTACATCATCAAAACTGCGTACGGTCTTACTGCCCCCTTCATGGTCTCTGGCGTCACCAAACAAGGTGGCCCAATGTCACCCCTCAAGTCTACTCTTACCACTAGCCTTGGCAACCACTGGATCTCTGACATCTCCGTCGCTTCTCATGACGCTCTCATTATCTCTTCCTTTCAGGCTCGCTGTCATTGTCCTCATACCCCCGATGACGAACTCGTCGTACAGCCCACTATGCTGGAGGCAATGGATGACTCTACGATTATCTCCTCCTCCCTTGCTGCTTGTCAGCGTTCCTGCCTCATGGCAGAACGGTTCCAGGCTGCCTACGGCTGGTGCACGAACTGGTCCAAGTCTCTTCTCTGTTTGTTAAACGTTCCCAACCCGCCAGGTGCTCTTGAACTTCCCACTGTCGACCTCTTGCGACCTGACGATCCTACCCCGCGTCTACAACAAGTTTCCGTGGTTACTTCTCACTTCGAATTCTTGCGTGTCCAGTCTAATGATCCGCATGCCCAATTCCAAAAACTTCGCGACGTTGTGCTCAACTTCCGCTTACCTGTCCTCCACACTCGGCTTCCTATCACCCTTCTACGGCGCATTTTTGCGCAATGCTTGTTCTCCCGTCTTCGTCCTCACCTTTCCTTCCAACCACTTCGGCGGTCTGACGCACACGCTCTTGATCTTCTCATTGCTTCGCGGATCCACGAATATCTCGGTTTTCCTTTTCGCTTCAACTCTACGCTTCTCTCTCTCCCTCTTCAATATCATGGCCTCGACTTTCCTTCCGTCTCCCGCTTGAATGACTCTGCAGCCATATCTGGTCTTGTCCGTGATCTCAACCACCATATTCCCACTTTCCGCTCTATGGCACGTATCACCCTTGCTGATTGGATGTGCACCGTCAATCATTGCCGCTATCCCCTTGACGGCGATGGTTTACGCACATCTTTTTCCCGCTCATCTCGGGCTCTCCCAACGTCTTGGATAATCGCTCATGAAGCACTCGCTCATCTTGGCCTTGCCGTACGAAATACGGATACCTCCTACTTGTACACGGGGCAGGTCTCACTTCGGCATCTTATTCGTGCCTTGCCTCCCTCCCATTTAACTCCTCCGCCCCAAGTACTCTCTCGACTCCAGATGTCTGGTTTTACTTGCCTTTCGCACTTTGGGCATTGGTCAACTGTGTCGGCGACCTATCCGGCATGGCTGACATTCACCCCTGCCCATCCTCAAGCCGCTGAGCTCCATCCCGACTATCGAGCCGTGGTCACTTGGTTATCTTCCCTACCGTTCCATGTCCTCGCAGACGTCCTCTATGGTTCCCCATCACAAACTGCTCCCCCTCTTTCTCCTCAGCTCAGTGGTGATCGATGGGTACTTGCGCTTCCGCGTTCCTATCGACAACATTTAGCTGAAGAATATATCTCTGCGCTACTCTCGGTCGCATCCCCGCCCACTCATCTACCCGATGAACATCGTTTTGCTTCCGTCATTGCGACCGATGGTTCTATGCTCCCTGCTAATGCGTCTTTCCATGCACCCCGTTCTGTCTTGTCCGCAGTTGCCTCCCGTACCCAATCCGCAGTGTTCTCTCTTCTCCCCTTAGGCCGGTCTGCGTCCATCCTTCAGGGCGAGGTCTACGCTCTTGTCATAGCTTCTCTTCTTGCCTCCTCTCAGCCCTTTGGTCTTGTCCCACCTGTCTGCCTTTACTCTGACCATCTGAATTCTTGCCGGCTAGTCTCCGACGCCTCTACCCTCCCACCACTCGCACACACTTGGCTTACCATGCCCGCTCGGTCATTATACCGCTGGCTTCTCAGTGTGCTTGCTCGTGGCTCTCAAGACTCCTTCCCCATCTCCGTCACTCACACTCCGGCCCATACCTCCGGTCGTTCTACTCCTTCTGTTGCCAATCGTATTGTTGACCACCTTGCTTCATCTGCGCATTGGTGGTCTCCTCCACCTCCTGCCCTCCCAATCCCCACTTTCTTCATGAATGATTTTACCCTATTCTCTCCTACTGACGGTTATATTGAAACAGATCTCACCCAGTATCTCGACCGCGCCTCTGCGCTTACCACCGCTTCTGATCCCACCACCCGCCCTTCCACTCTGCTATGTGCGTCGATGTATGATGGCCACTGCCCTCCTGATCACCCGTACACACGCGCATCCTCGGCCTACTCTGCGCTCGTCCAGTTGTACGCCCGCTCGTCTCAGCTTGACACGGCATATACCGTTGCCATGCGCTTTGGCACGTCAACCCCGTGGTGTCAGTTTCACTGCGAGAGCATTGAGACTGCTCATCATGTTTTTGTTGCGTGCCCGACTTTTCAAGCGCTACGGGACGATGCGCGGGAGACTGTGTGCAAGGCCACGTCCGAGCTGCTTGACGCGGCTGAAACCCCTCTCCGTATCACGGGGGTGGTCCTTCGCACTGCTCGGTCTCTCTTTGCGGACTCTGGCGACGTTTGGCCCCAATACTCCTCGCGATACTATCTTGGTATCGTCCCGCGTGTTGTTATCGCAGACAGCCGGCATCCTACTACTGATGCCCTTCGTCTCGAAACTCGGGTTGCTCACTTGTGGCACACTGCATGCATCCGCCTCGCAGGGCGTATCTGGGGTCAGTACAAGCGCTTGACCCGGTCACCCACACCTTCCTCAGCTGCAATTCCGTTTGACTATACTCTACCTGCTCATCTTGAGCATTTCCTTCACTGACCGCAGCCCTAGGTTTTCGACCTCTTTTTCTTCGGCTATTCTTCTTCTTCATTCTGCTTCTTTTGTTCTTTGTTGGCTGACGAGGCTCCGTCTGGATGTCCTGAGCTTATGTAAGCGTAGTCAGCTCAATCTATCTCGTTCTCGTTTTCCACATCATCCTCTGCTGCGATTCCGTTTGACTACACTCTCCCTGCTCATCTTGAGCATTTCCTTCACTGAACGCCCTGGGTTCTCGACCTCTTTTCTTCGGCTGTTCTTCTTCATTTCTCGCTCTTTCTTCTCTATTGGCTGACGAGGCTCCATCTGGATGTCCTGAGCTTATGTAAGCGTAGTCAGCTCAATCTATCTCGTTCTCGTTCAAGTATGGTTCAGCCTCCGCGCTTTGATGTTCACTGTCTTCTTCTCCGTGATGTCGGCTGCTTCTGCGCGCACAAAGCTGACGCAACCTATGCAGCTGAAACATACAGAAGCAAGAAAAATCATCGACAGCCGGTGCACTGAGCTTCTTCAATGATTACCTACACCCGCTCTGGCTCAAGACTTCAAACGTTCATCCCAGCCAAGCCCATCTGTGATCCAGGCTGCCATCGCTAATCCGCTATGCTTTCCTGTGCTTCATATTTGATGTCAAGGCCTCCGCAGGTCGCATCGGCCGCATACGCTCCAGCTCACAGGTGGGGTCGCTCCAACGTGGCGGTGGCAGTGGCAGCAGCAGATGGCGGCGTCCGGCCGGCATCAACTACCGCCAGCCTCACAGGGAGACGGAGACTTGCTGTTAGAGCCTGCATATTTCTGCTGCTCAGTATGCAGGCGTATATAAGGCAACCTCAGGCTGTTCAAGGCTCTCAACCCGCCAGCCCGATTCCCGAGTTCCTCACTTGCAAGCTCCTCACCCGCATTCAACACTAGACCTTTCACCGCCATGCAGTTCACCACTCTGTCATCTGCCGTTCTTGCTGTCGCCCTTGCCCATGCAGCTTCAGGCCTCAGCATTTCTGAGCGCCAGGACACCACCCCGAAGGTCTACTGCGGTACGTGCGCCCTGCGTCATCCGTCGTAGATGTGGCGCTGAACATTGGCTACAGGTACTACGGACGACGCGACACTATCGGACTGCCAGGCCCTCGTCGACCCCGCCACCTGGGACTCCGCCTGGGCTGCGGACTCCAACGTCTGCCAGTAAGTCGCCTGCCCTCGCCACTACGCACAGGACCGCGCAACTGACACGCACCACGCACAGCTACAGCAACGGTCTCCAGTTCAACCAAAAGGCACACAACGTCGCCTGCCACGGCAACTGTCAGTCAACCACTTTTTATCTGCTCTCGGGCCCTGGCTGACACAGGAGTCAGGTTGTGTGTACTACGCGAACGGGTTCCGCACGCAGCCGAACTTCGACAAGGAGCTCATCCGCTCACGCGCGGCCGCGCTCATGGGCTGCGGCGACCCGGCGAAGAACAAGATCAACGGCCTCCAGGTCACCCCCGTCGACGGCTCAGGCGTCTGCCTCAGCAACGGCAATGGCTGCGGCGACTGCTTCGACGGTGCGTCCGCCTCTGGCTTGCTGCGTGACACCCTACTGACATGAGAACTCGCTCCATACTATAGACAGCGACTTTGTCCAGCAGTAATTTCCGAGCTTTGTGTACCGCGCCGCCACGAGTATATGCTCATGACTAGTCGATGCTATATTTGAGCGAATAATGGCTGCTATTTATACACGAGATTGCTATCTATGGGGATGCGATATGGACGAGATAATGCACAATGATTCCAAACCCGAGATAAAATACTATGCACGTTGAGTCCGAAGCTGAGGAATGGTGGTATGCAAGGAGGAACATAAGTGTAGTCCGGAAGATGATGCAGGTGACCTTGAGACAGTGAGTGGGAAGACGGCAAGATGAGTGGTTAAACGTCCAAAGGAGTCAGGTGGGGGTTTCGTGGTGGTGACTAGTTAGTATGTCCGCGAGCTTTGCCCATTTGGATGCAAGTGAGGAAAGTGGAATTGGTTGCACGCATGGAGACGACGTCAGAGCCGATGGAATGATTATGCTGCTGCGATGTTGAAGATGCGACGAGGTGACGGATAGGATGAGATTATTGCTAGATTGCTAGGACGAGGAATGGCGTGAAAAGTCGTGGATAGCTTCGCCTTTGGAACTTGCGTTGAATGCGAGACATGCAGAGAAAGACGGGTGGTGGTGCGACAGACTTGATGAGGACTGTTCCGACGAGCAACCAGGCGACGAGGAGAGCGTGTGTGGCAGAGTGAATGTCGATCAACTAGGCACGACTGCCTTGGCTTTGCCGTTTATCCAGCGTTTGATGCAGCCGACAATCCCTGATGTCTACAAAGACGACAGTCAGCGAAGCTCGGTGGCGAAATAGCTGACAGACTCACTCTCCATACGACCTGGACTGCCGCCTCGGTGAAGAGGCGCACTTGGGCAGGCACTAACGAAGAGAAGCAGTTGGGGATCCGGGTATGGCTGGCGCTCTCTAGGACGATCGTCTGGAAAGACGTCTGAGCAGTAGTCGGCTGATGGGAGATGTAGTCGAAGTAGTCGAGAGTGACGATATCGTATGAGCTTCCGAGGGCAGAGGGCAGCCAGGCAGAGTCGAACGCAACAAGAGTAGTGTCCTGGAGCGACCGGAGGCTGAGGTCGGGAACTTCATCCGCGTCTGTGGTACTGGCTTCTGTGGGCTTTTTTGAGGAGGGGAGTGGGAGCAGGGCTCGTGATGTGAACTCGAACTCTGGGCATGGATCGTTTGCGGGTGAGTAGCGGCTGCCGCCCTGGAATGCAGAGAAGGAAGGCTGGTCTTCTTCTTCGAGAGTGTAGGGCGGGACGCCCACGTCTGGAAGGGGCACCTCCCATCTGCCCACGGCGTCCCAGTCGCTGTGTGGGTTCGTCAGTATAGGCTAACGTCATAGCTTCGACGGGTCGACTCACAGATCTCCCCAAAACGGATGTTCCATGGCCTCTTCCAGGGATAATCTCCGAGAAGGATCCTTTTCGAGCAACTTAATCGCGTGTGTTAGTGAGGTCAACTATAATGAGGACATATGTGCGTACCCCTTCAAGTAGAGTCCGGGTGTCGTGGTCCATACTGGTACCGTTCGACCACTCCAGCCAATTGGCGAAAGATGCATTCATAAGACGTTCTTGGAAGAGAGCAAAGTCCGGCGTGAATGTGTCGTCCCATGGGTGCTACAGAACGTATTTGTCAATATACTTTGCAAGTACGAAAAACGATCTCGCATACTTGGCCGGTGATCATCATAAAGAGGATGATCCCAAACCCCCAGACGTCTATTTCAAATGCATAAGGCTTCCCAAGGTAGACCTCAGGCGCCACATAGTGCAAGCTGCCGCAGCCGGTACGCAGGACATCGTGCATCTCCGATCCGGAAGTGAAAGTGTGTCCTTCCTTCACGAGCGACTTTGCGAAGCCAAAGTCGGCGAGGGCAACGTGCCCATCTTCCGAGAGAAGAACGTTTTCCGGCTTGATGTCACGGTGGACAACGCCGATATCGTGTAAAGCCTTGATTGCGAGCAACTGCAACGGTAAAGTACTCTGAGGGGTCTTTCAGGGCATCCCAAGTCTCAGTGGCACGTACCAGCTCGGCACCAAATGCCTTAGCCAATGGGAGAGGCATAGAGCTCCAGCGATAGATCTGCTCAAACAGGTCCCCACCTGGATAGTACTCCTGAAAAGGCGTAAGTAATGGTGCCAGCATTCATAAAGATACGAGGCTGACCGTGATCAAGAAATAGTGTGTGTCTGTATGGAAACTCCCGTAAAACTCCATGATACCCTTCACCCCCTGTGTAGCGACTGTACGGAGAATGCGCTGCTCCCTCAGGATCAACTCGTGTTTTGTGGTTTGCTTGTCCATGATCTTCATGGCGGCGACCTTGCCGCTCGGCTCGTGGCGCACGAGGTGGACGGAGCCGAAGCCTCCCTTTCCAATCCCGCGAATTTCGCTAAACTCACAGAGCTCGTGTCGTGGTGTCGGTGGAAAAGACAGCAGAATAGAGGTCATAGAGGAGGACTCAGAGCTCGACGAGTCTGTGCTTGTCACGTCAGAGAAGGTGTCGACAGACACCTGCTGCGGCAGCTTCTCAGCCGCGATGACGCCCTGAAGGCAACATGAGGATAATGATGATGAAGGCCTCTCAACCTCAGGGCACATACCACCGACACTTCAAGAGGCTGAGACAGAGGGAAACACGTCTGCAGGCCGATGACCTCAGACTCGCAAGGAGCATCGTGGAGGAGCTCAGGCGCGAGCTGTTCCACAGATACGTCCGAGCATAGCTAAATGGTATAAGCACACTTTATCACGCGCTCATGGTGTTGAAGACGTACGGTGCAAACCTCAGGTGCGATGTACTTCTCCTCGGAGACATCCGTCGCCGAGTGGACTTCGATCACAATCTACAAGGGACAGTCAGAATCCGCAATGGCAGACGATAAACCCTGAGCAACGTACTGTGACATCATTAACTTGCTGCTTGCTCTTGCGCTTCCAAGACTTAATCTTCGAAATGAACCCCATCGTGCACGCGCTTTAGTCGAAGAAGCCGGACTGTATGCGTGCTTTGTCGGGTGACGGGTGTTGACCGCACTTTTAAATGAAGTGCTGACCGACTTGGAAGCCTCAGACTGTACGGAAACCTAGTCTAAACCAATATTGTCAGTCACATCGAAACAATACAGTACTATTTTGAAAGCAACCTGAACATCTACCACTTACTCTGCGCCATGTCCGTGCTGGGTGACACTTCTCTCAGCTCCTTGAGGCATTACATGTTGACAACATTGGACGGCGAATAGCTTGGCTTGAACACGTCCTGCCAATTGGTGTATGTTGAACATCGCAGTGCGCAGTGCGCACCCAGCAAAAGCCAGCGCTTCCGGAGCGAGCCCACGTGGCCATCTGGGTCGCGTGGCGTGAGACACTGGGACCTAAGACTCGAGCCTGCCAGTCTCTTAGCGATTTGCAAAGGAGGCACAAGTCTAGAAAGCTCCAGTAAAGAAATAAAACACAACAAGAGAGAGGACATGTCACATCGTATCTAACTTAAGATCCAGAAATCCGAAACCAGCTCTATGCGGGGCATCCACCACACAACCCAGGCATACAGCCCCGGCAACTCGCAGCACCGATTCCCCACGTACGCAGGATGAGCGAGATAACACTGACAACGCCCTCACCAAGCACGAATCCGCTCGCAATGATGATCAAACGAATGCCGCCCTTCTCCTTGCCGCCCATGCGTCGATAGTACCAGTACTCGGTCACGCCGCCGATGAGACGTGCTAGCGAGAACGAGGGCGTATTCAGGAAACCAATCGCAAATGCGATCCCGGAAGGGATCCACTTCGCGTAGGGCAGCTCGTGCCGCACAGCGCGGACTTTGAATGCGGCGACGAAGCTGAAAATGATAGCGAAGACGATCATGTATGTCGCACTCTTCTCCGGCAGCTCGCCATCACCTAACACGCTGTCAGTAAAAGGCATCTTTCACGGGCCTTTCTCACGTACGTAGGAGTCGGGCAAGGCCCAACCAAACATAGGCAGTGGCGCTGGGAACGAGGGGCCAGGGATTTGGTAGGCTTTGGTGTAGAGCGAGTAAGCCGTAGAAGAAACAAGGATTGAAAGCGTTGATCCAATAAGCTGTCCATAGAACTGGGCTCTAGGCGAGGCACGCATCAAGTGACCTGTCTTCAGATCTTGCATCAGGTCGCCAGCCCTGTATCGCAGTAAGCGCAACGCATAGAGAAGTCGTACCACGCGGCACTTACTGCTGGGCACCTGCCTCCGCTACACCACCAGCGATGATATTGGCGACAATGTTGCCAGGCTGGATCCAAGCAAAAAGCAGCTGACTAATCTTGCCCAATCCACTGACTGGATTGAGATCGGTCTCCCCCAATGCACGAACACTGTAGAAGATGTGAGATGAGTATGAGAGTTGATGAGCATCCCACATACCCCAGTACACTGAGCAAGGCACCGACGATATAACCAATAACCGTTGCCCACGGCGTGATTCCGTCATGGCCGAATACCGCCCACACTAGGATCGTCCCAAAGACGACGCTGCCACCCAGGCCCCACCAGACCCACTTCATGGGCACGAGCCGTTCATCAGTCTCGACTTCCCTATCCTCTCCGTGGTCTTGTGGATGGTCCGACAGCTTTGAGTAGAGAACTCCTGGCAGGAGCCTCTCTACTACGATCTCATAGATGACGGGGACGAGCGATATGAGGCTGTCCGCGCACATGATGGCAAGGGAGACCCAGAGGATCCAGCCTCGCGCTCCGGTCGTCATATCGCCTACGGGCCCTGGAGCCCACCCCGCATATTTAGACAGAGGAGAGAGGATGCCCCAACCCACAAGCATTCCCTATACCATGTGAGATACGAGACTCCGAGCTGTCACTGTGTACGTACTAGGTTCATACTGAGCGTCGTTGGGAAGCCCATGATGATTCCTTGCATATCATGTCAGGGGACATCGTTCAAAAAGCTTAACTTGCATTTACCTTGGCCAATGTATGATAGACTAGGAGTGAATGTCCAGAGCCACTCCTGAGCCATGTATCTTCCAAAGAGTGGGATGGAGAAGATGACTGGGAAGAAGTACGCGAGAAGCTATGCAGTATGTCAGCGACGCGGCACGCACTGATGATATTCTCGACATACTGTCATTGCGCCAGATGCTCCGAAGCTCCATACCAGCGCAGACCAGCCTTCAGGCTTAGCCGTGACTGCCTCAGCTTCCTCCAGCAGACCACCTTCTTCAGTAGCATCCGGACTAGTGTGCGGTTCTCGGACGATGTCGTCATGGTCAAGCTCGCTGTATCCTCTACGTCGGGTGACAGTCGTATCCGGAGGAGGTAAATCATGGAGAACCGAAATAAGCTGTGCAGTTGCAGTGCCTGTAGGGAACGCAAGCTGCTCCTCGATGATCTGTATGAACAGTTAACAGCGGGTAAGACGGCAAGGCGCGGTTACGCACCACTCGTTTGCGAAGCGGGGGTGATAGAAAGACGCTGTGCAAGGAGCGAGGTCACATTCGACCGCGCATCTTCGGAGGAGTGGGCCGCTCACCCGAAAAACGCAACTGCGAGTGACCACGCTATAGCCGACCACCACGACAGGTGAATCGCAGCCACGCCGTCACGAGCCTCGTCTAGCAGGCCGAGGGCAGGCAGAATGCCAACAAAGCCAGCTGCAAGCGGCATCTGTGTGATCTTCGTTAGGAAGAGTCTCGGGTTTAGTAAGCTGCACGCACCGTGCCTGTTGCCGCAGCTGTAGTCTGCACGACGATGTTCTCCTGCGCGCTCATTGGCTTGGGGAAGAACTTGGAGAGAAGAAAACCTATCAGCGCAGACTGAAGAGACATCCTGCAGACGCATTCAGAACAAGACGCTAGAGCACTAGGGTTCGACGCACATGCTGATCCATCCCGTCTGCAGCCCGAAGTAGAGGTTCGTGAAGCACAGCAGGCATCCGATGAGCAGCCCAAGCGACACCGCCTTGAGCTGCGCGCGCAACAGGATGTCAATGGATTACTTCATGGAGACGTGCGAGCGGGAGACGGGGGCGTACAGTGAACTCGGCGGACGGGGCACCGCGCAGGTCCATGGGCGACATGGGCGCCGCAATCGCGTGTATTTACTTGACTTTCTCTGTGAGACCGCCGATAATAGGTCGACAGTAAGCAAACGTGCGCACCTTATCCACCGTCGCAAGCCCATCTCTCGCGTCGTCGGTGGTCGTCGGGTTCAGGCCTGCATGGGACGCGGGGAATGTCGAGTCCCATGCTTTAGCGCCACCGCATTACTTCAGCACCTTACAGCTCGCGTAGGCGCCGGGCGGACTTGTCTGCGGGGATGACGCGCACACGCGGGATGCAAAGCGTCGATATTGACTTCGATTGTATCGTAAACATTTAATTCACAATACAGTATTGCACACAACACGCGTCATTTGGTAGCCAAGAGAACGAAAGAAGAAATAAAAGAACAGATGGTCATCGAAAACCAGGGAATCCAAGGATGCAGGAACCTAGATGTCTATGCTGCGGGTGTCGCGTCCGGGTCACGATAAACCTACAAGGAGCACTGTCAGGAAGTGCGTATGACCATGATATACATTCACGCACCTTCAAATCCCATAGATTGGCAACCTTGCCGTCGTCATCATCAGGAATGATGGTATCTTCACTCTCGCCACTTTCGAGCTTCAGACCTCGTTCATTGGCAAGATGCAGGAGACAAATGAAGCAGAAGCTCGTGCTGATCTCCTCCATCTTGTCTTTCGGATACGACTGCTGCAGGCCTGTGATGACGTTTTCAAATACCCGGGGCTCTGTAGGGTCCGTCGCTGGCCGATCATCCGTATCCTGCACGCCGAACGCATCAGATACTATGTTCGATATGCAAATGAAACAACTATACCATGGCATCGTCCTCATCTTGCTCTGGTACGACGATGTCCAGGTTCTTCCAGATGTTCTCCTTCAGCTTCCGGACGTCTACACGCTTTGCACGTTTCGCGTAATTGACCGTCTCCGGCCGTACGCGTCTCTTTTGAGGCGCCGTTGCAAGCAGGTCCTGTTCGCCAGGCTCAGGCATCGCGGTAATAACATCACCGCCGTCACCGTCAAAGACATCGTCGAAACCCGGTGCATCGTCGAACTCCTCGTCATGGAAGAACTGAGTGTTAAACGGAATGGCACCGCCATTTTGCGCTGGGGACAGAGGAGTTGAGCACATGCGCTCGAAAACATGGTCATAGACTCACTAGCATCCAGTTCGTCCGAGCCTGACCGACCGGCTGCCTGGTCGGCAGCCGCCTGCGCCCAGTAGTTCTCGTCAACCTCGCCCTCTGGGCGGTCATCCAATCGTCCGCGTTGTCCACGCATACGAAGCTGCAGAAAAGTTCAGCGTTCATTCTGTTTGTGCGAGAATTTTAGATAGCTTACGGAGAACTTAGGCTTGAGGAAGAGCGTCACGAGCTGCTTGCTCGAAAAGTGCATATCATCAGGCAGCGTGTTGTCGAAGCGTTTCTCCTCCTTGTCTTTGCCCTTGCGGCCGCGGCCCTTCTTGGCAAGCGACGGCCCAGGCAGCGTCAGAGCGGCACCTCTTGACGGCGGCACGAAGAGCTTCTTCGCGATCTCCTTCACGTTGTTGGTCGATTCCTCCTCGAAGTTTATCTTGAACGCCTCCTTCTTCTCCCGCTGCTTCTTTGGGGCAGCTTCCGCGGCGTCCGCTGGGCCTTTGTATCAGTAATCGCCGATGGTGATGGACAGAGGACGAGACTCACGCCTGCGGACAACCTTGCGCAGCTTCCAGTGCTCAGGACCGGCCCAGTTCTTGAGGACAGACCTGTCGAAGTAGTCGTACATCATGCCACCCTCTCCGTTGTCAGTCATGGCCATGACGAGGTCGCGCTCGTTGGGCGCGCGGCGCGGGTCAAAGGGCACGAACGTGCCACCACCCGTTCCAGCCTCCCTCGCCTCGTCCGCCATGCCGCCCTCCGAGCCGCCGACACTCGGGCTCGGCGGGTCGTCATGCACGTAGTCGTCGTTGACCGCTTGGTCGCCGACGAAGAAGTCCTCGACAGGCTCTGCTCCATTCATGTCTGAAGCAGGATTAAAGTCGTCATTGAACGCGGCGGGCTCGTTGCCCTCGTCCTCATCGTCCTGTTCCAAAGCATGGTTGTCTCGGAAGAGCGCGGCGGTGTCGTCAAAGGTCCAAGATTCTTTAGAGAAGGAGAAATCTTCGAGCGATTGGCAGATTTCCTTTTCTTCGAACTTGTCCAAGTCGGGCAAGAATTGCTCTATAGGGAGTTGTCAGAAATACTACGTGCGAGTGAGGCTTTGCGCTTACGTCGAAGATAGGAGAGGTCGACTTCAGAGGGCGGTTCTTCCATTTCTGGTTCTTCCTCATCGTCCTTGCCGACAGAGTCGCTCGCATCGAAAACGACTCGCAGGCTGCCGTCTGAGCCGACGCCGAGAGCAAGGTGATTCATGAGAAGACCCTGAGCACCGCCCTCGTCGAAATCGGCGCAAGTCTTCCTAAAGAGTGGATCGACATGGAACTCGAGGTCGAGCTTCTTGTTCCGCAGCTGGGAGACGTCCTTGGCTAGGGTCGAAGCTGGCCGATGTGTCTTGCGCTTCTTCGCCTGGCCACCCTCTCCACCCTCTCCGTCCTCATTCTCGTCATCGTCATCGTCCGCCCGATGCGACCCTCATTCGCAAGGTTGCTGAGGAGCTTTCCTGTTTCAGTACCGACACTGTCGACACGGCTAGTCCAAATCTTGACACATCCATCGAGCGTGCAGGATGCCCGCTGAAAGTTGATCGAGTTATCGTTGTTGTTGCGCAGGAGGGACATGTCGTGGAAATAATCAATGAGGGCAAAGTTCCAGGAGTTGGCCGCATTGATTTTCTGTAATGGCGAGCTTTAGTGTGGCGACTGGGCTGCAACGCCAGCCTCTAGCGGGATGCCAGACGGACTTCGCAGCTGAGCACGCCTTCAGCCAGGCAAAGACTCTCATCGCAGAGAGCATGGCCCCGCAGCGAATGCCCCAGGTACGGAAAGGACGACGATGCAAGAGAGCGCATTGCGACTGGCATCCGCTAGGGCTAGGCGGGCTAAAGACGTACATTATCAGTCGCCATCTTCATCCACTCTTCAAAGTTCGAGTTCATGACATCGAGGGGGACATCGATCGCGGGGGCCTCCGCGACAGACAGGAGCTGCTGCTTCTGCCTGGCGTGCGCGGCGGCCCTAGCATCCTCGCCCGACGGGCCCGCCTCGTTGTCGTCGAGCGGCGCGACGGGGCGAGTACTCTTCCTGCGGCGGCGCTTCTCCGCGGCATCGTCATTGATATTGACGGACTTGAGGGGCGCTCTGCCGGAGTCGGACGTGAAGCTGGCGTCGTACGCCTCACTGAGGCGCTTGCGCGCGGTGCGCTGGGGCTTGGGGGTCGGCTCCTCGTCGTTTTCGGTGTCTCCGGCGCTGTCTGAATCGACGTCGACGGGGGCGGCGTCCGCGGGGCGGGTGCGTGAGGTGCGGGTAGGCGGCATGGTCGTCGTAAAAGGGAGAACCTGAACAGCGCGTCTACGCGCTCGACGCGTCTCACGTGATGGCGCTTCCACGCGAGAGCCACATGGCCACTCCCGCTTCCCGATTTCTGGCTTATTTCGTGAGACTCTCGACGCTTGCTCTCCTGCTTTGCCCAGCATCCCTGCTCTGCGCTCACGACCATATCCTCACATCTCTCGCTGACCAAGCCTGGCTCTCTGGATATCCTCATCACCCATCCGGCAGCTTGACAGACGAGTCACCCTCACCGGAGTCATCTTGATTCCTCACCGCTTTTCCGGATCCGCGCCACGCAGATACGCTCTCATAAAGACCCGCCACCAGCATCTGTAGCGTTAGCTCACTCATAAGTTATACCCAGCATCGACCATAGACCTATACCACACCTGTATTCTCAAGCAAAATCTGCAATGGCACGCTACGAGCAATATCATGTATTCTCTATTCCCCAGCACCTACTCGACACCCTCGTCCCGCGAAACATTGGAAACCTTCCCTCCTCGGTTCCTGCCGCTACAGAAGAACCCTCTCGTGCGGCCTCTCCCGCCCCGCACCCGCCGCGCCTGCGGGTGCCCGGGCATGTAACATCTGCTTAGGTGTAACTTTCGCGGATGTAGATGAACAGCGTACGCACTTCCGCTCCGACTGGCATCGCTACAATGTGAAAATGCGCATGTCTGGCGCAAACGCGGTCTCCGAGGCGCAGTTTGCTCAGCTTGCAGACGGTTGGTCCAGCTTTTCTGAACTGTTTGTACAGTCGTTAACAGTGTCCCTTGAAGGCCTTGAGGATTCTTTGTCTGGCTCTGCGTCCTCTTCCGATGAGTCTGGCGAATCCGAAGACGACGCTGTGTCTGCACTCGTGCGCAAGGCAAAGCGTCTGAACACCATCCGCGAGGACGACGACGACGATGCGAACCGCAACGTGCCCAACGCCCCCGTGCTCTGGTTCCACTCGCCTCCATCGACCCAACTCGGCATCTACAAGGTGATATTTCCGGCCGACCTTATTGCCTACCGCGGCGAAGACGCTGGACAGCGCTATCTCGAAGAGCTGAAGCAGATGCAAAAGGGCGCAGGCGATGAGGGTAGGAAGTGGGCCTTGTTCATGGTCGCGGGCGGTCACTTTGCCGGTGCAGTCGTCCGCGTGTCGCGGCCCGAAGGCGAGGAAGACGATGCAGGAGTGACGAAGAAGGGCAAGCCCAAGAAGCCAAAGCCTGACACGGAGGTCTTGAAGCACAAGACGTTCCACCGCTACACTAGTCAGTGCTCTAATTCCCTCCCAACTCGTTTGGCGTTCTGACGTCCATCCAAAGCTCGCAGAAAGCAAGGTGGTTCGCAAAGCACAAACGACAATTCAAAGAGCAAGGCAGTCAGTGCGGGTGCCATGCTTCGTCGATACGGCGAACAAGCTTTGCGAGACGTGAGATTTTTGCTCTTCAAATGTCGACCTTTCCCCTCTCTGATACCACGCTTCCACACAGGACATCCGTAGTTTGCTCACCGATTGGGCTGATGAACTCCACGACTGTGAGCGCATCTTCATCCGCGCAAGCGTCTCGAATCGCCGGATATTCCTTGACTATGAAGGCGCTGTTATCGAAAAAGGTGCGTTCCATGATAGTTCTTCATAGTCTCAATACCAACACCAAGGCAGGCGATGACCGGCTGCGGACGTTCCCTTTCCCAACGCGGCGCCCGACGCAATCGGAATTACTCCGTTGTTTGCAAGAACTCACACGAGTCAAGGTATCTCACTTGACGGAAGACGCTCTGCGCGAGCAGGACGAGGCCTTCCTTGCCTCGCTCCCCAAGCCAAAGCCCGTGCCTGTGCCGGCATCGACGCAGCCTCCACGCAAGCCCGAAAAGCCCAAACTTAGTCCCGAAGAGCTCGCCCAGCTCGAGGCACAACGCGAACTTGAGGACCGATGGTCCCGCGTCCTTGAGATGATCGCCAAGGGCCGCCTTGATGCGCTCAAGTCATTCCTAGCGCGTGGCGGCGACCCATTAGGTCCAGGCGGCGTGGACGCACGGGCGCCAAGCGCCATTGACGATGCGTCACAGGGCGAGACGCTGCTCGTGTACGCGGTGCGAAAGGGCCAGGAGGACGTCGTACGCTGGCTGCTCGAGGACGCGCGGGCGGACCCGACGATGGACGTGCGCGGCAGCGTGGGTGCGCCTGCCGACGGCGGTGACGACGACGACGAGGCCACGCGTCCTGTCGCAGGCGGTAGCCGGCGCACGGCATACGACTACGCGCGCACGCGCGGCGTGCGGAACGTCTTCCGGCGCTGCGCGGCTGAGCACCCCGACTGGTGGGACTGGCTTGGGACCGGCGATGGCGGGGCCCGCGTCCCGAGCGCGCTGAGCCGCGAGATGGAGGAGGAGCGCGAGGAGAAGAAGAAGGTGCGGCGCAAGGGCCTCAAGGAGAAGATCCGCGAGCGCGAGGCGGCGCAGAAGGAGCGGGAGCCCGAGCCTGCGCCAGTCGAGCCGCCGAAGCCGAGCCGAGGACGCCGAAGGAGCCTGTGGAGGGCCGAGGAAGCTCGGGGGCTCTGCGGCTGCGAGCGAAAGCGTGATGGGGCTCACGCCTGAGATGCGCGCCAAGGTCGAGCGGGAAAGGCGTGCAAGGGCGGCCGAGGCACGCATGAAGGCTCTGGGCGGAGGCCGGTAACACACCTTCGGCGTCTCGTCCTATTCATACAGCAGTGCGCTTATGATTGTTGCGAGTAATTAGAGGTTGGATCTAGGACAAGAACAGCAATATGGTGGTGCTGGCAAAAGAGTATTTCGACCACGCGCACGCGCCACGAAGCCGCTGACTAAGCAATTCATCTGTCTTTTGTGCCCATTCTTGCATTCAAGCTGCCTGCTCGCGGGTCAGATAGCCAACGGCTCGTGAGTTAAGAGAGAACTATATGACTGGTATGGAGTGGTGATTGACGAAAGCTCTCCAGGCTCAGTAAATCGAGGTCTGATAGAAAATAAGAACGCATCGACTTTTAGAAGCACCTTTGCCTAGCTCGTCGAGTCACGAATCTTCAATTCGCTGAATGGCGTCGTCAGGCCTCTGCCTTGTTTGCAAAACTTCGTGTACCATGCGGGCTACATGACAGTTGGAAAGCGTAGGCTGAGTGTTCTCTGGCGCTTTAATTAGTGCCTGTCATACACATTTCCTACACCGCACCTCCGACTTAATTTGCTACCTGTTACATGACTACTTCACGTCTCGAGTTTTCAAGAGTATAATGCCCCAGACTCCACCTGTCTTACCCCTTGCCCTTGTGGCGATCTCCCTATCGTTTCTCACCATGTCGACACTGCCAACCCTTCAGAGGATGTACCTCTATGCCCACCTTCTGAACCAGGACCTGCACCTCATTGGACCACCCATGCAATCTGCAGCCCCGGACGTGCAGGATGCCTATCACAAACTCGAGGACGAGCTTGGAGCCCTGCGTGTAAACTTGCCCCACGCTCTCCGGTCTGTGAGCAAGTCGATGCGTAAGTCTGCAGTTTACTCTGTTATGTTCGTTTTCCCATGCTCACGGCCCTCCGCTAGATGCTAATGGGTCTCCGTCTGATATTGCCGTTTGCATCCATCATGTCACAAGCGCTTTGGCGAGCCTCGTCACAAGTTTTGTCGCGCGGCTAACCCTAGACTCGTTCCACGACGACCGCGACAATGTACCCCTCATATCTCGACAACTACGCATCCCTCCTTCTCGTTCTCTTTTGTAGATGATTCTGCTCCTCAATCGGAACCCTTTCGTGCAACAATAATCCTAATCCACCGTGGCGGCGTTGGGGGCACGGCGCGAGGGCTTCGGGAACGCGCCCCGCAGCGACGGCTCCCGAAATGTTCACGGGGGAGTGCCGCTATCACACGAGAGGGGGAGATAAGTGAAGTGGACTCTACAGTTTCATTGTGCTGACAGCTCTGAGAGACTTGTCTACGGAGCCCTAGCACCAGCAGGTTGGACAGCGTGATTGTCCAGTCCGACAGCCCTGGATACATGTCCGTGTCGTTTAAGTCAATAGCAGTCTCGCAGTAATGCACACGGACGAAGATTAAGCTCCCCTGCGCGGCCGACAGTGCAGATGAAGGTTCCAAGTGAGCACCATAGTCGCCTCATTCTGCAACTACCCTTCGTGCTGTGACCTTCAGAAGATTATGAAAAGCTTACAATGTCACATGAGAACTATGAGTCGTCATTGAGGAGTACGCAGATACCCCGCCAGCGCAGTCCCGCACCGTTTGTTGCCTAGACGGCAGCTTGCTGAGTTCATAACCGGAGGTTGGTGTGGATCCCCTCTAATGAATCTTTACCGCGACCACTGCTTGTGTGAGCTTATGATCATGTGCGTTTTGCTTCCCAGTAAAGGGACACTGATGTGCTTTGGAGGTGCAGGGGTAGTAGCAACCCGGACGGCACGCATGGAATCAGCAAGAGGCGAGGAGTGGGGCGTGGAATACATTTGTATTGTATTTTCTGTATTGTACTTTACAACGGAGAATGGCATGATGATTGTACATAGCGAGGAGTTGAGTACTGGAGTGTTGGGGAGGCCGCCAGGTCCTGTCCGCCAAACAATAGTTGAGTTATGAGGTATCAGGTGAGAACTCACAGATTTCTCTTGCTAAACACCTACACCCACTCCCAAGCATCTCCCCTCTGCACGGCGGGTCGCCCCCGCGGACCTTTCGGGTGCCGTCGCTGCGGGGCGCGTTCCGAAGCCCTCGCGCCGTGCCCCCAACGCCGCCACGGTGGATTAGGATTATTGTTGCACGAAAGGGTTCCGATTGAGGAGCAGAATCATCTACAAAAGAGAACGAGAAGGAGGGATGCGTAGTTGTCGAGATATGAGGGGTACATTGTCGCGGTCGTCGTGGAACGAGTCTAGGGTTAGGCCGCGCGACAAAACTTGTGACGAGGCTCGCCAAAGCGCTTGTGACATGATGGATGCAAACGGCAATAATAAGCGCGGAAGAGATATTGCGCGCAGCCCAACTCTTGAGTCTAACGAAGAGGGGGGCTCAGGTTACTGTCACGCTACTTTGCTGCTGCTTCTATCCTTCTAAAGGCGCATGTATAGGAGGAAAGTCTGAGCATATGCTCATGGAGCGGGTAAAAAGCGAAGATATTGGAGAGTACTCAGCCGTAGAGGAAATCCCAGTGAAGAAACGGCGCCTGTGGGGTAACAGGATCTCCATAGATGACCCGGACAATAACGGGAATATCGCTACGGACACGGCGTTCGCGAGCAAAGCTAAGGTCATTCGCACCGCCGTCGCTTCTTGCATGCCCTAAACAGTTCGAATGTAGATTGTCGAGGAACGCGTGAGTCAAGTTGTCAAGGACATGGCGCGAGACGCGCTTACTCCCGCCGACCTGTGTCACCTGATCGTATCGGAGGACACCGGTATCCGCATTACTCGCGAGGATGTGGCGCTTGCGCGACTCGTGCGGGGTGTCCAGACGGGCTCGCGCGCAGATTGGGTACGTCGCCAAGAGCGTGATGGCACTTCCTCTCACTGACATAGTCGTTACAGGAGGCCGCCCTGAAGCCGATCGCTTGCACAGATGCTGGTATCCCCGTTGCAGCTGAGTGGATTGAGAGCTGCGAGCGCCATCGACAAGCTCGCTGATCCGGCTATGAGGCTCGTCCGCTGATACCAGGTCTGTTGCACTCACACGAGCATGTCTTCACCTGGCTCATGTGAGCCACGTCGCTGCGTAGACACTCGATACGATGGCAGGCGACGCTGCCAGGACAGCGTACATCTACAGCGCCATGCAAGCTGTCGAAGCACTCAAGTTCGCTTCCGAGTGGAACACACTCAAGGGCCCTGGGTGCCTGACTGTGAAGAAACGCTTCACGTGCGCGCCTTCCAGGAGATGCCGCCCTACGCCGCTGCCTACGCCGCGGAGAACTCTGTGGCGAGTTTGTCACAGCCGCAAATTCGCAAAGAGCACAAGGCTGCCTTCAGCCAGTGGCGCAAGCGTCAGGAGATCACCGTCACCGCGCGGAACCGCCTGCTTAGCCTATACAATGCGGTACGGTGACTGCTTTCGGTTCCCTGGTTAGTCGGCTGATCTCGTTGGCAGTTTGGTTGCATGGTACTTGTGGATCCGTTCTGGCGTATTGGGACGGTGGGCTATGGTTGGAGCCGGAGCCTTACCCCAGTCATCGAGTGCGTCTACGCCGAGCTGTGCGGTGACGACGCAGACGCTAGCGCGATATTGCGTGTGTGCCATGAGAACGCATATGCCTCTCTGAGTTCAGGTGTTTTCCGCCATGCACTCGCAGGAGCTCGCAGACAAGATCGCAGACTTTGTGCGTGACAACCCGCCGGAATTTGTGCTGCAGTGGAAAGGGAGCAAGTGACGAGAGCTTCGACGCCCTTTTGATACGCATTTTATCTCTGCGTTCTCTGTCTGTCATTTTCTCGTATGAGGTACTGTCCGTGCTCCAAATAGCTTGCTGGGTATGTAGCAATGTGAGACTTCCATAATGTCAGGTTCACAAGGGCTACTACTACGCTTGCCTATTTGGTCGCCTAGCTTAGTCAGCAACACCCGTTGAGTAATGGCCGTAAACGGACGATCGCAGCACATCTTGTCTCTGACCTCTTCACAGCGCGACCATGGACGTTCCCTCGACCTCTGCTGCAGCTCTCAAGGAGGAGATCGCTCGTTTAACAGGCAAGTCTTGTTCCATAACACAGCCGATGGTGTGGCCGCAGCGTCGTCGGCCTTGCCTCGACGCTGAGGTCGTGCGCTTCGGGGCCGACATCTACTGGACTTTGAACAGGACTGACCTACCTCGCAGGTGCAATCAACCGACACAAGACTACAGACTACCCGCCTCGACCGCCGTCAACGTTTTATCTAGGAGCCCGACCGCGAAACAATGTCTACGTGAACCCGAACTACAAGCCCCCAAGTAAGCCCACAGTCACCCCAAGCGTACCCCCTCGTCAGCCCCCCAAGCTCGTCCCGACTAGCGAGAAGCGTGAAGTGGTCATCGGCGGCGTAGCATTTGAGTCATCTGGACGTTCGCTCGTCCGCAAAGATTGTGCGTCTTCAGAAGCCTGTACCACCAAAGAAGACCGGGAGGGGGTAACCAAGGTTTTGTTCTCAGTGGTGACGTCAAAGCCGAAGCCGCCGCCGACGAAACCTCCAGCACCCAATGGATCCTTTGCTGGCAGCAAAGCTTCCGCCATTCACCATGCAAGCAAGTACAAGCCCAAGCCTCGCCGTGGCCGACCGACAAACCGCAACATGACCCTCAACAACACTCGCCGACCGTTCCACGCAGGGTGTGTCCTATATTCTATGCCCATGAGCTCACGGCTCAAGGTTCGTTTCGCAAGTGCCCGCCGCCGCAGATACGTCGACAAACCTTGTCCGCAATTCACCACAACAGGTGAGTACAATCCTTGCTGGCTTTTGTCTGCTCACATTTCTCGTCCACAGGAGCGTGCACACGGGGCCTCACCTGTCCATACCAACACGACCCTGCCAAGATCGCGATCTGCTGGCCATTCCTTCAGGGGAATTGCCCGCACACAGCTTCTACCTGTCCGCTTTCCCACGACCCGACGCCGCAGCGCACTCCCCTGTGCGTGCACTTTGCGAACCAAGGCCGCTGCACGAGGCCCAACTGCCCGTTCCCTCATGTGCGGGTGGCGCTCGCGAAGGCGTGTGTCGCGATTTTGCCGTGCTCGGGTACTGTGAGAAGGGCCTCGACTGCGAACACCAGCACGTCCGCGAGTGCCCCGACTTTGCTGAGAAGGGGGCCTGCACCACCAAGGGCTGCAAGCTCCCGCACGTTATCCGTGCCAACAGGAACCGGCCGCGTCCGGCGCCGGCCGCTGACGCCTTTACGGACCCGAAAGCCTCCTCGGACCCTGCTGCTTCTTCGTCTGGGGCTGACCTTGGTTCTGGTGACACTGCTAGTTCACAGGCGCTCACAGCCGAAGATGCACAGCTAGGTGACGAGTATATTTCTTTGACCTTCCATGAAAGCGATCCTGAAGAGGACGAGGATGAAGAGGATGACGAAGAGGAGTCAGACGGCGAAGAACAAGCTGCGGACGAGGCAGGGGAAGAAGAGACTTCCCAGCATAGCTCGCCCCGCGAAGAGCAGTAACCGTCACTCCAGATGTACGATATAATATGAGTGTTGTAGTATCTGTTACGCAATGAAAGAATTTCTCTGTACTGCACGCCTGATCCTCAGCTCACGACATCGCCATTGCAACGTTCACGTTGTACAGTATTCAGTTCAAAGTACCAGTTAGTAGCTAGAGGGCAGTGTGCCTGTAGCTGGCTGGGCTTCGAAGTCCGGGGTCGTGCACAGTCGTGCATCTAACTGACTGCGCACGCGCTCAAATCTTTGTACTGTTAAGCGAGTTATTTCCATCGATGAGAAGGCACGCATGTTCTCATATTGTCCCGGCTGTGCATACTTGCGAGCGTGCCATAGGAGAGTGGTTTTACAAATGCATAAGACGAGGATAGGAGAAAACGACACAGCAGAGCATGACGAAACGACCCGACAAGATAGCTTATGCCTCGGTCAGCTCGCGCAACCGGCGGACGGTACTGCGGATAACATGTATGTCAGACAGGTCGCAACAGACACTAATTTTGGTAACGCACCTCCGGACGGTGGCAGCAGCAGTGGTGGTGACGGTCCAGGCGCCGCCCGCGACAGTCTTTTGGCAGGCCTTGCACTTCCAGATGCCGACCGCCTGGCGCTTGACGGAGTCCTGTTGCAGCCCTTTAGTACACGATCTTCCAGAGCAGCACATTGCGCAAGACTTGCCTTGCCGCAGAAGGTGCAAGTGTACCGCGCGTGCTGGGTGATTTCCATCTATAGGAGCGAACCATGTCAGGTTCTGCAGAGGGGGCATGGAGTAGCACGACGCACCTTCTTCACCTGCTTACGCAGGGAAGCACCGTAACGCTACAGCCAGAGAGTCCACAGTCAGCTAACTTTGTTCCCTCCAAATCACACGTCCTTATCCCCCGCAAGTCGCTTCTCCGTGTCGCACTTGAGAAAAGCCTACTCACAGTACCGTACTTGCCGGTAACGCCAACCTTGCGGGTACGCTTTGTCTGTCATCGTGAAATGCACCGTCAGCACCTCCCCATGCGAGCAACGCGCAGCGTTTGGCTCACCATCTTGAGATTGTTCTTGAGGTCGTCGGCGGCGGCGGCGTGCTGGACTTGCTAGGGTTTCCTGCGAGCGGTGATGCCGCCTTCCGAATCCGTCATGAACTGTACAGTTCGCAGCCACCCCGCCCGCCGCAAATAGGCGCCCAAAGTGTCGCTTGACGCTTGCGGTCACTCTCGTGGCGACCGGAGCGCCCGTCGCTACCAGCGCGGCTTGCATGCTCTGTGTTCGCATGCTCGCACTCGAATCTACAGTAACTCCCAATGCAACAGTCATAGGCGCAATAACACCAATGCGGAACGACTCTGCGGTGCATTTTTCCATGCGTCTTTGGTATCGCTGACTATACAACGGTGCGATGTGCCTGCTCGCCAATCATTCCTTTTCCCCGTAGAGCGTGGCACTAAATTACTCAACGTTGCTCACGAGGATCTCTTGCTTTTGGATCTATATTGAGTAGCTCATATGGCCTTTTTAGAGTGCTCGTGTTATCCTATACCCTGAAGGCCACTTGTGTACTGGCTAATCCGCTAGATAGCCTCAGCTATATCGGTATTTGTGGGTGGATAACTCCAGTTTGTCAGTTGACCCTGTTCGTTTTGATTGCCTAGGTCGCATAGTATCGCACTCAATCTGCGCAATTATCCACGTTTCATACTCACGCCTCAAAGTTACGCGGCATACAGTTGCTGCCTCGTGCGTCCGCCATATAACTCACGCGGTGGTTAACAAGGACTAACTCGCGGGCGCGTGTCACAGATACGGATCACGGTTGACATGCACAGATTCGTCCTTGCGTTCGGTCGCGAGGTTGTACGGCTGACGCCAGCGACTAACATGAGAAAGGGCCGAATTAATATGCTGACACCGTTAGTACTTTCAATAGTGCCCGTATCTGCCAGAGCGTCAGCTTTATTGCCGACGGCTTGCATACCAGTCAGTAACTTCTTCTGCGGAGCAGGCTGACCTCTTGGGATCGTTTCTCTCTTTCGTTCTGCTATCATTTGCTTTGCTCGTTTGCTTTCCCTCTCGCTATCCTTTTGCTCTCGAATCTCTTTTCTTGCTTTTGCCTCAATAGTTCACCATCTCGACATCACCGACCATGGGTTTTTTCGCCAATCTCAAGGTTCTCTGCCGCAAGAGCGCAACTCATCGCGAGCCTATCAAGGCATGTAGCGTATCATCTTCCAGGTGCTTCGACCCAGCTGACTCTCAGATAGATCACTGTTGAAGTGCATCGAGTGTCGGACAGCACAGATAAGAAGGACGACACTCCTACCTTCACGGTATGATTGACACCTTCGTAACCGTGGTTTGAGGCTAACGAGTACCAAAGATCTACACGACTTGCACCGCCGAGCAAGTGCTTCCGGCGCTCTTGAAAGATGCTGCTCATTCGCCCGAGGTACTGAGCCTCGGACACGCTCTTCGACTTCCGATTCTTGGACATGACTCCCCTGCGGTGAGATGTCAAGCGAAGCAGTGGGGTTGCCAATTTAACCGTGTCTTAGCCGTCCATATCACTTGCCGCCATGCCCTCAATTGACAAGACTTCGGTCCCGTCAGCCGCACCCACCCATCGCAGCCTTTGGCTTAAAGTTACCGACTTCCAGCAGATCCGCCCGCTTGGGTCTGGTTCTTACGGAGACGTTTACCTCGTGGAGCACAAGGCGACTCGCATGCGAGTCGCCATGAAAGTGCTGAACAAGCGGGTGGTAGAAGAGTCGTCCGTGGTCCGCGAGAAGAACCTCCTTCGCACAGTCGGAACGAGCGGCGTTAGCGGTATCAACGAATTCCTGGGAAGCTTCCACAACCGCGACAATTACTACCTCCTCACAGTGAGTAGCATCTTCGTGCCGCAGCGTTTATATACAAACATTACAATGCAGAAATACTATCCAGGCGGAGACCTCCGCCGGCAAATCCGCCAGTGGGGGCGCCTGCCTCTGGCACTCGCTAGGACATACGCTGCCGAACTTGTGAGTCTGCCTGCACATGCCACGCTCCACACTCTCTCTGACCATTGCCACCGAAGCTCGTCGCGATCAAGACCGTGCACGACCTGGGTGTCGTCCATCGCGATATCAAGCCAGAGAACATCCTCGTCTCCGAGACTGGGCACCTCATTCTCACCGACTTCGGTCTGGCAAAGTCGGTCGCTATCCCCGGCCGCGAGTTTATTCCCGGTTCCGAGCTGCATGCGTTCCTGCGTTCCTGGTGTGGGTCTCTGCAGTACATGGCGCCGGAGGTCTACCAGGGCATGTCGTATGCGCTCCCTGCTGATATTTGGTCATTTGCTGTCGTCGTCTTTGAGATGATTGTCGGCCGTGTAAGTTCATACTTTACGATTGCAGTCAGTGTATGGAGCTCACAGACATCCTAGACCCCATGGTCGGGCCGCTACGAAGATGATCGCGCTCTCACCGAGCAGAAGCTCCTTCACACCACTTTCGATGGATGGCTTGGCGGAGAGATTATCGACAAGGAGGCGCGTCGATTCTTGGAGGGAGTACGTATAGTCTGTGCTGTCATTAACGCGTGGATGAGCACTGATCAACGGCGCCGAACAGATGCTCGACATCGAGCCTTTCTGGCGTCCTACCCCGATGGAGGCTACTACCCACCCGTTCTTCGCAGACATGTCAGTGCTTCCCAGCCACATGCACTTCAGATGTCTCATGAGCCATGTTATATAGCGACTGGCCTTCCATCCTGCAAGGTACAAACGCCCTCCCAGACGTGGGCATCCCTCCAACTTCCTCATCGTCTAGTCCCGACACCTTCATTGGCTCATTCTCTGGCGGTGGCGCATACACTCCAGAAGAAGACCCGCACCCAGAATTTCACTACGCTGCGCCGATCTTTGACATGCACGCCGCCGTGGACGAGCCCACCGCAGCGGATCTCATCGCTACCAACGACTCCTTCGACGACATCTCGCTGGACAGCTCGGAGTCTCTCGCGCCTCGCACACCCGCTGCGCCGCCGCCAGTTCTACACATGGCCCCGCCGCCGGCGTGCTTCGGGATGATGGCTGGCGTCACCACGACTGTTACCGTCGTCACCGTGGAAGACCCTGCACCAGGGCCCGAAATTGCCCACACACCACAAGGGACTTCTGCGCCCCGCGCCGACATGGCTTTTCAGGTGGGTGCTGATCTGGAGGTGCGCTTCGGGGGTGCTGACGTGTCCTGGCAGCCCACGGGTGTCTGCAGACGTCTCGTGAGCTGGATCGGGCGTGCAACTTCCTCCGTCCTTCGTCTCTTTTTGCAATGGCCTATTCGCTGAATATCGAAAACACAAACACTGCGGCTTCGTCAACGACTCCGCTCTCTGCTATCAACTTGCTTAAGACTTTCACTCGCAATGCTTCGCCTTTTGCTACCCCTCTGCTTCCAAGTAATCCTGGATCTTGCCGTCTTGGTCTGGTTGCTCTCGGTCCTCAAGCCTCGGTCTCGGTCTTCAAGTCTCATTCTCGATCATCGGTCCTCTATCTTGGCCTAGATATATCTAATCACGCCTTCGCTCCGCCCGCAAGTCTCTTCTCTTCAATCTAATCCTCAAACACTGTACTCTCTCGACTCTCTCGCTGTTCCTTCTTATTTCGCTCGTATCTTCTATCGCGCTATGATCAGCCCCGGCCTACAGTTCGTAAAACCTAATAGTCGGCTCGCCCGGCCCACAGATCTAGCCTGGTTCCCATAATCTCGACTTCCTTCGCAAGCTACGCCGCCTGCTGCTCGCCAATCGACTCGCCTCGACAACTCTCCCTCTTGCTTCCCAGTGCCTCGTGGACGAACATGCCTTCAGAAAATACCAAAAATACTAGCTGTTACGAATAATTGTATCCACAGAAAATGCCAAAAAAATAGATGCAGTAGTCCATTCTTCGATTCATCCATTAAGGAGTGATACATGCATTGTAACCCGTACACGGCGAGAAAAAAGTGTGTGTTGCTATACACCTCTAATCAGAGCGATCTGCGTGACGAGGACTAGCACCATCCGAGGCTGCTGGTGCCTCAATGCGGAGGGTCGCAAGATCACTCGCCAAATTGTAGCATTGCCGGTCCGTGGCGGCAACGTGCTGGAGCTCCTCATGCATCTTCGCGCGGAGGGCCTCGTATTCCGGGGCAGGATACTCGGAGTAGTCGGTGCTGAGATAGAGCACGGGCTGCCAATGGCCGTCGGCGATCTTGGCGAGGCCGAGGAGGCGCAGGCGCGTCCACGGCACGCGCACGGGGTGCCACTCGCGGTGCATGTCCGAGGCCTGGCCACAAGGGAGTCAGTGATTAGCAGGGATGAGAGGGGGGGAGGGGCGGACGCACAGCCATGCGCTCGTACGCGCGCCAGACCCAGTCGGCGACGACATTCGCGAGCCACCAGCGCTCGAAGCAGGTCCTGTCCGGCAGAACCAAGTCGTCGCTCTCGCACCCGGGCCACTGTACAGTAGTTTGTGGTCAGCACTTTGTGTGCGCACCGGATGGGGGACGGACTCGCCTGCAGATGCAGCGTGCATTCGTTGCGGGTATGCGCGAGGACGTGGACTTCGTCCCACTCCCTTGGAATGTCGTGCCGCATGTCGTGGAGGTGCATGCCGTACTTGGTGTGCTTGCCGGGGTCGAGCCACTTCTCAAAGGTAATGAAGTCCGGCAAGCCGTCGCCGCGGGGCATGTACTCGATGTCTGGCGTCGTCCACACGGGCTGCGGGATCATCGGGCTGCATTCGTACAGCCAGAAGCAGATGTTGAGCCAGTCACGGGGCCAGGCGTGGACGTCTTTCAGGGGTGGCATGCCAATGAGCGGGGGCTGCACGGCGAGGAGGTCCCAGTTGTCCTGTTCCTGCTCGAACATGTCCTCCTCGATGACCAACACATCGAAGTCGGTCAGGGGTACGCCTGCGGTGTAAAGAATCGACATGGTAGTGGATGGGGACAAGAGACTAGGAATGCATGGATTATATGCATCTCGGTCAGGCCGCTTCCCTCGTTGTAATTGTCGCTGGCCACACCATGGCTACAAAGAACGGGAGCAAAGAGCAAAGGCCACCGGTTTGGGCGGCTCTCTATGCGGTTCCCACGCCACGACGCCCAACGGCAATCGCCGCACGCGCACGAGCCACCTTCGCGATCTGCGAGCGCCGGCCGCAGCCAGCGATGAGCGACTCCGACACCGACCCCGGCTTTGCCGCCCTCCCGCTGCGTGTGCGGCAGCGCATCGACCGCGCGTTTGATCGGTACGCGACGCATCGCTCGACCACTGGCGAGCCCGCCGCGAAGAGGCGCAGGCTCGACTCCCAGTCTGCCACGCCTGGTGGCTTCATCGCGGGCGACACCGCTCAAGCGGGAGGTTTCGTCAACGACTTTGGCGGTGGTGGCTTCTTGCCAGAGGACGGGGTGCCGCGGGCGGGTTCCTCCCCGAGTCGCCTCGCGCTGACGACGCCCACGGCCACGACGCTACCGGCGCGGCGGACGCAGACGTGATCCCGTTCAACATGATCCCCTCCGCGCTGCAGGCCCTCGACCTGCAGCCGGACGACGAAGACGTGCTGTCCGTCCTCCGAAATGCTGCGACAGGCTGGGAGAACAAGGGCGCCGCGCTGGAGGACGACGCGCACCTACGCGTGCGCCGCAAAGACTGGCGCGCCGTGTGCGCTGCACTGCTCGATGTCGGCGGCTCTGCGGACGAGGACGAGGATGTGGACGAGGACGACGCGATGGAAGGCGGGATGGACGACGAACCCGCGGACCTCAGCGAGCCGTCCGGGGACGAGTACGTCGCAAGCGAGGACGAGGACGGAGACGAAGACGACGCGATGGACGACGACGACGACGATGGCGAGTACCAGGCCGGCGGGTTTGTCCGCTCGAAAAGCTCCCGTAAGGCCACGGGGAAAACGCGGAAAGGGCGTGGCGCATCGTCGTCGTTGTCTCCTGTGGCTAGCGACGAAGAAGACATCGAGGGCCGTCCCAAACGCGTGACGGCACGGCAGAAAGCTGAGGCGCGGCGAGCGTTCGCGATGTTCTTCCCAGATGTACCGGATACAGAGCTTGACAAGCAGCGGCTCATGATCAAGGACATCACCCGCATGGCGTCCTTAATCAGCCTCAAGTTGACCGCCGAGGAGGTGAGCTCCACGGATGATTGCTGGCGAGAGCACCTATGTTGAATGCGGCTGCCAGATTGTGCAGATGCTCAGCGCTTTCTCGACACAGCCAGATAAGTCAATGAGCTTGGCCGACTTTGAGCAGATGATGGTCACCGCAAAGCTCGCCTAAAGTTTTTGCATCCTCGGTATGTTCGGTAGCGTGGCAATTCATAAATCTGATAAAGACATAGATGGATACATGCGCCTGTATACATGACATACAAGGTGTACGTGACATACCCGCAAATTATAAATGGGTCTAGTGCTACAAGTAATGCAAAGTGGTCAAAATGCTATCGATACATCTCCAGATCGACCCAACGCTCGCTGTCAAATGACCCAGCCATCAATGAAACCGTATATCGCAGAACACCAAAGCGGATGCGGGCTGCACCGCCCCTATCTTTTTTTTTTCTCTTCCTCCTTCACCGCCCGCGCACCTCCGTCATCTGGCAAAACAGTCGCTCGTACCTGTCCTGCATACGCGTGCTGAGCTCGACGAACTCGGCGTACGCCTGCGGCGGGAGCTCGAGTACGCCCGCGCTCGCGGCAGAGGCGGCGGCGGCGGCGGACGGTGGGCAGATGCCGTCGCCCGCGGGGAAGACGCTGAGGACGTCGCGCGGGGCGATGCGCGCCTCGGGGACCGCCGCGCGCAGGAAGACACGGGGGCCGAGCGGCGTGTACGTGTGCACGTCGAGCCACGCGTCGCGCGCGGTGTGTGTGCGTGCGGCTGGTGCGGAGGGTCAGCGACGCCGCGGGAGAAAAAGCCGGGAGTGGGAGGCGCACCGTGCACGAGCGTCACGCGGCGCTGCACGAGCGCGACGGCGACGCAGCCTTGTTCCATCAGGGGCATGGGTGTATCGGTGCAGGCGAGGCGGTGCGGGCCGGGCAGAGGTCGTGCAGTGTGCGGGCGAGCGGTGGGTACCGCCGCGGGCCCGTGCAGCGTTATATCCTGCGCCGCCGACATTGTCGTTGGATATGGTGCTCATGGCTCTGCGCGCCTCGGCCCCGGCGTCGACGCATATTCCCCTCGCCGCGCCTGGCGGACGGGCACCACAAGTGCATGGACGAAACGGAGACAAAGTGCTCGGCCGCACGCGCCCCTGGAGTTCTTTCGAGAAGGCCCCCGATGCCTGCGTTGGGAACAAAAGCGTCGAGGGCACAAGCAGACGGCCGCATTTGGACGTGCGCGTGCCTCGCCGAATATGGCAGGTGTTCAAGGTTGGTGCACTTTTGTTTGTCGGGGCGCCCGTGGCAATGCGGGGACCTCGCCCGGAGGGCCTTCTTGTTGTGTGCTATGCCTCCCTGGGTATATGTTCCTTGCGTCGGAATCAACTACTCTGGCGGTGCGATAGCAGACCGGGCGGTTTCGTAATGTTATGGAGAGCTTTGTCCAGAGCGTGCACGGCTATATTGACGTGCCGTGCAATTCAAAGCGGCGGAAGGTGTAGTACCGCAGCTTTGCGTTCCATATACGGCTAAAGGCATACCATTTTGCGTGTGTGGCCTTCTATCCGCGCAGCCTGCCTGACAAGCTCAGCGAGAGCGGGCATTTACAATTGTGGGCGAGGGCTGCCGCAGGGTGTGATATGAAAACGACCGGGCTGCGGCTGATGGGGGCAGACATCGCTTGTACGGCTTGGGCGATAGTCATCGGCCTCGTGAGCTGCGTACGGTATGTGGGGGATGGCCGGTGGGATCGAGGCCTCGCGGGGTCGAGGCTCGCGAGCGGCCCCTCGTCAGCATCGACTCACTCTGGACCACAGAATCCACACCAGCCACCGCCAACTGCGGAGCTGCCCGCTCCGCCCGTTCATATACTGTATCAGAGTGTATCAGCCCTGGGCAACCAGAGCCCAGGACCGCCGTAGCGCGGAAGTGCGCCGTGCTCGCCTGTCCAGCCATATGATAAAATCATGGCCGCTGCCGCGCCCCCATGCCACTCGGCGGTGCGGCACAAACGGCGCGTCCTACCCTCCTGGAAGCCGCAGAACTCTGGATCGGACTATGCTGCGTGCGACCCTAGTGGCTGGCGCCAACGGGCCTCGAGGATGCATACGCGCCCGGTGATCAACAGCAGATGCACGCAGCGGCGCAGGGAGGGTCTTCTGCGCGGCAGGCCCCGCGGGGAAGGTGTGCCCTTCGCCAGATGGCCCAACTCGAGGCCCACCGTTGATGAGCCACTCCGCCTGCGCGGCCGCGCCGCGGACGTCGCGTCCTCATTCCCTCGCTCCGCTCCCACGCGCGTCGCGCACGGATGCGGACGCCTCTGCCCTCGAGGCGGCAGCCCGCGTGCTGGGGCGGCGCGGGGCTGTCCCTGCACCCAACGGCATGCCCACGGTCCCGCAACAGCCTCGCCTGTCAGCACATACCAAACAGAAAAGAAACACAAAAGACAACGAAAAGACACGGGAGGCACGCACGCCATTGCCAAAGACGTGCCCCTCGCAGCTTCGAGGAGCTTCGTCGCGCCTTCCGCCGCGAGCCCCCGCTCGTGCGCACCCGAGCCCGCGTCTCCGTTCGACGCGCGCAGCCCCCTGCCATGTCCGCTGCCGCTGCGCTGACGGCTTCCCCGCCGGTGCGTTTGCGAATTCGGCAGGCCCAGCAGCGCGCCCCGTGCGTCCATAGCGTGCATGCGTGGCCCGATGGAGGGGACAAGGCACGCGCGGGAACGCGGGCGATCAGCGACACGCGATGCGAGTGGCACATACTCCAGAAATCCGCACGGGGACGACGGGACGGGGGCGGCATGGCTGAACGCAAATTCGCAGAGCGCGCCTCTGGCTACTCCGACGGGCAAGCTCAAGCTTCGCGCCGCCGGTGGCTGTGTACGCCGTGCAGGTCTGGCAGCCGCGCGAAAAGCAGAAAAGGCTCCGAGAAGCACGCGTCGAGTCAGCCAGGGATATTGTCCTGACTCGGCGGAGCCGTCGAGGGCGGAACGGCGCGCGGGGCCAGGGGGCTGCGCGTCCTGCCGACAATATTTCCCTTCCAGGCGCCGCCTCATGGCGAGGACAACGCAGCAGCGCACTCGGAAGATCGTCGGACGTGCGCGATATGCAGAGACGCGTTCCGTCTGGAAAATCCGCTCCCACCTCGTAGTCGTGGCGGCGTCGTGGCGGTGTCTGCCAGTCTGGCTTTCCACGCTGTGCGCGGGCGGTGCGGCCGCCTCACGCCCACTCTCGGTCGTCATTCGGGCCATCGTGCATCACTGGCATTGTGTTACTATTACTACTACAGCCGTGTACTGACATGCGTGACAGAAACGATGGGTAGTTACGGTCCGAAGAGATATAACGTAGGGGGACGCTGCGCGCTAAGCCAAAGGGCAACGTCGCGAGAGGCCGGAAGAGCGAGCGCGGAGTTGGGGGCGAGCACAAAGATTGAGCAGGAGTTCGTGCCAAGAAAGACGGAGAGCTACACAGAGACATGGACAGCACAGAGAAGGTGACTAAAGATGAGAGCATATCATGACAGGACCAAAGAGGGAAGGGTATCGTAACAGACAGTCAGCCAAGGGGAGATATTACACATTAAAGAAGCACACAGCGGGACAGCAGCGCAGTTCGCGCATGCACTGTCCGAGCGACAGCGGGGAAGAATGATGGACAGGACCCTGGACAAACACGAGTGCGCCAGGAGACAGCGTTTGCCATGTGCGGGCGATCAGGGCACGGGCTGGGAGGCGGCACTCGGGCAGGACGCGCGGTTTGTGTGTGGGCTGTGCGGGAAGACGCGGTCACAGGGGAGGCGGTGTAGGTGCAGATGGGAGCGTGGCTGAAGAGGGGGGACGATTGCGGCAGCGTAGCGAGCGTGCCAGTACGAGGGAGGAACTCCATATTGTCAGATATGAACCGGGACCGATGCCTGGGAGCGGGAGGGGGCTGCGACCGTGACGCCCTCACGTCCGCGGGCGGAGCCGCAGGTGTGCCTGCCAGCTGCCCATCGAGACGTGCTGGAGCCCGACGATCTCGATGTCGTCGATGTCGATGCGCGCCACGCGGTATTTGTCCTCTGCCTCGTCCTCCATCTTCTTGTCTTTCTTCTCCTGTGCAAGCACAGCCGTTAGCAAGCACGCACGGCAGAGGCGGCGCGGGGCTGCACGTACCGCCAGGAACCGCTGCACCGTCTTCGCGACGTTCTTCGCGAGCTTGGCGCGGGTGATGGGCCCAGGAGGGCTCCGGAAGTCACGCGTGGGGATCTGACGGCTCCACGGTGTATAGCCTGGCCACTGCCATCCGGCGTCAGTAACGAATGCGATGAGCAGAGCAAAACGAGGGTACGAACGTTGATACGGATGGACACGGAGGGCCCACGATCGCGGAACATCTGGTCATCGCGGCCGTACAGGCGAGAGAACCTGGAGTTGATGGCGTCTTGGCAGCTGATCCCCAGGCTGTCCGGGTGTTGCATGTAGAACATGATTGGGCCCTCGAGCTCAACCTCCTCGACGTACCGGCGGCGGTCGCTTTGCGTGTTCGGCCGATACCAGCGTTGCGGAACGATGTACTGCGCGCCCGGCCATCTCGAAGCGATGTCGAGCACCGTCTCGACGGGTGGGCTTTGCTGGACCGGCACGTTGTAGAGAGCGGGTGTGTGGTGAATCGTCATGGGCGACGTCGATGGGCTGGCAGCGGGGGCATGCTGGGAGACTTGGTCGGCGACGAAGCGTTACTGTGGACGCCCGAGATGTAGGAACCAGGCGAGTAAAGCCCAGTCGGCGTTGGGATCGCGAGGAGGGGGCGCGACGAGCTCTGTAATGGTGCTGGCGTCAACGGCAGAGAACCGTGTCCTGGGGTGGAAGGCGATGGCGTCCCGGTCGACGACGAATAAAGAGGGCCCATTGCAGCCAAGCTGAGCTCCGAGGGAGATCGGAGGCCAGCAGCGTTGCTCGGGCCTTGTGACATTGTGGTCAGATCGCTGGTGATGATTTGCGGCAACGGCTGACGGGGGTGGGCGGGAGAGGGAGTATGGACAGAGAATTGATCATGGAAGGGCGGGAAGGGGAACGGTAATGATGCGTAGCACGATGATTCTAGTGTAATATCCAGGCCCAAGGCGTTCGCTCCGACGTACGCTGCACCTGGGATCGAGTCTTGAGAGGCCGACGGGCTGCGCTGCGTTGTGGCGTCGGAGGTACCAAAGTTGTCGTATAGCTGCGATACAGTCTTGTCAGTCAACGTGGGAGGTGGGGGATGGGCAGTACCCACTATCCATGGGGACTCGAGGCTCGTCGTCGAGTCTGGGAAAGGCGACGCGTCCCCCGACCACGAGTCATGGGTGAACGTGTCCGCGAACGACGGACTCTCATGGTGGCGTACGTGATGGACGTGGTCCATGTCGTCGACGAGGCTAGATGGTAGTAGGAAGAGGGGCTTGACTGCGCGAATGAGTCAGAGGGAGAGGGGGAGGAGATGGAGGGAGGAGGACGCGACTGAGCAGCCTATAAGTACGGCGAGGCAATGCTGGGTCTGCGAGCTGACTGGCGCCGATGCCAAAACGGGGGGAATGACAGTCACGTCCCGAGGACCAGGGAGCGTTACACAACACATCTTCACGAGGTCTACAACTTTGGGCGGCATCGTCTGGCAAACTCTAATGCCCGCAACGGCAAGCACGATCGCCATAGGCGAGCCGCACGCAGCAGCAGCCATCAGCGTTACTGCAGCCCACGTTATTAGTCGCGATAAACATCGATGTGCGTGTCACGTACCGACAAGGGCGCACGGCGGGCACCTCCGGAGCGAGGGCGGTACCAATTCGCAAGGCAGCTTCTCGCGTGGCACCTGCTGTGCAAGGTTCCCTGTTATCAGAACTTGTTGGATGACATGCAGCTGTGTGTGCAGGAAAGACGCCGCTGGCGTGAGTCGCGAGCGATAGAGAGAAAGCTGACCGAATTGTTTTTGGGACATACCTTTAACAAGTTGACTAGACCTCGAGGCACAGAACAAGAGTGCCGGAAAGACGGCGGTGACGCGATGATTCACAGCCTCGCTATACCAAAGTGAAGCCGCCCGATGTACCACGAATGCATAATGTGAGCAGTGCAGACGTGACAGTTTGGAAAGGACGAAAGATACAGAAAGTGTCCTCGCGGAGAACAGGTCGTCGAGGGTGAACAGCTCGAGGTCAACATGATCGCGCACGTCGTCTCCGCACTGCCGTGAGGCAGCCTTTTGTGACTGTCACGCCCCGCGTCGGGCGTTCACAGTTGGCTCGCGCCCGCTCACTTGCGTTCCCACTTCGCTTTCTCTCACCCTGCAAAATCATGTCGGCGGACGAAGACTTTGACGACGTGTTTGGAAACGAGGACATCAAGACCGAAGAAGCCAACTACGACGGTCAGCAAGACCTTGACCGGGATGCGGACGCCGCCAAGGACGAGCCAATGAGCCCCCAGCACGACGCGGACATGGAGGACCTCTTTGGCGACGATAAGCCTGCTGACGAAGTTGTCCACCACCAAGGGTCCGTAATCTAAACTTTCGCGTCGTCTGCGGGTGCTCAATTCAATGCCACGACCAACAGCGCCATAACGCCAGCTTCGTCTGAACACGCGGACGGCATCTCCTCCCCCGACCGCAGGCACCGAGAAGCACTCGAGTATGCCGAAGAAGACGAACCAGAACAGGACATAGTCGAGGAGGAGGTCCTAGAGGCCAGCGCACAGATTCCCAATATTCCCGTACCACGCAGTTCGGATGGAAATGTGAGCATCCCCCTCCAGCCCAAGGACAATTAACTGTATATGGCTTCATTGGGCCTGTCAATGCCTGCTCACATTCGTCTGTCTAGCATTGGGTCATTCGCATACCCAATTTCATCAAGGTGGACTCGAAACCTTTCCACCCCGACACATACATCGGCCCAGAACAAGAGGATGAGACCGCGCACGCCGGCGAGTCCTCCCGGGAGAAGGACATGTCGATTAAGCTCAGGGTCGAAAACACCATGCGCTGGCGTTGGATTAAGGACGAACATGGCCATGACGTGAGCTTACATCCCTTCGCGCCTATGGCTGCCCGCTAACCGGCCACGCCTGAATCCTCTCAGCAACGACAATCCAATAGCCGCATCATCAAATGGTCCGACGGCACGCTAAGCCTTAAGCTAGGCAAAGAACTGTTCGACATCACCCAGACAATCGATACCTCCGGCGCCGTGCCGCGACAAGCCATTGGTGGCAGCACTCAGTCGACGCAGCAAGCGTCGCAGGCAGCCGCAGTCGACTCCAAGGCCGCGCTAAAGGCTCAGGGTCTAACCTACCTCGTCGCGCAGCACAAGCGCGCAGAGATCCTCCAATGCGAGGCCATGATCACCGGCACCATGTCGCTGCGCCCGACAGGCATGCAGTCGGAGACGCACCGGATGCTTGTCCGCGCAGTTGGACAGAAGCACACTAAGGTGGCTCGGCTGCGCATGGCGCCGGATCCGACGATGGACCCGGAACGCGAGAAGCTCGAGCTGCTCAAGCAGGCGTCCAAGAAGAGCCGCAAGACAAAAGGCGTTGACGACGGCTTTGGCGGCGCGCGCCGCCGGCGCACGAGCTTCCCGCGCAAGCGCTCCGGCGACGACATGTGGTCCGACGACGAGGAGGACGATGTATTTGGTGCGGCGGCTCGGAGGACGAGTACGGCGGCGGCGCGGCGGCGGGCCCGAGCGCACGCAAGGCGAAGCGACGCAAGGGCGGCGACGGCGACGGCGAGGAGGGTGGCCGGCGCGGGCCCGGCGAGTACCAGAACGACGACTTCCTCGTCGCGGACTCCGAGGAGGACGCAGACTTTGCCGAGTCTGACGAGGGCGAGAGCAGGCGCCGGAAGAAGCGGCGCGCCCGGGACGACGAGGAGGAAGACGACTTGGACAAGCTTGACGCCAAGATTGAGGCGGAGGAGCGGAAGCGCAGGCAGCAGGAGCGGACACAGGGTTCGGACGCCGCCGGGGGTGAGACTGAGAAAGCGGCTGCGGAGGACGCGATGGACGTGGAAAGCGAAGAGGACGAGGAAGAGTGGGGCGTCCGACGCGCAGGCGCAGGGTCACGCAGAAAGCGCGCTATAGACTTCGACGAAGAAGAAGAGGAGTAGTAATCCTCCGTCTTTCGCGTTCTGCGTTGCTCTTGTTACGTTTGTATCAGATTTAGGCTAGTGGGAGCTCGTGTTTACACTGAGTGGGCAATGGGCATGTGCTCGTCATTCATCTCTGTACAGCGTGACCACGTCCTTGTAGCATGCCGTTATCATCCCACTCGTGCATAGGCTTAATCTCGTCTACCAGCGCCTGGTTCTCCTTATTCCCGTAAAGCAGATTTCGCAGAGCTAAGATTGCATGCTCGCGGAGGACTGTAATTCAAGGCACCCGTTAGCACCCGGATCCTATCGCCGTGGCCCGACAATGAGGGTGCAAAGAGGGCCAGAAAACCGAAGTTTGCCGCCCGGACTTTCGCACCCTCTAATCGCAATACGATTACAATCAACGGACAGCTTTGACACTCACATGGGTTGCGCTCGTCAATGACACACATGTTCATGACGACCTGTATGCCGCCGCAGACGCGGACGCGGTCCTGCACCTCCCGGCGGTCCGAAACGAGTATACCCAAGAGCCGCACAAGGTCCCGCTTGAGGTACTGGAAGCCCTTGGGGTCGGCCGTACGCGCAGAGCCGGGCCCGCCGTCCTGCGCGGGCGGCGCCCGCTGGAGCTCGCGCACGCCCTCAGGCAGTCGGTCCACGGGGACGGCACCCGGCGCGACCTTGCCCAGCGTGATACGCGGCAGGAACCGATCGAGCTCGCGGAGCGTGTCTGCGCGGGTTCACGTCAGCGACGGAACGCGTGGGGGATCAGCGCGCGGGGTCACGCACCGATGAGGCACTCCACGAAGCCCGCGCCCGCTGGCGACGCGGCGCGGCTTATCACGTCCGCGAGGCGGTCGTCGACGGATGCCCCCTGCGGTGCGCACGCGCCCGCGGGGCCCTGAGAGTTTGCGTGACTCTCCTCGGAAATCAAAGCAAGGGACGTGAGGCATTGGGTCACCAGCACGAACGCCTCGCAAACCTTCGGCAGCAGCAGATCGAGCTCCTGCAGGGCCGCCGCGCCTTCTGTCCCGGTTTCGGAGTCTTCCACTGTTGCGGTGCGTGGAGTGTCGTCTTTCCGGCGTTCCGGAGGCTGCGACGCACTAGCGTCGCTGGGTCCTAAAGAGCGGGAAATTGCGCGGCACGTGTACGAGGACAGGACGAAAAATTCGCGCGTCAGGAATACGCACAGGGCCCTGAGCTCCTCGCCATCGGGCGCTAGTCCCCGAGGCTGTGACGGCTGCAGATAGGAATCGAGAAGCTTGAGGAGGGTTGTTTGGTGCGGCGACACCACCTCTCCCGCGCTGATGATGCATTGCCGATGACCATGGAGTGTAAAACGGAGATAGTCCGCGCGGAGGGATACGATGCCCGAGTAATTGAATAAGGCCAACATAAGGTTCTAGCGTTTAGTGTGGCTTGGAGACCGGCGAGCAGAGCACTTACACGGCAATTCGCGAGTACGCAGCAGGGATCGCACCGGCCTCTACGATCTTGGAAAAGATGTGGTACCTGTACAGTGAGAGTGAGAGAAATGGGGATTAGCATCATGTGAGAGAAAAGGGTCCGGGATCCGCGTTGGGCAACGGTGACTACCAGAGGAAAGTCAACTACGACGTAAAGTCTACGGGTGCTTACCCAATGTCAAAGGCGGGGCTGCTGCCTGCCACTTCCTCTACTTCAAAAACGGATGCGATGCGGTCTAGCAGCGAGATGCATAGCCTAGGTCCATTAGGCGAGTTCGTCAAGAGACTCCTGCAGATAGAATGGCATGAGCTTCCATATGACGCGCCACGCCACTATGGGAGGTGACAGTATGTGACAGTGGGAAGTGAAGTTCCTTCAAATGTGAGGGATAAACACTTACGTCCTATGGTCGCTCCCGTGCAGACTATTCAGGACAAGGACAAATGCCGCAGTAGTGGTTGCCACATCTTGGACACCTAACACGCGACTATAAAGCAGTTGAGCTTAGATAGGATAGGCTGCAGGGACGGACACACAGTAATATTGATTGTTCCTCCGGAAGCGTCATGTACAATTCCCACAGACGGCGGAGCAGGTCTTCGTTGCCCGTCACTAGATTGCACAACGCCTGTGTGAGCATGCGTGTGGCGGCGAGAGCTGTGTGACGCAAAGCGTCAGTATACAGAGCTACGAAGAGAACGGAAGCTGCGTTGACATTTTTGGTCCTGCAAGACCGTGTAGGAGGTGTAGTGCCGCAGGAGTTCCCGGATAGCCGGTTCGTTCTCACTGTGAGCCAAAGAGCGGTCCGTTCAGTCGAAAGATCCTAGAGCATACGGGTGAACCACTGCTGACAAAGCTCGCTGCTGGTTGTCGGGGACGGCGGCCACGAGGTTGCGGGTGAAGCGCGCCAGGCTGACGGCCAAGGTACGCAAGAGTTCTCCGCGCACATCACCCTCTTCTTCGTCCTCGGATACCATGGCGGAATGCGCGGCAGAGACTGCCGTCCAAAGACGCCGCAGCTCACTCCATATGTCAGGCTGGGCCTGGCCGACTTCGGCTCTGCGACGGTGAGTGTACATTCGGAGGGAGAGGCACAGCTGCTCACCTCAATTCCTCGTCTACCGCGAGAAGTTTGGAATGTTCGTCGAGAAGAGACGTGATGTTTTGAATGCTGTGCTCATCACTGAGGTCCAGCTTCGAACAAACATCACGGAGTTGCGCGTTCACAACACCCATTTCGTACAGAGAAGTTATTAGTTAGTCTGCAAGAATTAGCAAGAGTCTAAGAAGGCCAAAGGGCTATGTGAAAGGGCAATGAAACAGCCCCTGGAATTTTTTTACTGCAGAGCAAAGTGCACTGAAAGACTGTGCAAAGCGGCGAAGTTGGCGGTGATTGTTTGTCGAGGTCGTGGATGAAGATCAAATTCAGATCAATTCCCCGAGGCGGCGCGCGGCGCTTCAAACGACGGCGCCTAAGCCTCAGCTTGCTGCCCTTGCGACCGCCCGGCGCCGACGAACTCACAAGCTGGATACTGTACGGCTCACAGGCAACAATGAGCTCAGCAACCGATTTCAATGTCTCTTTGGAGCAGCATCTGGCTGATATATTACAACCTCTAGTCCCATTACTGCCGGAAGCTCTCTCGCAAGAGCTCTCCGTGGCACTTTCGTCGGTAGTGAAGCCGACCGCCTCTACCTCGCCCACCGCCACGGGCGAGCCATCAGAGCGCGGGCACGGCGACACAGCTGGTCCACCGCCTCTGATACGCTATTCCCTTCTGTCGTCTATTTCGGCATGGACGCGCTCACCTGACGGTGGCGACGCTCTGTCGCGGTGCGGCTTGGCGCCAGCAGACTACTCGATGGTGGCTCTGCTCGCGGGCACACGCACTTCTCCCGAGAAAAAATTTCCGCATACGCCTGTCAAGCCAGAGGGCAGTGACGAAGCCCGTCGGGAGCTGAATGACCGCCGCGCGGTCACGGCCGTCCTCAACGCGCTGCTTAGCGTTATCGGCTCTGGCGTCGCAACGTGGTGGGCCGCAGACAGACTGAGCTGGAAGCCAGAATGGGTAATGTCTATCCGCTTGTGTTTCCTGAAGTGTCATAGCTGACCCTGTGTGTTCCTTCTTCTCGGGGCTTATTGAAATTGCTCTGCATACTACGCAGAAAGCCCTCTTCGCCCTGGCAGTTGCTATCTTGGTCGCCGCTTCCGAAGCCATCCTGTTCATGATATGGGAAGCCCGACGATCCAAGCGCAGCACAAAATTGTCACGGGCCCTCCGATGGCAGGGCAAGACGGCCCTCTCCGCAGCGCAGAAGCGTCCGACGGAACTATGAACGTTTCCGACGAAGGCCTGCCCTCGGAACCAATACCATCGGGGAGAAAGACGTCCAGTGGCCACCCCGAGCACGCAGGAGCATCGGACGGTGGCAAGTTTACGCGAGAGAAGACAGCCGTCGGCACGTCATGTCCGCGAGGACTGACAGAAGCCCAATACGACGCGTGCCACAAGGCTAATGACCACCATGACCGTGCAATCGGTGAGAATCCCTTGATGGAGTGCAATCGTCAAGAGTCTTCTTCTCGTGACAGACTAACCAATGTTGGCAGGCTAATCGGTGCAGAGTCAGGGCCGTAGCTCTGTGTGTACCTTCCGTTCCGCCTCCGAAGCGCGGGAACGTCATTCAGCCCCGCCGACGGGAGTGGTCATTACATTGCGGAAGGCGTGCCAGCGTGTATTCTGCCAGAGCGGGCACTTTCGATCGTGAGTGCATACAAGTGCCGCGATCGACATAATCTATTGATAAGGGATGCTGTGTGTATCACCATGGACGAGTGTCTCAGCCTGTACCGCCCGGTTTGTGCTGGCTTCGAAAACCGTATACCCCGGCGCCCAGTGCATCCCGAGCGAGTATCTCGGCTCGCACCCCTGCTGCCTTACGAGTGCGTTCTGCTGCTGTCGAATTCTTGCTAGAATAGGCACATCGCCATACGGAGCGCATCCACTCCCTCGGATGACATTGAATCACGTTCGGCGCGGATGGCAGAAATCTTGTCAGGGTCCGCACTCGCCTGCTCCTTGGTTCTATATCGAACTCTACCTCGACATGAAATTAGGGCTATAGACAGGCGGACGTGTCATACGTATGAAATGCTATCATGCAGGCGGGTGGAGGTCTAAGGGTGCGTACACGCCGAGTATCCGCATGAGTACATTGAGATACCATCCCGTCAAACCCCAAACTTCTAGTCTGCCTTCTCTCCCGCCGCCGATCTCATCCCGACCTGCAGGATCACTTGCCCATGGTACCTGGCCATCACTGCTGACGACCTGTTCGCTGTCATGAGTGGAGATGATGTCGGAGACATCGATGGCGTAGTACGGAGTCAGTCCGCGGAAAAGATACTGATGAAGACGGGGCGCTGACACGAGGTCGGACAACGGCAGATGGAAGGCGTGTGCGACCTCCCGCTGGGAGAGCCGCAGATCAGCCATGTTAAGATTTGGGAGCGGGGTGTCCATGCCATTTGTGGCGTCCGCGGCCTCACTACGACAGTGTGCGGATGGGTGGATGAAACCCTGCGCGTTGCCTCGATGTCATCATGCCCTGTCCGGTCAGGGTGCCGTTCGGACTCACCACGTACGGCCACACTCGAAGTCCGCCGAGGGACAGCTGGGGTGGGCCGAAGCGGCCAAGGACCTCCACCTGCTCCGGGCGTATGCCCACTTCTTCCTCTGTTTCCCTGAGCGCCGCTGCGAGTGTCGAAGCGTCCGTCTGAGCACAAGTTACGCGCCAAGCTTAGCGGCGTGCGTGACCATGCGCTGAGACACGTTGTGCCGTACCTCGTCTACTCTACCACCAGGAAAGCTAATAGCATCGCCGATGAATTGGGGTCAACACTGAGCTCTATGTGCGAGCTTGAATGGGGTCTTCGCACCTCACCTCGCCCGAATGCATCCTCAGCTTCCCCCGTACCTCGAGCAGGATGCCGGGCTTGCCGTTGACATTGCAGAACGGCGCCAGCACCGCTGCATGCTTCTCGCTGAGGTCAAACGCCTCGGCTTGCGCCTCATAGTGCTCCTGTAGCGCGTCATGGATGACATTGAGCGAGCTCCTCGTGAGCGGTGCGGTCAGCGAGAGCTTGGACGTCGCGGGTCGCGGTGAGGCCATGAGCGCTCTCGGTAACATGCTTAGCGCCGTCTGCGGGCCCGCTGAGGTCATCTACGCGCTCGCGCTTTCGCCTGCACCGCATCCACCACTGCTCGATTCGTCCCTCACAGGGATGCACGCCCTCTGAACGATGCGCGGAGGCTACCACATACGACTCCAGGTCTTGAAACCCTCGCAGACAGCGCCGACCTCTTCGTCTTACCAACGCTCGCACCTCGACTCCAGTATCTTTATACCCTCCTCAATATTCCAGCCATTACCAGCACACCCACCAAAGCAGACCGGCAGACGATATACCTTTCATCTTCCCAGAGATCAAGCTCCTGAAGAAGCAAAAGAGAGCGAGTCTGCATATAAAGACTACCGTTTCGGACGTCTCCGTGTGGATTGGGTGGATTTCGACGACATGGATGCTAATGGATTGACGAGAAGTGGGTCAAAAAAGGACAAGGGGCAGCATTCTCGCGGTAAGCACGCTGTCCCTCTACGCAATGTTCTAATCTGCTGCGGCTCGTGATCTTTTGTGAAGACTCTGTCGATACGGCTATCGACATGGTCTGTACAAAGGGACCTTGTCCGCTGCAGGTCAGACTTTCACGTGGGGTATGCTCATGTTAGTTATCGAGTGTAGGCGGCCCCGCTACTGGGAAGTTCACTCCTGCAAGGACAAAGTCAGGCTCGACAAATCTCCCTGAGGGCATCGTCCACATATACCGAGAACCTCCACAAGACCCTGTCACTGACCGTCATCCAGTCTCGGAGGGTCAGGAAACCTCGGCGTGCAGCTCAGAATGGGATGGCACAACTTTGGGAGTTCTTGCCGTACCTTCATGGATGACTCCGTCAGATTTTCTTTCATTTGTCGCCCCTGCTGCTGAAGGCATGGCGCATTTACGTATGATCCGGTGCGTGGATTTCATCCAAGTATATGCGCTCTCCCAACTCATGACCTCCAGAGATTCTGCTCCAAACCGTTCCATTGTTATCATCAAGTTTCGAAATGCTGAAGATGCAGCAGAATTTATCGAAGCATACAACGGCAAACAGTTTAATTCAATGGAGGTAGGTAATTCTACATAGGTCAGGAAGCGTTGCTGATCGCCTTCACAGGCCGAAATATGCCATGTCGTCCGCATATTATCCGTCGAAATCGCAGCAGACGACATTGTCGGGCAGAATATCGCAAAGTTGAGCTCACCTCACGAAAGGGCGTACGAACTTCCCACTTGTCCAGTATGCTTGGAACGCATGGACTCCGCAGTGACAGGTCTCGTTACCGTGCCCTGTTCGCATACGTTCCATTGCGCATGTTTGAGCAAGTGGGGCGACAGCCGGTACGTATTCCTCATATACCTCCCATGTACTGGTCACTAATCGCACGTTGCAGATGTCCAGTCTGCCGTTATTCCCAGACTCTCATGTCTTCGCACCCGGTCTCTTCCAACACGTCGCGATCTAGCGTGCCGATTCCCTTCACCTCTTCTCCTTCCGCGTCACGCTGCTTTGACTGTCCGGAAGACGCGCCATCGACGTCCAATCTTTGGATATGCCTCATCTGCGGCAACATAGGATGCGGACGTTACGGACGAGCGCACGCACGGGCCCATTACGAAAGCACGACCCACCTCTACGCCCTGGAGCTCGAGACACAGCGCGTCTGGGACTACGCAGGTGACGGCTACGTGCACCGGCTGATCCAGAACAAAGCCGACGGCAAGCTCGTCGAGCTGCCCTCCGCCGCATCGTCGATGGCGATGAGCGGGAGCAGCCGCGACGGCGGGGGCGGGCCGAGCGCCGCGGACGCGCTGAGCGCAGAGAAGATCGAGGCGATCGGGATCGAGTACTCGTACCTGCTCACGTCGCAGCTCGACTCGCAGCGAACGTACTACGAGGCGCAGACGGCGGAGATGCGCGCGCAGGTGCACGAGCTCCGGCAGCTCGTCGAGCGCCTCAGCGCGGACGCCGATGCGGGCCGCGCGCGCGCACGCGACGAGGAGGCCCGCCGGCGCGACGAGGCCGAGGCGCGGCTTGCCGACGCCGAGCGTGCGCGCGCACGCGCGGAGAAGCGCGCGGAAAAGGCGTGGGAGCTCGCGCGCGGGCTCGAGAAGGAGCTCAAGGGCGAGCGTGCGGTCGGCGAGGGCCTGCTCAGGAACCTCGCGGCGGCGCGCGAGCGCGCGGAGGCCGCCGAGGGCGAGTGCGCGGCGCTCCGGGTGCGCGTCGCCGAGCTCGAGGACCAGCTCCGCGACGTCATGTTCTTCATCGAGGCGCGCGAGCGCATCGAGAGCGGCGACGGCGCGGCGGGCGAGGCGGCGGGCGGGTCGCTCGAGGTCGCGCCTCCCGCGGCGAACGGTGGCGCGGGGCGCAGGCGGGGGAAGAAGCGATAGGCGTGTTTTGCGGGGAGACCCTCGGCGGGACGGGCGCGAGCCTGCAGAGTGTCCCCGTGTTTTACGCGGCTGCCGTCGGGACCGTCGGCGGGCGGTAATATGTCACCCCCTCCACCTCTCCCCCAGCGCCGGGACGATGTCTTGGCGGGATCCGCGCACGCCCGTACCAGCCTGTCTGCCACCGCTCTCAAATCACGATGCGAACGAACGCGCCCGCCCCGCCGACCGCCACCGCATCTTCCTCGGTAGCGTAGAACCTGCAGAAAATCACAAGACAGTCCCATTTCAACAAGCCCGGCGGTGGCATCTGGGAACGGCGCAACGCAACGCAGGCCTCCCATCGGCGACGCGCAGATCAATGGATCGTCGCGCTTTCCGTGCTTTCGCGCGCGCAAAAGGGCCGACGCCTCCGTCCGCACGTCTGTTCCTGACTCGGTTTCGCCCGCCCCCCCTGCTGACTCTGCTGCGCTCGTTCCTCTGCTGGGGCTGTCTGGCCATGTATGCCGTTTCTGTTGTAGCCCACGGTGGGTGTCGAAACGCCCCCCCCCCCCCGAAGAGACACCGGTCTGTGTTTTCGTCGCAGCCGTTGGCAGCACTTCTTTCACGCAATAAAACTGAACAGACCTTCTGCCCGCCCACCCGCCTTCTGGATCTGCGGTTGTGCCGGCGCGTGATAATCAGGGGATGCGCGAAGAAAAGCGTATGCATTACGTCTCGCGTTAGTCTCCGCCGAGGGTCGGCGAGAATAGCAAGGGTCGGATGGTAGCTGCTCTGCAATGCTGATCGTGGGCACTTGGACGCACAACTGCGTCCGAGGGATGTGCAGTGGGCGATCGTCTCGAGAAGTCATCTTCTTTTCTCCTCTTCGCACACGCGTGTCGAACTCGACGTTGCACCAATCCCAGCACACGGAGAGCATCCAGCAGGGGAAACATCTGAGATTACATTATGTACCAATGCATCAACGAGGTCATGAAGAGTGCAGGAAGAGGAGAGGCGTCATTGCTACATGGCCGTGTACATTAATAATTCCCAGAAGAGGGGGGCGTGCGTGCGTGTGGTCTTGGTCTCCAAAAGGGGGGCGCGTGCATGAAAGGAAGCAGAAAAAAAAATGCGTGTCATCGAGGAGTGGGTGGTATTAACTAGTCGTACAAAGGGCGCGCGAAAAACAAAATGTCCCGTGGTGCGCGCGCGAGAGAGAGAGAGGTCATGAGAGGACGGTGTGGCTCTTTACACCTTTTCGGACTCGTCCTTCTCGTCGACGTGCAGGTGCTTGCCCGGCGCGGCGACGTCCGCGACGTGGATGTCGTTCGCGATGAGCTCGCGGCGGTACCGCGTCGACGTGATCGGCGTCGAGTTCTGGTACAGGAGGTCGACCTGCTCGAGCGACAGGCCCTTGGTCTGCGGAAGGTCTCGTCAGCATGCGTGTTGTCGCGCACAGGTGCGCAGCGCGGCTCACCTCGGGGATGCAGAGGAAGGCAAAGACGATGCAGCACGCGCACGTCGAGCCCCAGATGAAGAAGACCTTGGACTGCAGGCCGGCGTTGCCGGGGCCGGGGTTGACGAGGTACGGCGTCGCGTAGCCGATGCCAAAGTTCCAGAGCCAGTTGCTCGCGACGGCGAGGGACATGGCCTTGGCGCGCACGTTGAGCGGGAAGATCTCGCCGACAACGACCCACGCGATCGGGCCCCAGGTCGCGGCGAAGGCGGCGATGTAGATGCAGACGAGCGCGACGAGCGCCTTCTGGCCCGCGGTGTTGTGCACCGAGATGGTGACGCCGATGATCGCGACGAGGAACTCGCAGATGCACATGACGACCGCGCCCCAGATGAGCAGCGGCCGCCGGCCGAAGCGCTCGATGCCCCACATGCCGGGGAGGGTCATGAAGACGTTGACGATGTTTGTCGCGACCTGAGTCAGGAAGGGGTCCTTGATGCCCGAGTTCTGGAAGAAGGCCGTGCCGTAGTAGAAGATGAAGTTGATGCCGGTCAGCTGCTGCCACGCCTGGATGAAGATGCCCGAGAGCGTGCGGAGGGCGATCTTGTTGTGGCTGGGCTTGAAGCAGTCGAGGTAGCTGCTCTCGCCGAGCTCCTGCTCCTCCTTGAGGTTCGCGCGGATGTCGTTGAGCTCGACCTCGACCTCGGGGTCGGTGGGCTCGAGGGACGTGAGGCGGGAGAGGGCCTTGGCGGCGTCCTCGTCACGGCCCTGCTTGATCAGGAAACGCGGCGACTGCGAGCGGCGGGGTTAGCAAGGCCGTCCCACACGAATCGGACGACGACGTGAACGCACCTCAGGGAGCCAGAACATGCCGACGGTGAGGATGGTCGCCCAGATGAGCTGGATGCCGGTGGGGATGCGCCATGCGGAGTGGTCGTCGCGGTCCTTGGTCGCGTTGTTGATGACGGAGGCGAGGAGGAGACCGATGGTGATGGCCCACTGGTAGCCGGACACGACGGCGCCACGGATCCACTTTGGCGAACACTCGGACTGGTACATGGGGATGAGGATCGAGACGAGGCCGACACCGAGACCGGCAAAGACACGGCCGACGATGAAGGCAGCCCACTGGTGGCAGCCGGTCTGGAGGGAGACACCAAAGGCGAAGACGGCGGTGGCGAGGAAGACACCACCGCGACGACCGAGCCAGTCAGCGATGTAGGCACCCGCGAGTGCGCCTGCGAGATACGTGATGAGCGCCGGGGTGGCTGAGAGACGAAAAGCGCGGACTTACCAAAGAAGGTACCGGCGGAGAGGATGGAGGTGACGAGGGACTGCTGGGAGGAGGTGATGGCGTAACCGGTGGGGTGGTTGACGAGGTCGTCGGTGGGCTGGCCAAAGAGGCGGAGCCAGTCCTTCATGGCGGTGATGCCAGAGATGGTTCCGGTGTCGTAGCCAAAGAGGATACCGGCAAAGGCGGCGAAGGAGACCATGAGGATGCCTGCGAGCTTGTTCTTGGGTGCGTTGGCACCGAGGCCTGGGCCGGATGCAGCGGGACCACCAGCCATGGTTGGGATACTCCGTGCGTGGGAGGGCGAGAGTGGGGAAGCGATGTGGGGAAGAACCGCGAAGAAGACAAGGCGGGGGTGGGGAGCACGCGCTCTTTATACGTGATTGACTCGCATGAAAAATTCATTTCCTCGCCTTTTTTTTTTCTGAGAGGATCGCGAGGGTAAACGACGAGTATGGTGGATGTTTAGCGTCGGTTCAAATTCTCGGCACGGCAGTCCGGAAGGCGGTTAGCCGGTGATGGCAGGTCACTGGGTGTGACAACCACTCATGCGGGACTCCAGACACCGTGACTGCCGGCCCTGCTATGTATATTATTCTGAGTGCGATGGCTGTTTGACCAGCATACAATGCGATAACGGTTGGCATTCTGGTTATAAGTTCAAAGAAATGTTAGTTTACCTACCACCGGTGACATATAGAGATAGCGACATACTTCACAAAACTTACTTTGAGCTGCGCTGGAAATTTGTGAAAAAAGGAGAAAAAAGTACGACAGGCGAGAGTCGAACTCGACGGATAGAAGAATCTTACAAGCACTGAACCCACTCAGCCACGAAGGCTTTATAACCTTCCACACATACAGGTAATCAATATACATTATGGGAGCCCCTTCTCACCGCTTTCAAACCTAGTAGCCTCCCCTGTACTATACTCTAAGGTAGGAAGGCGCAGTATCAGAGCAGGTCGTGCATAATCGATAATCCCTGACTCAGAGGCGTCCGCGTGGAAGTATCCCACGGGCACTGCGAGGACGGTTGCTAACGCGAACACTACGGGTTTTCGCCTCTCGGACAGTGGTGGGATCGCGCCACGGCGACGCTTCCTGCCGAAGCGTTCGTGACGAAGCGTCTGGACGACCGTTTTTGGGAACAAGCGGACGGGATACGGGCGAACCAGATACAAGCGGGCGCGGGACAACAAGCTCGTACAAATTGCATTCGAGGCTCCTCGATGTACTACACATGGTTCAATTGTCGGTCGCGTACGCCTCCTCGTCGTCAGTAAATATATCCATATTAACAATAACCCCCTCGTCAAGGTCGCTGCGACAATTCAACGCGACTTCGCCCCGCTGCCCGCGCATAATCGCCAGCGGCCGTTCCGCCACAACAGGCGGAGCCAGATTCAAAACAGCTATCTCGTCCGCCTCCTCGAATCTCGCCAGCTGTGTGGCATCCAAGTCTTCGAGCAAGCGGAAGTACGCCAGAAGGTCGAGGTAAATTGCCCAGACGTTGTCCCGTGTTACCACTGGCGTGCCGTGCACATCGAAATAGAGCTTCGCACGACGGCCGAACTCTGGCGGCACGAGGTCAAACACCGGGTGATCTGGCGGTGCGTATTCCGCGCGTACTGCGTCGATATGAGCTTGCTCGACTAACACCTGCACGCATATCAGCGCAAACACGGATAAACGTGCATATATTGCCTACGCAGTAATCATGCGAACCCCATTTCTCGGGATTCTCGAAGATGTCGACTGGCTTCCCGTGAGGTAACGCTTTCTTTCTGTTGTACCTCGGTGTGCGGTGGTTGATGCGGTCGACGTACACGTCTAGCTCCCCTTGCAGCCAGGGAATGAATATGTAATGGAAGCAAAGGCTGGAAAGTCTGCGCTCAGCACTGCGAAGGCCGACGATAGGTAAGTCATACCGTTCGAGGATTATGTCCGGATGGTACCAGTCGTTAACTAGGCCTTCTTGCAGGAGGTCTTCAAACCCAGGGCTCCATTCCTTCCTCATCTGCGACCACGCAATCTCGGGCTTAATGTTGCGCTTCCCGCCACGCCAGTTGTGCTGTAAGGTTTCGCCCAAGGTCGGATCCATCCGGTGGCGAAGGATGGTCTGCACGTTCGCGACGCCGTTGTTCTCCGTCCCACGGTCGCTCTGGGATAACACAGGCATTTCTGCGAAAATCCCTGAGATGAGTTTGCCAATCTGCTCAGTGGGAATAGGGACTAACTGTTGTCCAGTCGCTCAATAGTGTCTAAATACCACCCTGCCACCAAGCGAGGGTTGTGATTCGTCCACCATATCTTGATATACAGACGGGTGCCGCTATATGGCTCCAGGCAAACATGCAGGAACAACTCGAAGCGGAGCCACTTGTCATGCTGGTCTAGGCACCACAGATCGTTTACGCCCACGCACCAGAAGGTCTTTCGTACGATACGGTGCCCTCGCCGGTTCCTAACGCCTTCCGGGTGGTGCGTGCGGTTGTACAGAGCGATCAGGGCTCTACGACAGCGGGAACCAGTAAGCTTCAACCTCCATATATCGTCGTCCTGCCTCTTTCTTATGAACTGTCGTTCCGCGGGCTTTGACACTCCCTGCAGAAGCGAAGGGTATGTTCTGTTTCTAGATAGCCAGTGGTACAGCAAAAAGCCGCAAGTTCGCGAGAACATACGCGACGCTGTACGGAACTCGGGTATCACGGCTCGGGCGCAAATGCAAGGCAGATTTTGCGTTGTCATAACGTGCGTATAACTGGGACGTGTCAGTACGCACACGCTGAGCCTTTCGTAGGTCTACGCTGCACCGCGGCAGCCGTCCGGGCGCGCCGCGGATCGACAAAGGCTGGCACGTTCAAGTCTGCACGTGCTATCGCGCTGGGAGGTACTATGGTCGCGACGACGTCCATCACATTGCGATAGCCCCAGAGTCTGTCGCCTAGGTCATGCTCACGGTATTTCTTCGTTTGTACACTTCGAATCACTTGCAGGCTTTGTCTACGATTTCAGTCTATGCTCCCCGCTTTCTTGTCGCCTTGTCACAGTCCCCAATTCTTAACGGGCATCCCAGATCATATCATTTAATATACAGTGCTAGTGTACATGCGAAGCTTTGCGGCCGATGCGCCACAAGGCTGATCGGGTGGTCGGCAGCTTCCGACGCTGTACTTCTTCACCGCGACGAACGCTGAGGTACGAAGAGGGCTGTACGGGGTATCAGACTACGTAAAAAGCGTGTTATGTAGACGGATGGTGCAGTGGTTGTAGCTAGCCATTTGGGTACTGAAGTACCAAGGTTCGACTCTTCGTCGTGTCATATTTTTTTTTGGCTCGGGTTCGTCTTCGCCGTCTTTTGCTCTCCTTTTCTCTGCAAGACTATTGCGAAGGATATACGACAATTTTGTAGCATTCCATTGCCTCAGTTGAGCTATATATCACACTGCTTACATACACACCCACTCTTAACTCTCAAGCCTATGTAGGCGCGCCGTGCAGGCACACACCCATAGTGCTGGTCTGCGGTGTCCGGTGTCCTCCATACATGCCTCGTCGTGTTCAGTCACTCGGGTGACAATCAAGTAACGGCCCTGTCACTAGTCACGTCCGGCATCGCGGCATCGCGGCCATCTTTGAACCGACTCTAAACATCCACCATAGGCTGGCACCGCTGCGCCACGCCGGTGCATGTGCGGGCCCGCACGCTCTCCATTATTGCCCCGCGCGGGGGATCCCAAGGGGAAGGGGGGCCCCTGAACTGCCCCGCGACGCCTTGGCCTACGCCATCCTCCTCCGCAAAATTTTCTTGATCTCTAGAAAACGATGGCGTCCGCGATGGGCTGCGAGGGCAACACATTCGAGGCGATCGCCTCGTCTTGTCGCTCGCGGGCACTCCATGCTTAAACTGCGTTAGGAGACCGCGCTGCGCCCGCGCGCCGTCGTGCGGTATGTACGTCCCGCCCGCGAGCTGTCTCGGCCTGCGCGAGGGGGGCGGGCACACTCGGCCGGCATGCCCTCGCCTGTCGCGTCGCTCGATGCGCCGCAATTCAGACTTTGGGTTGGCTGCAGCAAGGTTTGATCGCGCCTGGCGTCTCTGCGTCTATCTGCCCCGCACGGCGGCGAAGCACGCGAAGCCCTGTCATGGGGACGATGCGCCTGCCCATATGCGGTGGCATAGATGCTTCGAAATGGTGGAAGCCCGCGAAGCACAGCAGCGCGCCCCTGGCGGTGGCGGCCCGCGCAACTGCCAGTGCCCACTGCGGGGGCATCACGCCGCCCAGGGATGCCAGGCGGGGCTATCACTGGGTGCGTGATAGGGACGCGACGGACGCAATGGAGGCTGCGTCGGGGGCTCGCCCATCGCGGACGAGGCGCAGCGACGATCAGCCCTGCCAGGCTTGCTGCCCCCATCTTGGGCGACCGCGCATCGCCGCCGCCGCTTGCGCGCGTGCCCACGGGCTGTCAGGCCGTTCGAACCTTGTCCACTGCCCGCTACGGACGCGCCCGCTGCATTGCTGCTCCCTATCAGCCTCCATCAGCCATCCATTGACCTCCTCATTTTACTTTACAGTTTGGCGCATACGCGCGTGATTGCCTGCGTGCGCCCCTGGGTCACGCCTCCGGGGTCATGCCCCCGCTGCCGCGATACTGTATCGCGGGACATCGCGCTCGACGCGGGTCCCACAGCGCCGCCTGCCACGCGTCGCATTTCCAGCCATGTTTTCCTCCGTCTTTTTCACGGTCTCGTGCACACTCGTTCAGCAGCCCACCGAGCACACGCCAGCCAGCCCGCGCCCGTGCCCGGCTACGGCCCTGGGACGTCGACACACACACTTGCAACAAAAAAGCTTACATTCTATTACGCCCAGGCAGGGTGCCGCCCACGGGGCCCCGCAATCGATGGGCACGCAACACCCCCCGTCTCTCCTGCCTGCCATTCGCGGACAAACCGTCCTGTCTTTCTTTTCTGCTGCGTCCTCCAGGAACACGGCAAGGCCGTGCCAACGGTTTAGCCTGCGCGCGCGCGGGGCTGCATGCGGTGCGCGAAAAACCGAGAAAACGTGCATGTGCGCGGGGGCGTCAGACAGAAGCCCGCCCAAGTCGTCCCCCGCTTGCGTCATCGCCGACCGGCCGTCCGCGCGCGCGCGCGTGCGAGGCTTGCGCGGTGACGACACTGGGGCTCGAATGTTCGGTGGGGCGTAGCGCGGGCGGAGGGGCGGGCTGCGGGATGGCAGGAGTACGAGAGGTGGAGGACCTTGTGTAGAGCAGGCGGCCGTGCGGGTGGCTACAGTGCGCATATTAATGGTCTGTGTGTGCGCGTTGCAGACGAGCCGCGCCGCACGTAGTGACCTTGGACCGAAACGCGAACGCAGATGCGTCGCGGCGCGCGTCGTTCTTCATGCAGAGAGCACAACAACTGCCCGTGCTCATCACCGCCGCTGGACACTCCAACAACGGGCATTCCCGCCCACTACCTTTGCCAACCTCGCACTACACCCGTTCTCGTAGCGCGCACCACGCCCGCGAACAAATAAAATAAAATAAAACCCAACCAAAACCACACAGCCGAAGCGCCACCACGCCCACACCCACACCCAGTGCACACTGGCGGCGGCGGCTTCGTGGCGCTCTGATCGCGGGCGGCGGGGCGAGGCACGCCAAGGCACCCGGCAACCGCCCGCGGCTCGCCAGCGACCGTGGCCACGGCAGCCGTTCGCGCTGCGGCGACATTCGACCCAGCGTCCTGGAACGCAGCTCGCGTTTCCTCCCTGCGGAAGGGAGCCGCTTGTTTCTTTTCTTTTTTTTTTTTTCGCCCTGGGGCCGCGGCAGGGACATGGGCCAGCAGCGGCCGGGACCATCAACGGTGTCCTGGGTCGCGTGACCGGGCGTGGCTGCCGTACGCGAGGTGCTTTGCTGCGATGCGGCGGGCCGGGGGCCACCAGCTTGCCTGCGGTAGGCGTTGGGGACGGCAGCGGCGGAGATTCTTCGGAGGGGGCGCCGCGGACCATGAACGAGGGAGACAATGGACTCCCTGTGGACATTATTTCTCCTTTTATTCGTGTCCCCAGTAGACATTTCCCGTGCTGAAACACAGACTCGGTTACCTACAAATACACTCGAATTTCATCCGTGACCAAATTCCAGGGTTTCCCTGAGCAACGACGCTCGCAAAACCAACCCAAACCCGCGATTACGCAGCACGCCCGAGGAGCCCCTCCACGATCGCCTTGACGCCCCACGCGCCCGGGTCGGGGACCTTCTCCGCGCGGAGGCGGTCGCCCTCGACGTACGCGCTGCGCCCGGCCTTGGCCTCGAGGTCGCGCGTCGCGAGCGCGGCCGCGCCCGCCGCGCGCACCGCGCCGGCAAAGTCCGCGCCGGAAGACGCCGCGGCGGCCTCGACGAACGCCTGCAGCGGGTCGACGAGCGTGCGGCTCGGCGGGCGCGCGCGCGTGTACGTGTACAGCCGCGCGAGCGCGCCCGGGAGTGCGCGCGCCCAGAGCGCCGCGTCCGCCGTCCCGCCGTGCGGCGCGGCGGCCTGCAGGGCCTGTGCGAGCGCGGAGAAGAAGATCCTGCGCGGGGATGTCAGGCGCGGGCTGCAGCGATGGAAGGAAGGGGGGGCACGCACGAGTAGATGGCACCGCTCGTCCCGCCCATCTGCTCCTCCGCGACCTTGGAGATGGCGACCATCGAGCCGACGACGTCGTCCGCGCTGATCTTGCCGCTCTTGATGTCCGCCTGGACGGCTGGCAGAGAAAGACAGAGTGTCAACATCCGCTTCTTTCTCGTGCTCGCAACACGGCGCACGCACCCTCGGCCCCAGCCTTGAGCGTCAGCCCGCAGTCGCCGTCACCCGCGATGTTGTCCATGCGCGTGATCTCGGGCTCCTCGCGGACGAGCGCCTCCGTCGCGCGCTGCACGGCGGCGATGAACGCCTGCGCGTCCGCGGCCCGGATGCGCGCCGCGGTGTCGCGCCCCGCCGCGGCGCTCGCGGCAGGCGGCGTGATGATGCTGTCCGCGGGCGCACCGCCGACGGTCCACTTCCAGCCGGGCACGGCCGCGGGCTCGTCGAGCAGCGCGAGGAGCCGCGCGGCGTCGGGCGCGTTCTTGTCGGCTGCGTCCGGGAGCAGTAGCAGCGTGAGCGAGAAGCCGGGCATGTTCAGGCTCGTCTGTGCGGGCACGCGTCAGGGAAGCGTGCGTGGGGAGGAGAAGAGGAGGAGAGCGCACCATGAACGTCCCCGCAATGACGCGCTCGACCTTGACGCCGCGCTTCGCGAGGTCCTTCTTCGCCTCGGTGACGACCGCGCCCATCTCGAGCTCACTCGTGCCGCCGAGGTTGTTCACGAGGAGCACGACGCGGTCGCCCGCGCCGCGGAACGGCACGAACGAGCGGTCCGGGTCGCTCGTCGACGTCAGGTTCTCGATCAGCTGCGGGATGAGCTCGCTCAGCGGCGGCACGGGCGAGAGCCGCCGCGCGCCCGGCTCGTTGTGGATGCCCATTCCGATCTCGATCTCCTTCGGCCCCAGGTGCGACTCGCCCGCTGCCGTCCCCGGGACGTGGCAGTGCTCGAGCCCGACACCGATTGTCGCGAGCCGCGTCGCGAGGTACTCGGCAGTGGCATAGACATCGTTCAAGCTCGCTCCCTGCCGTGCGAGTGCGCCGACAATCTTGTAGACGAGGACGGTACCAGCAAGACCTCTGTGTCCTCTATAAGTTTGTGATGAGGCCAGAAAGAAAAGCGACGCACCTGCGTCCGACAATCTTGCCCTGGCTCCTGCCCACCGCGACGTCGTCGCCGATGATGACGAACTTGACCTTGTCAGCCTTGCTCGGATGGAGCGCAGCGTACTGCTCCTTTGCGAGCCCAAAGTTCAGGATATCGCCAGTATAATTCCTACGATCGCTGGCTTAGGATGACGCGATAGAAGGAGAACGCTTGGACGAACTTTACGATGATCACCGTTCCTGCATCGCTATCTACCAGGTTAATGCCACGGAGCACCTGTGCTGGATTTGGGGATGCAAACACGTTGCCGCAGACCGCAGCTGTTGACCGATCGCAAGGTCAGCCCGAGAGCGGGGTCGGGAACCATGATCGTTCATACGAACCTGCGAGCATGCCATCGCCTGTACGCGTGATCAGCCGTGCACATCCGTAGACACATCTCTAACAGACTCACCGACATAGCCTGCATGCGCGGGCTCATGGCCTGCGCCACCACCGCAGATGATCGCAACTTTCGAGCGGTCGTGAGCCGAGTTGTAGAGGACTGCAAAGCATGGTAAATAAGCTGTTCACGACTGTTGTGTGTGCGTACGTACCTTTGTTCGTGGTATCAAGGCCCAGCTTGGGGTTCAGAGCGCAAAGCCCCTGAAGTGACTCTACGACCAGAGTCTCCGGCTTGTTGAGGAAGTGTTTCGCTATCGAAGCCCATCAGCCCATACACTCGCGGCGAGAGAGACGCGGTGGCAGCATACACTGGACAGACATGGTTGCAGGATGGGTGGCCGAGCTGAAAGAGAGGACAGGACTCTGTCGTTCCGCAGGTGCGGTCAGGAGGGTTATAAAGGCAAGACGACGGCTGATCGTCGTCCTAGGGGGCCGTAGGTGATCAGAAGACGAGCTGGGGACGTCTCGTGTCTGACGTGTTTGAAGGCACTAGATTCCGCATATTCCGTCACCCTTATATACGGAGCTGCGATCCCACACTGGCCGAATGGTCGACTCCAATCACGGCACAAGCTCTGAGAAACCCTGCGTCTAGATTGCACAGGCTGGTCGAGCCTGTGGTCGTGCATCTGTCTAGGCAAGAGAGAAGCTGCACGTTGAGACCAAGAGGGTATTTCGCGAGGGCGGAAGACGGGGAAGCATCCGGGCCTCTAAGCGGATCGGCGTACGAGTGTCAGCCTAACCACATGTTCTTGAGTGCCTGAAAAATGTCCCCTATATTGCGCTGTCGGCTGGCCAATAGGATTCGTGTACGCGTACAGGGGCCAAGTAAACACAATAGTGAGAGTGCGGCCTCGCGACGTCGATCTTTGCATGGGGAATAGTGATGCATCGAGGAGACGCGAATGAACGAGAAAATCTTTGGTGACTACAAGGCTTTGTTTACTGCAATCGTTACCCGGACTACAAGTCGTAACAAAAGCCAGAGCGCCAGAGTAAGACTCGGTTCCAGCGTCTTTAGAAGCGTTGTAATTGGCGCATTGATAATGATCAGCTTGAAGTTCTGCCTGTCCTCACTTTACGACTTACGCATGCTATGCTGAACCCGTCGCCCTCACACTCACCCTCGTTGACATCCCAGGACTTCAATAACAACCGTAAACGTCTACGCTCACTTTCCTTGGAATCCGCATCCTCCTCATCCTCACCGAAACGCTCCATGTCCCAGGACCCCAGCCTCGACACTCACGATACGCCTCGTCCGAACGATCTCCCTACGCCGCCAGCGGAGGACGCAAAAATTATAGCAGACATCGATGCCTACATGGCCGAGCAGGGCGAGGCGAGCGGCGAGGCCACCGCCACGGACCCGCTTGGGCCTTCGTCATCCAGCACGAGTCCGCTGACGCCGCGGGAGAAGTACGAGAAAGTGACTTCGCTCGCAAAACGCGACATGGTCGTGGGCGAGACGTGGTACGTCGTATCCCGGAGATGGTACAGGCGATGGGAGAAGGCGTGCACGGGTGCTGTCGACAAAGAGGGCAGCGTTGAGGAGAAGGATCTCGGCCCCGTGGACAACAGCCACCTAGCCGACTTCAAGGGCAACCTCACTACCCGGACGCTGACCGAAGGAGTCGACGTGCAGTATGTCCCCCAGGAAGCCTGGGATCTGCTTGTTTCCTGGTGCGTCCTTGCAACAAGTGGACACAACTGTGTTTGGCCACTGACCCGAGTCCGCACATATAGGTATGGCGAGCCCAATGTTCCAATACCACGCAAAGTCATTACGCGTGGAATAGCACAAGAAGTCACACTTGAGCTGTTCCCACCCCGGTTCTTTGCATACGTCGTCACACCTGACAATGCGGGCGGCCTTACCCCCAGCGCGCCTGCCGAAGTCGTAGTGTCTTCTATGGATAAACTACGTGACGTCCGCACGAAACTCTTCCAAGCTGTCTTCCCCGAAGCTACATCTTCAGAGTTCAGAGTGTGGTGTCTTGGTGGCCGCCAGTCTGGTTCCAGATACATCTCGCTGTCGGAGTTCAACCAGTCGGACGCGACTGACCAGCTAGCAAACGACGACACGACCATCGAGGACACTGTGTACGAAGACCAGGATGCGTTCGCAGTTGAAATACGCCAGGACGGCCAGTGGCTCGTCGAGGACCCTCCGGTCGCTCAGGCTCCGACTGCCTCGCAGCAGACTGAGCCCGCGAACAACGAGCAGACGCCGTTGTTCCAGTCGGGCAGTGATTTCTTCTCAAAGATGCAATTCAATAAGCCTACACCAGCATCGTCGCCTTGGAAGTCCACCCTAGCGCCTGCTACAACTACCAAGGACCCAAGACCGGCGCCGAAAGTTTGTAGCATAACTCCCGGCACCTTAGGTCTTGGGAACATGTGAGTCTTTACCAAAGTCTTTCATTTGTCAAATGGTGCTAACGCTGCGCAGGGGAACACATGCTTCATGAACTCAGCCATTCAGTGTCTTGTCCACACGCCGGAACTGGCAGACTATTTCTTGAGTACGTATCAGTTCTATTGTCGGATGACCTCGAATTGAGCATATGATAGCTGGCGTCTTTGAAAAGGAACTGAACCCGGACAACCCTCTTGGCATGCACGGCCAGATCGCTCAGGCATTTGGTGCGCTGCTGAGGAAGATCTGGGCGCCCACGTCGTCTGCGACGTCGTACTCTCCGAGAGAGTTCAAGGCCGTCCTCGCGAAGTTTGCACCACAATTCAGCGGATATCAACAGCATGACTCTCAGGAGTTGGTCGCCTTCCTTCTTGATGGCCTTCATGAAGATCTCAACCGTATACTCAAGAAGCCTTATGTCGAGAAACCCGATTGGGAGGGTGGAGGCGACAAGGAGCTCGTGTCGCTCGCCCGCGAGTCCTGGGAAGGGTACCTGAAGCGAAATGACAGCGTGATCGTCGATCTGTTCCAGGGACAGTACCAGAGTACATTGGTCTGCCCGGAGTGCGAGAAGGTATGCCAATCTCTGTCAGTGATCGACTTGCTCTAAATGTGATCCTTTTAGGTGTCGATCACGTTCGACCCGTTCATGTATCTCACGCTTCCGCTGCCGATTCAGAAGAAGTGGAAGCATGCGGTTCACTACGTGCCCTGGGACTTGGACAAGCCGCATCTCAAAGTATATCCGATTCTCTGTTATTGTACGACCGTTAACTGACATTAATTATGCAGGTCCACGTCGAGATAAATCGAGACTCTAGCTTCAAGGATCTCAGAAATCTTCTCGGCCGCTGGTTCGAGGTTAACCCAGAGAACGTACGCCACACGACCTCTTTGTTTCGTCCATGACACATGCTTATGGTCTACTAGCTGGTTACCCTGGAGATCTTCAACCACCGCTTCTACAAGAACCTGGACGACAACATAATTTGTGGCGACATGTCCGAGAGCGATATCATCATCTGCTATGAGCTTCCTTGCAATGCTCAGCAGTCCCGTACATACAAGAAATCCGAAACGGACCCCGTCATCGTCCCGGTTGTGTTGTGCGACACACCACCACGTGCCCGTGTCTCCTACGGCAATGCACACAGCTATTTTGGATACCCTTTCTTGATTGTCGCCACTCCCGAGCAAGCGAAAAGCAAAGACGCTGTTTATGATCTCATCGTGGACCGCCTTTGCAGGTGGACGGAGAACGTCCGCGACCTTCAGCAGTGGGAATCACGATCGCCTTCCGCATCCATGGAAGAAGTCCCGATACCTCTGTCCAACGGTCCGGCCGTCGAGACGATCACTGAGATCAAGGAGAACGGCGACGTTGTGACGGTCGAGGAACCAGTACCGGAAGAAGGGGACATTGTGGATCAGAAGAGCGCTGTCGTACAGGAGGAAGGTGTTGACGGCGAAGAGGACGCTCCTCGAAGGGTCGGTTTCAAGAAAGGCCTCTTCCAGATGCTCATCAACCCTAATTCCTCGCAACTTACCGGCAACCACGCCTCGTTCGGCAGCTCCAGAACAGAGAACGTCGACCAGCGTGTGGACGCCGGCAAACCAGCTGTCACTGATTCTGACACTGTCCTCTGTGAGTTCGACGAGCACACCAAGGCATACTACTTCGGCGAACAACCGAAGTTCGAGCATGCGAGGTGGCAATTCTGGGAGGAATTCGTGCATCCAGAAGTGAAGACCTCGCGCGAGGCCGCGGTGCAAACCAAGAAGCGCGGTATCACCCTTCAAGATTGTCTGGACGAGTTCACGAAGGAGGAGCAGCTCGGCGAAGACGACCTCTGGTACTGCCCGCGCTGCAAGAAGCACCAGCAGGCGACAAAACGTTTCGACATCTGGAGCGTCCCCGATGTGCTCGTCGTGCACTTGAAGCGCTTCAGCAACAGTCGCATCCTTCGTGACAAGATTGATACCTTCGTCGACTTCCCGATGCATGGCCTGGACTTGACGCCGATGGTTGGTCAGCGTAAGGCAGCTTCCCGCCTGATAGAGCAAGGCGAAGACCTACAGAAGCTTGGCTTGGACGATACCGAAGAACCACTCATCTACGACCTCTTCGCAGTCGACGAACATCTTGGCGGGCTGGGAGGCGGCCACTACCGCGCCTATGCTCTGAACAACGCCGATCAGCAATGGTACCACTTCGACGACTCCTATGTAACACCAGCTCGACCAGAAGCTGCAGTGGTATGTTGCTCATCTTCTTGCACGCGAGCGTGTCTGACGGATTCCTGGAGAATCAAAATGCGTACCTCCTGTTCTATAGGAGGCGTACCTCTCGTCCTCTAGGAGGCAAGACCCACGAGATCATCGAGGCTGCACGGGCATCTGCCCAGCAATCGCCCGTTGTGCAAGGCGATGATGTCTTGCCGGAGATCAAGCTCGGAGACTCTGGATTGCCTACTCCTCCCGCAGACGACGACGACGACGTGACTGGCCTCACGCGGTCTCGGATTCCGGCCGATCTACGGATGAAGTCAGACACATGGAGGACAGCACAAGCCGACTGGGACAATACCACTTCACCAGCATCGTCGCCTCCGCCATTGGATGACTTGGAGCCGCCCACATTTGAGGAGTCCCAGCTCGACCCGCTTATACAGAGCACATTGCCTCCACTGCAACTCACCGCATCACAGTTCGACTTCCCCGACCCAACTTCGCGCGGCTCTCCATCCTCTGTGAGAGCTGAGTTCGATCAAGACCAAGACCAGGATATCGAGCTTGGCAGCGATGATTCTGATTCGAGAAATTGGTCCAACGAGCACCATTTGGAGTCGTGGCTGTCGCAGTCGAACTCGCGCAGCATATCCCAGGAGGACCTCCCCATGGACCTGGAGCCCACGGCGGATGACGACGTGAAGACAGCTCCAGATGCTGTAGTCTAGACTGTTGTAGAGTACTTGAGTGCACCTCGTAATGATCTGTAGAGTAGAGCAGCTGTATATCAGACACTGCGATCCTGTACACTAATGACTTCTTGTATTCGGTGACGTGCCGCCGGGCGCTCCTGAGACCCGCAGGCGCCTGAGCCCCAGTCCGTCAATGACCACCACCCACTTCGCAGTGCTTGAGGATGAGCAGAGTTCCCCCTGGCCTGCTCTATCTTGCCATATATAATCCTACCTTGAGAAACACCAGCCCTGTCGCTGACGACGATGAAGATGCAGAGGAGCAGGCACAGATACTGTTCTACACCGCGAGGGAACGAGCCGTCTCCCGGGATAAGATCCTGAGACAAGTTGGGCTGGCGAAGGCTCTGGTGAACTTCACAGGGTATGAAGCAGTTCAACTCTCACTTTGGGCTCCCCAATAAAGTTATCTTACTTGCAGAATGTTCAGCTCTGCGGATGTGTGCGAGAACACACATTCGCAGACGAGACGGATGATCATGGTCTCACCAGAACCCGACTTCTGGATCCATGCCGTGAGTACCTCTCACCTGCTGAGTGGCTTGCGTCATGAATTGTAGAGGGAAATGTGATTAAACAGTGCACTTGGTAGTGCCTCGAACTGGCCAAGTCGCCTCGGCCGCCGCCAGCTAAGGTGAAGGGGAAGAATACTGTGAAGGCTACCGCAGTGCAAGAGGTCGTATACGACTACCACGACTCATCGATACACGATGTAGCTTTACGAGCACGGATACTCCGTGGCTATGAACAGTTCAAAGTGCGTGTCTCCGGCTCCGCACGGGACTAGAGAGGCCAACAGCGTATGCAGCTTACGCACGGATCCTTTGCGTCGATCCTCGCCTCGCTGGGACAGCAAGCTCTAGAGCTTCAGTTGGAAAGGTTCTTCACGGTATGGGCATGGAGTTGGGATCTCGAGGAAGATATGGATTTTTCGAAACATCTCGGTATGTGCCAATTTGTCTGTACCCCAGATTCGCTTTTAACTGTCTCTATCAGGTGTACCACTTCACCCGTTACATCGAAGTCTTTCACCGATCCTCGATGCTTTTTCGCAAGAGCAGCTGGAATCCTTTGCCACGTTCCTCGTCATACCGCCATATGTCATCCCGTCAGCTAAACTCCTAGAATCTGGATACCCAACCATGCTACTTAGCCACATACTTTCTCGTATACCCCCTCCTCCTCCGCTACCCACGATCCAGCCTCCTGATCCCAATCCATCCGTCCCTGAGGAGAAGTCAGCCCCAGAGTTGACGGTTTCCCGGGCCTTCAACCCCAAGAGCTTTAACGACACTATTCGTGCAACGAACCCATTTGTCAACATGAACATGGACATGCGTGGCCTCAAATGGATGTGGAATGGCCTGACGTTTTCAAAGCCGTCATCCGCGAAACAGACTGCGCCTTCCTCGCCGACACCGGGGGCTACAGAGCACACAGCTCAGGAGCCTGTGGCAGCTTCCGAGGCGAAAGCGCAAGAGGCAATCAACATTCCCGGAACCACTGTGTCTCAAAGACTGGAGGTCGAGGTCGATGCCGAATCATTGCAAGACGCCATCTCGTCAGAGTTCGGGGGCTCGAGATCGCGTTTGGCTTCGCCCGTGAAACCAGAATTGATCCCGCTTCCTATCTCGCCTGTAAGCAGCTCCCCAGACCAGTCTAGTGCTGATTCAACACATGATGACGAGGGGAATGAAGAGGCCAATGAGAAGACTCCTCGCCTCGCACATTCTGCCCAACCGGACGGCTGTCACGCGGAGAGGGAGGCGTCTCCCGCAGCTACCGTCTCAGAATACACTCCAGAGGAACGTCCATCCACCCCGGTTCCGCCTCCAGACTTCCTCTCCACCACAGTCTACCTTGCGACTAGGAACGAACCGAACAAGACGCACGACACAAAGTATATCATGCCACAGTCAGTTTTCATATGACTGTCAGTGTCATGGTTATATGACTATTACTTTCAGCAAGGGCACATAACGTTCGGCGTTATCGTTCAGGAGGCCGATTCCTTGGACTTGACCTTCCTAGCCAATGGGCTATGTAGTCTCTTCGCTAAAGTCGAAGCTGCTCTGGACGTTGACGAGAGGTGAGGGATATACGAGACTTATTTATGCGATGCTGATGATGTCGCCGTGTAGACGGCTTGACGACGTCGCCGTGCCCGTGACGAAGATCCTGGAGCCGCAAAGTAGCCACATCATCTGCACCGGCGGGTACACCTTCTCTTCGTCATCCGAATTCACGTCGAAGTCTGAGCATCTGTTTAATGGCCGCGAGCGCCTGCAAAGGTATGTCTTTCTTAGATCTTCTCACTGGGTCAGTAATCGACCCGTTCGTTAGCCAATTCGATATCCAGGAAGTCTTTTCGCGGAGCCAGAATCCGCAGCACTGGCACATCGCGAAGCGTGGCTTAGGCGTGGACCAGGACGGGAATGTCGTTGATGGCGAGGTGTTCATGGAAGTCGCTCGCAAAGAGAGCACGCTTGCTGACGTGGATAATGAGCTCACCGGTGCTGTGCGACGTTTTCTGGAATGAGACCGCCACCGTATGTGCTAACATTTTACACGGGTGGCGAATCTCTCGCGGATATATAATGAATAGGAGGAGCTACTTGTCCAAACACTAGCGCAGCTATCCGAGCGCGCAATTATCGTCGCCAACCATAGACGCATCGGAACAATATCAGAGCACTGCAGCACGACTTGACTAGCTCGACATAGCGACACAGCTCTCGAAGCTACGAGTGCTGTTATAGCGCAAGTTTCAACACACAGCACGCTGGCCGAGTACCATGAAGGATCTACAGCGTATAACTTCCGCAACGTTGTATAACGAGGACAAACCAAAGTGAGATGTATGACATGAGAACCTGGCTCCAGATGCGAGTCCGATCAATGGGGCCGCACTGTTGCGTAGTCAGGGGAGCGACTGGGCATGCAGCTTCAAGGCTTGCGCAATTCTTCGTCGTTGTCAGCACAAGTGCCAGCTAGCAACAAAGCATGCGATGATGGCTCACATGAATGTGTTGAATCTTTTCTTGGGCCGAGGGGCTCAAGCATAACCTCGCCACTGCTGTCTTAACCATGACCAAAGGCTACGCTCAGCATTCTGGACTTCTTCTGCCGAAGGCTGCGGCGTTGGCGATGTGGTTTGCGCAAGAACTGTACACTGCGAAGAAGCGTGGGCGTCTTGGGAGATGCTAGCCTGAACGCCACGATGGTCGCGGTTAGGACAGGCAGGTCGGGAGGAAGCGGGAATGGCTGATGAAGGCGATGACGGTCCTGCCATGTTAGCGTCGACACCCTTGCTCGAATGGTCAAGGGTGGACGCTGGTGCTACTGGTGTATCTTGTTGCGGCTGGACAAGTGAGATTTGACCTTCCAGTGCTGCCACGCGCACCCGCAAATCGTCTATCACCTGGAGCAAGGCGTTCACCAGCGGAGTTGCAGGGGTAGTTGTGGCCGGAAACAATGACGTGTCGCCCTGTGTGCATAATGGGCGCTGACTGGTTGATAAAACTTCCGGTCCATGAGGACCCGGGAGTTGAGAGGGTATCGTCCTTAGAATTTGCGAAGGATTGACGGGGGTGGGCGGGGTTTCATCAGACGGAGTAGCAGGACCAGGGGGCACTGGGGCTGAAACAAGAGTCGGGTTGCTCAAGAGGGAGACAGCCTCTTGGATAGTTTCTTCCAGCGTTCGACCTGCAGGGGGCTGAGAAGAAATAGAGTTGAGCTCCGTGTGTAGTGGTGGGTATTGGCAATGCACACTAGTACTGCTACTAGACGATGCAACGGTTGATGCCTGGGGAGGGGGCTGACTTCAGTACTAGTCATAGTAGATGGACAGGCCGGAGCGACATACGGATTGTAACGGAGTGGCAGGCGTGTTGTCTTGAAAAAAGGGTGTAAATCGGGACAGGATTGGATACATGAGCGCGGCGATCCCAGCTTCCGTGATATCGGAATACGCTATGAGCTCTCTACCGCCTGATGTTGTCAGCAGCTCCCGCACCCGTGCCGCGGCATGCCGTGCATCGTCTTCACCCAGTACGGCTGAGAATATGTCGCACAGAATGTCCGGAGTGAGCAATGCCCATCTCATGCGCCACTGTGTTATGCCCGAGCGGGACTTTCCATAAGCCAAACAATTTGTTTGAGGGCGCCACGCGAGCTTGCACTCTGGAAGGTATGGGTGAGAGCAGCTGCCGTCGTTGACTATCCAGTTCGTCCATCCGTTCATCACGCGGACCTGGACAGTATCCGTTGTCATCCATACGTCGCCTGGCTCTCCCACTGTTTGGCAGTCGTCCGGGATTTTCTGGCGAGCTAGAAACAGGATGGACCACAAGACGTTTCGCTTCTTCAGGTCGTCGGTACTAGTGTGCACGCTGCGGCGCCTGGACTTGGACGCTCGCGGCTGTCGATCGAAGTAGATCGCTGGGAGTGTGTCCCATTCTACCTGTAGCAGTTGGAGGGCGGATGGGAACCAAAATGCATGAGTTCCTGTGAATTTTCCTGCAGCACGGAGGTCTGACCGTCTGAACGTCAGTAGCTTCGGCGCCGACATTATCGCACTCACAAGGACCATCGACCGCGAGGTCACATTTCATTACGTTGTTTCGAACGCATGTTTCGCTGGTGTCCTAGGGAAGGGGTTGATTAATGACCACGTCAGCTTATACACCTCACTGAAGCCACACACGCTTTTCATAGAGGTTTCTGAATCACACAAATATCTTAATCTTCAATTCCTGTGTGCGAAGGCCTCATGAGAATGCGTAGGCTCACCGAATCACAGTGTTTGTAGAAGATAACAACGCATACACGTGCTCCCAGATAGGCCTTGCGCGAAATTAGCGCCCGAGTTTCGAACGCGGTGGGAGTGCGGCGGTCTCCCACACCGCCTCTTGAGCATATCCTCATTGCAGCGACGACCTCCAGAACTGCGAGCCATGTCGCCCTGTTGCAGTGGCAGCGCTGCTGCAGAGGTTGCCTGCTCTCAGACACAACCCCAGACGACGCCTCTACAGTTTGAATCTGGATGCTGCGGCACCGGCACGAACTCGGAGTGTGAGTGTAACGGTAAGTACACGTCCTAGGCTCGTCAGAAAGCACTCAAGCGATTACTGAACGAATGCCTGTAGACTCATGTATCGATCAACTAGCAAGAATTATCTGTGGTGATGACAGCGAGAACTTGCATGTCGCCCATCCAGCCGAGTCTCTGTCCACGTGTGAAGGTGTGTTCGTCGTCGTTATGATGCGCAATGCGCGGCTCTGATCATCATTGGCGTAAAGGCATAGATTGCGGATCTGGATGCGCAGAGGCTGCGGCTTGCTCCAGCCAGCAGGCTCTCGACTCTACTAGGTCGACCGACCAGGATGCCGGCCTCCGCAGACGTAAGACTACCAAGTCTACCCGCGACCTCCCTAAGGAACCTTGTGGAGAACATCGAACACTCGCTCGTAAGAACCAGCAGGCCACGCTGTCAGCGTTCGGCTGCGTCTGCAAGGCGCTCCTTGCCCGTGGCCTCCAGTCGTGCTGCTCTCCTCGTGGACCCTCCGCTACCGCCCCTTTTAGCACTCAGTACCTGCACGGACGGAACAAAAGCAATGGCTCACCGTCCTCGTGCTGCAGCGACAAGGCTTGCGGCAAAGCCAACGATCGCCCGCCCTCCCGGCGCTCCGTGGAGTCTTGCTGCGCCACTGGGTGTTGTGGCAATAGGAGCGAAGCCGGCATTCGCACTGTTTCTCGCAAGTCTCGTCGATCTATTGACTCCTGCGGTGGCGGCGGCTGTTGCGGCGATGGCGGCACGTCCAACGGACAATGTGCCCGCCGATCCCGGGGCAGCGTGGATTCATGCTGCGCAGCCAGCTGCTGCAAGGACGAAAGTCAACTTGACATCTGTTCACTCCGGAAGAGCCGGGAGTCCCTGAAGTCGTGCGGTGAAGACTCTTGCTGTGTAAAGGAGGGGGCTATCAAGACCTCGGCCGACATCGAGAAACGCCCTTTGCCCTCAGGAACGGCGCGCAGCGTTAACCATTGCGTGCTTGCGGTGAAGGGCATGACTTGTGTCGGCTGCGAGAACAAGCTCATCGTCGCGTTGAAGGCCCAGAACGCGATCAGTAACATCAAGACGAGCTTCGTCCTTTCTCGAGCCGAGTTCGACTACAGCTGCGACCCGGAGGATTTGCCGGTACTCATCCAAGCTATTGAGAAGCGTACAGGCTTTACCGCAGAAGAGATAACCGTGCCTGCGTCTGCTCGTGTCCTCGAGGTCACTACGTCGATGCCCGCAAAGATGGCATCGATGTTACCCCCTGCAGGCATCTTGGAGACGAAGAAGGTGAAGAAGGATACTTTCCGCATCGTATATGACCCTCGCAAAATCGGGGCGCGAGATGTATTGGCGGAATACGAGAGTTGTTTCCCTGTCCTGGCCCCCGAGCCGAAAGACCCGGCGCTGACTGCCACTGCTAAGCACGTTCGAGTTCTTCTTACTCGCACGACGATCTCTGCCATCCTCACCATCCCTGTCTTGATTATGGCCTGGGCTCCACTTCCCGCTCATCCCAAGGCGTACGCCATCGCTTCGCTAGTGCTCGCTACCCTCGTACAAATTGGTATCGCCGGCCCATTCTACCAGCACACCTTCACAAGCCTTTTTCTGTCTGGTCTCATTGAAATGGACCTTCTCGTCGTACTCAGTACGACTACCGCATATGTCTACTCGGTCATCGCCTTCGCCTTCCAGATGATTGACCGTCCACTCCAGGGCGGAACCTTCTTCGAGACCAGCACCCTTTTGATGACCTTGATCATGTTCGGCCAACTGGCGAGCGGATATGCTCGTCAGCGCGCCGTCGCTGCGATCTCCTTGCGCTCCCTCCAAGAAACTACAGCGATTCTCGTCACGAGGCACACGGACGGAACTACCTCAGAGGAGACAATTGATGCTCGCCTCTTGCAGCATGGCGATATCTTCCGTGTCGATCCAGACGCTACCGTAATCACGGACGGAGTGGTGGTCTTCGGCGCGAGCGCAGTCGACGAGTCCATGATCACCGGCGAGTCTACGCCGGTGGAGAAGGCACCGCGCAGCGAAGTCCTCGCAGGCACGCTCAACGGGCCCGGGACCTTGCTCGTGCACGTCACGCGCCTCCCAGGCGACAACACCATCAGCGACATCGCGAACATGGTCGACGATGCCCGTTTCTCTCGTGCGCACATTCAGGGGCTCGTCGACCGCATTTGCACGTGGTTTGTGCCTGCCGTGCTTGCGCTTGCGGTGATGACGTTCGTCATCTGGATCCTGGTCGGCATCTACGGGAAGAAACAGAGCAAGGGCGCCGCGGTTGTGAACGCTATCACCTACGCCATCGCCGTCTTGGCGATCTCTTGCCCATGCGCGATCGGGCTCGCCGTCCCGATGGTGGTCCTGATTGCCAGCGGTGTTGGTGCAAGGTTCGGGATCGTGTTCAAGTCTGCAACGACTATTGAGACGGCACGAGAGACGACGCACGCGGTATTCGACAAGACGGGGACGCTGACTGCTGGCCAACTCCAAGTCTCACGTACCGAGATTCTTTGCGACAGGGTTAACGACGATTCACTCGTCACGAAGCATCTCGTTCTGGCCCTGGTCTCCGCGAGTAGGCATCCCGTTGCGCGGGCTATCGCAGCTCATCTTAACAAGGACGACGAGGTAGTTTGCCTCCAGGACCTGGATGTCGAAGAGATCACGAGCAAGGGCATGCAATGCACTCTCCAGGACAAGCTTCTGCAGGGCGGGAATGCCAAGTGGCTTGGACTCGATGAGCACCCAGTCGTTCGCCCTCTGCTGGATGCCGGCTACACGACATTCTGCGTCACCTACGATCATGCGCTCATCGCCGTCTTCGGGCTGTCCGACTCCATCCGCACCGAGGTTCCCGCCCTGCTCTCAGCTCTCAGGGCCCGCGGCATCGGCATTTCTATCTTGAGTGGGGACCACGCCGTCGCTGTCGAACGCGTAGCGTCGGCACTGGACATTCCCGCAGAGCGCGTCCGCGCGAGCTGTCTCCCCGCCGACAAGGCGGCGTACATTCGCGACTTGCAGGCACGCGGCGCACGGGTTCTCTTCTGCGGCGACGGCATCAACGACAGCGTCGCTCTTGCGCAGGCCAACGTCGGCGTACACATGGCGTGCGGTGCGGGTGTGCATGCGGCCTCTGCCGCGGCGGACGCAGTGCTCATCCACTCCTCGCTCGATGGCATCCTGGCGCTCATCGGTCTCAGCGACGCCGTTCGCCGGAGGATCATGCTCAATTTCGCCTGGGCAGCGTTGTACAACATCGTCGCTATCCTCTTTGCGGCCGGGGCCTTCGTTGACGCACGCGTTGCCCCTGCTTATGCAGGCCTCGGCGAGGTCGTCAGCGTGCTACCTGTTATCATGGTCGCCATGCAGCTGCGATGGTATACAGCTTGAAACATCTGTGATCAGAACGCAGGCCTGAATGTTTGTTGTTTGTACATCTGATCTCGGTGTGCGGTAGAAGTCAGCTTCAATCTCGTACTTGCCAACTGGACGTCGCTCTTTACGTATCGCCGATTGTTTTTTGTGTCCACTCCATATGAACTACCAGTGCCACTAATTGTAGCGTTCGGGACGAGAACGGCTCGCACAGAGCGTATGCCAAATAACTCTTGCCCTGCAATCCGGCTCTTCACCTCAGATATCGCAAACACCACCGTGTCGATGTAGCAGAGAAAGGTAATCCATGTAGTACGGTAGGACATGGTAAACAGATGAAGTGGCTACCGTAACCCGCTTCCTTGAAGGTCTTGCGTTTGTTAGGATACTGAAACATCAGCAACTTCATGCGGTCCATACATCGCCGTGACTCGGGCCTAATGTGTACCTGCAACGACATCAAGCACACATTCGTGACAAGTGGAGCGAAACTCACGTCCGTCCGCAAATCACGGTCGTTGTATTACACGCTTCCACAGCCTACTAGTTCGCCTTTCCAGGAGACTTGAATTCTGCATCGCCAAGTCAGTCGGGTTCTCAGAAGGATCCGCCGTGCTCTGTGAGGGTCGTTGGGATTTGACTGTGAGTTCGCGGACCGACTCGAGCAAGGCTCCGTCTGAAAACCCAGCTCTGGTAGGTATTATACCGGTGTGCTCCTGGAGAAGCTGTAGATCTGGTTCGACAGAGTCACAGCTTGGAACGTGACGACTTGGCGTGCGCTCATGCGGACTCCCAGGTCGTTGATATTTAGCAGTGTTGGCCGCAAGTTGCTGCTCGAGGGCCTCAACACGCGACTCCAGCCTCCGGATAGTGTTCGTCAAGCCGCCTATCTGATCTTTGAGCTCTTGTACACTGGTCGATAGCTGCGCGTCCGCGTATCTCTGTTCAGACACCCGTGAAGCGTTCCCAGTATCCCATGCTGTTCTCGGCATTGACTGTAGACCCAGAACGACGCCCTCAAGCCGCCCGCAGTGTTGAGCGAATGATTGTGTCGTGGATTGCTCGTAAGTGCGAAGACGCGTGTGGAGCTCGTCGAAGTGTCTTCTCAATATCTCTTCCATGTCGTCCGCTCGGAGACTTGTGGACGACGCGGTTGACACTGTCCTGACTTGCGAATAGGCTCCTTCCTGTGTTGCGTCGCGGCTGAAACCTGAGGCCGTGAAGCGAACCTGCCGACCGCTAGCGGTGGCTGGCTGTTCTGGTATTGGACCCGTCCACGGTGGAACTACTGCCTCCAGCACCGTGGGCACATCCCTCGCAAGCGTCGCGGGCAGAGTACGAGGTGTAACCATAGTGTAGGCAGGCTGTACGCTGAACGACGCAGCATTACCTTGAGAAGGACTGCCCTCGGGAATGACAGGCCCCGCAGACTCGAACAGACCAGCTGTATTGGAGGAGTCCCATGGAAACTGCGCCCCGTATGATTCATGTCCGCTGGCAGCCCGTTGTGTAGCGATCTTTATAGGATCGTTAGCCTGTGCTTCTAGCTGAGGTGCGAATGGCTGCGATTGGTAGAATGGAGGTGTAGATGAAGGCGAGGTGGGTTCGTCGGGAAGGAGGTTGTCATGGTGTGCTGCATCCACTTTAGGCTGAGTAGAGAAGTACGACTGGCGTCTTGAATCGTGGATGGTCTCAGATGATAACAAAGTCGTAGCTCGTCTTGTTCTATGTCCGCCGGATACGCCAGTGTCGAGCTGCAGACCCGGGGAGGGATTTACCGGTGCCTCTGCAGCAGTGTGGACCGTTGCGAGGGGACTACTCTGATACCGGTGGGTAGATCTCGTCACAGTGACTATGTTTTGAGGCGCGAAATTGTCGGCAGCGACGAGGAGTAAGCTATGCCACCAACAATGCTTGCTTGTCATGGAAGGATCTGCTGAAGATCATCATCAGTTTAGTCTTGGGTTTCATGGCGTCGCTGGGCAGAAAAGCCCTACCGGAGAGATCATCCGTCGCTGCCCCTGATCCATTCAGTCTCTCCAAGAGAAGCCAGTAGACCCGCATATTCTCGCTTTTGTTGCAGCCTTGACAAATCATAATCTCTAGAAGACATAACTTGTCAACAAGTTCTGACCATGTTGTAGGCAAAACTTAGAAGCTCACCCTTGCTGTTATCATGGCAGTCCAAACAATACCAATATGATGTGCTTCCAGTGTCCACAGAACCTTTGCACATATGACAGGCCTTGAGAAGCCGGCCCTGTTGTCCTAGACCAGAGAACGGATCATTCGAGGATATCGTATGCGCTGACCCCAGAATTTGTTGAAAGCCGTATGAAGAAAGCCGTCGAGAAGTGGCACGAGCCGATGTGAGGATGTCATTGTTCCACTTATTGTATGTGAACTTCCTCACTTGTAGGAAGGATGGGTGATCATGTTGAGTGACAACACATCGACCAGGGTATGGCAGCAGGATGTCGTCAAAGAAACAGGTCATGCAATAGTCTGTAGTCCGATTGCGATGTCCTGACTCTTCACTTAGGTTGTCAATGCACGCCAAGCAAGTCATCCGTGTCATTGAAAGAGTCCTTCTCTTGCAACTGTCACATTCGACTGGGCTGAAATTATTTTGAAGTTAGAGCAATGGCTGACAAGTGAGGAGAAATGCAATCACATACGTGTGCAAGATCTGTCTCCTTATGACCCACTCTATCAATGCACAACAGTACTGGAGCTTCTGCTGAGAAGTTGTCCTGACTATATCATCCACACTGGATAATATAGTCTCCACTTGCATTCTAGCAGGCTTCCATGAAGTCGGACGGGCATGGGGAAGTATTGCACGGGAATATGACTCCTTGACTGCTGCCTCCTTGACCATTGTTGTGAAGGAATCGCCTGGTGTTGGGGTGCAGCTGCTAGTATCGCGTAGCACGACACTTTGATCGATACACAATCGAACAAAATAGAACATTTCATCAGTTGCATCGGTGAGCACCCGCTCCGCATATTGATATGTCCAGGCTGGTCCGAATATTGACTCCGAGAGTGGTGCAGTAGAGGGTGATAGCTCATGCATCAGTGAGCTCTTAGGCAGAGTGGAAGTTGGCTGTGCAATGAAACCACTGCAACGATCTCTCCGTCCCTTCATATATGCTGAGGCTCCCAGGGATTGGAAGTTATAGACATACTGGTACTGATCACACATTACTCAGCTCATGGTCCATCTTTGTTGATCAAAAAATAACACGCACAAGACCCATTGCAAAATCCTCAATGTCTCCCTTGATCTTTGCAGCTCTTGAGGATGATCCTGTTGCTGTGATGTCAAGCATGTCTGAAAGGAAGCCATTCGTTGAACAGGTCAACTTAGAATGAAGAGCCCTGGGGTGAAGGCTTAAACGTACCTTTTCTTGCTGCTATCCTGTAGTAGCCGAGATGTAGTAGCATCCACAAAGAGGCACGTAATTCAAGCACACGATGGTCATCCAGCTTTTCAGCTGTGGCCTGTTCTACGAGCCTGAAGGTCTCCTCAAGAAGAAGATTGAGGAGGGGAAGCACAGTCTGCTACAGTAATCAGTGCCATGAGAAATATTTTTGGTGAATCCACTTACAATGTCAAGTCGTCTGTGTCCAATCACAACCTGCACAGTGTAGGGTCCCAACTCATACTTGGCTGACTGGAGAAGTTGGCGCATCTCGTCCTCCTCGGCCTTGACAAATCCTTCAAATTGTGCAAAAACTTCAGGCAGTGGACTTGCTTTGCGCTTCAAGACTGTCTTGTATATTCCTGCAAGGTAACAATCGCAAACATGGAATACGCCTTCTCCTAGAAGTTTTTGAACAGCAGCGCAGTTGACTGGAAGGACGTGAGCCATCTTGTCATGCAACTGATCAAGATACCCATTGATTGAGTTATAATAATGCAGTGCAACAAGCTCGCGCCCTGTATCGGAGTTCAGTGAGGCCGAGTCAAGTGAGATGCATACATGCAGGCTTGGTGGTCTCTGCTCACCTATTGTCCAGTAGGCCAACCAGCGCGGTAGACTTTGTATCAGAGTGAGCCAAATCAGTTATTGATCAAACTCTGAATTGAGTACACACCTCCATCTCTCAGGTTTCTGACAGCGAGAGGTTGAAAAGGCATTGATTTCCTCGATTGTAACTGTCCTCGAGCCATCAGCGTCGATAGCTTCTGACAAGCCAGGCCCCCATTCCTTTGTCAGGAACTTTGTCGCCCATGAATCCACTGGGCTTGCAGGTAGCGCAGACACCCCCTGGAGCGGTCGCATCTGTTCTCCAGCAAATCTGAGTAGTTCTTCCACAACAATATTGACGTTGGGCCTTGCTGTCCAGTTCTAAGTGATTTGTGAGTATGCACATGTGCTCTTCGAAGTTCGGAACTTTCAGCCTTACGTTATCTATCCAAAGTTTGCGTATATCCTGCATATGAGTTAGTACTGATATATCATGTAGCAGTTAACCATGTGTGCTCACACTATCCTGTAATTCTGTGCACAAGTTCCGCCCAACAGCCCCTGCTTGCAGAGCTGTGTAGAGTCGATCCCATTGTTTCTCGAAGAGCTTCTCAACGCCCTCCTGGTGGTGCTGCAACATTGTCTGCATCTCCAACTGCAAGTCTTGTAAGTCTCTCCCGATTTCATTATAGACGTACGAGAATCGTTCGTCATCTTCACTCGACCAAGCCTGAACTGCCAGCGCCTTGAATTCTTCGAGTAAGACCTGGTCCTGCAAGATAGCCTGGGAACCGCCGCTGCCATCAACGAACTCCAACGTCTTACGCTCCTTGAGAGGGCGAAGCTCTGTAAACAGCTTCAACGTATGTCCTATGGCCCTGAGCTCTACGTGACTGGCTGAGGCGATCAAAGTCGAAATCGCGGATAGAACACGGTGCACGTTCTTCTGGTGGGTTTCGAACTTCTGCGAAAAGCCGACAAAGATCTTCTCCCAATGGGATCCGAAAAGCATCCTCGCTAGCCACGGAGTTATCAGCAGTTTGTGCGAATGGAGCAATGGACACGCATACTGAAGGGGTTTTTATCTCGGAACGCTGCACACTTCTTTGCGCACTCCTTGATGTCTGTTGCAATATCTTTGATACATTGACCCAGGCGCTCCTGAAGGGAGATCGACTTGTCCGGCATAGGATATTGATCTTGAAATTCACACAGCCTATGTCGAACGATCAGAGGGATGTATCAGGCGACACAACACTTCGGAGTGTGCGCACCATGCTACCAGTCTCATTGTGTTACACATATCCGCGTGCAGCTGCAATATGCGTTTGTCGTTCTCCTGCCGGGTGATCTCGAGTTCAAGTGCGGCCTTGAATGCCAATGCCGCAACTGGCAATTGTGTGTCAGACATGTAGAGAGCGTCATGAGTTTTGACAAACCTGCAACAAACGGGTGGACCCTGCTAACATAGTCTAGCACGTCTACAAGCCCTTGAAGGTGAGGCCCAATGTTGTCGACTGTAAATTCGGCGATCGCTTGAAACTGGGATGCTATTTGACTCTCAGCAGCGCGCTGGGCATCGTCTATCGCTTGATCGCTTTTCGCAACTGGGCACCAAAGGATGAGCAGTAGATGACGATGGGTTATTCTCCAACTCACCTATAGCGTCGACCCGAGGACGCTGCGGAAGAGTGCAATCTCCTAGCTTCGACAGCGCTGCCTGAGCATCGGCAATCTCGTCTTGAGTGCTCGAATCCAGTGTTGTATTCTTCATCGAAGCTAGTACGCAGGGAAGGTGTAGATATGGATGTTTGCGCGACTGTAGGGAGCGAACGCAGGACGAGAGAGGTGTGCGAAACTGGCGACACCTATGTCCGTGGAAATCCTGCTAGCGGGTAGGGCGCCAGGTTGAAGGCAGTGATCTCTGGGTGACGTGCCCGCGCTATCCTGTCAACGAGAATCCATCGCCGTCAAGCCCGCAGAAGTAAGGTTTACGCCAGTGTACCGCCCGGGAACCACCCTGCCTGGGGCCCACGGCATGCGCTCGCACGCATTCGCGCGAGCCCACGGGTTGTACAAGGATGGCAGAGTCATAGCGGTGTAAAGCCAGACAATTTGGCAGCAAAGAGTTCCTATGAGGAATATCCAGTCTTGTACATGACTGCTAGCGCACCCTACAATAGAATATACGGTGAGCCCAGAACTTTTGACAGTATGTGAATGCTGACCTCTTACTTATTGAAACTTTATCATACTTTACGCCAGTATGCACAAGTCTCTCCGTGCACCATGTATGCACAAAGACGACGGATCATCTCTGACATGTGGAGATCGCACCAAATATATGCGCGAGAAATGCGCGTTCTTCGCGTCGTTGATCCTGCAGCGGGCGTGTGTAAGCCTGATGTAGGTAACTTGGAGAGGTGACGTGGGCCATAGATTGCAAGATCTCAATCAGTTGAGCATGGCAGAGAGTATGGCGACCATAGCAGAGGCCTGGCGGGAGGCGCGAGCGCAAGCCGTGACTCGCGACCCCTGCCACCACGATGAGTCCCACAGGACCCCGAGAGGCTCCCGTGCCCACGTCCTCACCTGAACGGATACAGTGGCCTCGCCAATAACGAGGGCGGGATACCGACTTCGAAGAATACTTTACGTCGACGACGATTGCAGCGGCACAGTTAGGCCTCGCTCATTGCTATCGCCGGCAGCACCTCCGTGACGTGTGCCATGTGCACGTTGCGACCACACGCTTTTCATCAAGGCTCACGAGCCCCCAAGACCTCGAGCTATACATGTCTTTCCTCCCCTTGTTCTCGCCCCCGATCTCCCCACTAATCCTTCCCACCACACCTCCTCTCCTTGCTTCTAGAACCTGGCGAGTGAACCATGATAGCGGCAAAAACGCGTCAAGCAGGATCCATAGGCGCACAAACAATGACTAAAGACGACAACTACAAGCCAGAGAAACTTGGCAAGAGAATTCCAACGAAGCAGGACAGAGCATTTGTGTATGTATTCCATGTCCTGCTTTGCACGACCGATCCTTACAAATACAGATAGTGATGCGTGTCAGAGCCTGTTGCTTTCAACCATGCGCATGAGGGTTCAAGGCAATGGCCCATCTTCTCTTTCTCATCGTACAGCGTTCACAGGGCCGCGTCACCCAGCGACGGCTTCCTGAGTCCGATGACTCTGGCCCACCGCTTCGCGTTCTCAAGGCCCCGCTTGACCGACCCCTTCCAAGGCAGCGTCCAGCATCTGGGCACGACTCGCACGGCATTCGCCAGGCGACGGGGCCTCTTGAACATTGATGCTGGGGCAGCGATACCCACTCCCTCAACTTCGGAACGTTCGTCAAGCGGGCGGAAGCGGCTTCGGGAATCGGCGATGACGCGCTGGACAACCGCGGCGTACTCCTCGACACTGGGATATAGTGGTTGGTCCAGAACAAAGTACGTGTCTTCCTCTTCCAGGGAGGCGCACTCGGATGTGGTGGTACATGACAACCGAGTCGGAGGGGCGCAGGAGGGTGGACGAAGCTCGGAACGCTCGACGAGGCCGTCGAAGGGCTGCTGCTGTGCTCATCCGTGGGCGGGTGGCGAGGGTCGTCACCGTACGCAAAGTCGTCATCACTTGGTGCGTCGCACCCCGGAACCCCTTCGACCGCGACCTGAACGACTTTCTCCTCGTACTCCGGCTCGACTCGCACCGGCTCGTACATACTGCTTCCGCCACCATCGCCGCCTCGTACTCGTCCGCGTCCACAGCCTTCATTTCCACCATCACCTGTCGCACCACCTGCGCCGCAAGCCTCGACGGCATAAAGAGCGCGTCTCCCAGCTGTCGGGCACGGCTGTGGCGGCTATGATCCCCTGACGCAAGGATCGCGAAGAACTCCTCACGTGGGTCAATCGTGGCCTGCGCACGGGGGATCAATGTCGAGTGGCGAGCGCCGGATGGCCCACAATCGTTCCTGGGGACCTCCTCGATGCCAAAGGAGGAGAAGCCTTCACCGAGACGCATCAGCACCAATCCTTCGGCGTCACTAGCCGCCGATGCGTTTTGCCCCTCGTACGCAAGCATTCGCATGCTCATCGGCTGCGATCTGGTGGGCGATCCTGGCGGCGTCGGGAAGAGCTCGGCCCCGATCTCCCTGGCGCGGCCGTAGAGGTCGCGCCGCCCAGAAGCCAGTATGCCGAAAAACTCTTCGGCAGACGACTGCGAGCTCACCGAGCTCGTGGGCGAGAGCGGTGGCGTAGTGAGGGTCGGCGATGCTAGCGACGAGACGCGCGTGTTGGGGCGGCGGCGCGGCGTCGACGGTCGGCCGTGGCGGACCATCGGGTGAAGAAGCGCATGCTGAAGCGGCGTCAGCTCCTGCGGCGGGGTTGTGGGCGACCCTGTCGAGTGAGTGGGTCAGCGCTGCGATGCGACAATAGTGGCGCAGAACTTACCTGCTACAAAAGCCGCTCTGTCAGTGCCCAATCATGCGCTGCATTCTTCTTGTACGGTTGTTTTTGTTCTTTCTGAACAGAAGCAGTTGTACACGACGACTCGCAGTCGCCCTGCACGACACTGCAATTGTCGAGCGGCGGCAAGCTAGCGTGGCTTGGGCCATTGCCTCGATTGTCGGTCATTGCTATCGCATTGAAGGCGCGAACAGCAGCCTTCTGGGATGGCGGACGGTCTGTACGCTGTCGGGGCGGGGAGATCATCGTGGTTGAAGTTGAACGAGAGGTAGGCGCCCCGAGTCGCCCTTAAAACCAGCTGACTATTATGGATAGGTCGTTGTATTCTCCGCGGCGTGATGCCTCTCTGATGAACGCCCGTTTAGTTTTCTACGTCGAAAGGGCCGACGGTCACGTTCTTTTCTCGAAAGATAAGATGCGGTCTGGACAAGATGCGTACGGTCCGAGGGGCATCGCTACCGTCTCTCCCTAGGCTGTCCCCTTCGACGAACGGTCTTGCTTCAGCTGTCGATTATTGGTGTACTATACAGTTTAAAGCTGGCGAGAGCCTTGCGGCAGACTTTAGAAGAATTATTCGCTGTCGACTCACTTCTTGTCATGCCGACGGGCCGACAGTCTCACATCGTACCGAGGCGACCACAAGCGCTGGCGGCGTCCGCCCGGTGGCGTACATCGAGACAGCGGAAAGAACTTATCAGACAATTAGATGGCTCGCGGCACGAGACTCAAGGATGACCACTCATGCGGAGTACTTATGCTCCCCCTGTATTGCCTCTTGGCCGTATGGCTTGAGAACTTATACGGTGTGGCGCAAGTACGATCTAACGGAGGTCAGCGTTTTGCAACGGCGGGAGCTGTGGCGGCCAGGGACGGTCTCCCGTGGTTCTACTTATGACCCATTTTCCACGAGTCGCCATCTTCATGCAATTCTCAGCCTTTCACCGGTCTCCTCAGCTCGACGACAACAAACGAACGAGATGCAGTCTGGCAGATCATGGGCTACGGTATCCGAGGAGCAAGGGTCGTAACAATAGGTCTCCTTCGTTTGCCAAAGCTCCATTTTTGTCTACGGAGATTCGGAAGTTGCCCAATTCAATAAGACTATATGCACCAGCAAACGCATCGAGTAAACATCCCAGGAGTGTACCTGTTCTCTTTCATTAGAGAGAATCCCGAAGTACCTAGCACAAGAATATAGCTAATGAACTTGAGTAAATATATGTAGCCGCGCTTAGACTTGAAAGCAGCTACATGTGTACCGATCTACACCTGACAAGTCGGCTTCTCAGCAAACACGTCAAAAAGGTCTAGCAGTGAGACGCTGAGTTGGGGACTGTTTGCCTAGGTTGTGTCTGCAGCCTCGAGTTGAGCCAGGCATTGGCAGTGGCGTATACGCACAGCGTACCTATTCCAACGGCTTCCGCACCCAGAACAGATAATTACACCCCTCCGCCCACGCCGCGCCGCGGGGCGCGAGCACCCACTCGCCGCTCCACGGCACGTACACCATGCCGCGCGTCTCGGCCTCTGTGCGCGCGGGGCGTGCGGGGGACGCGATCCACGGGCGGCCGTCCGGGTGCGAGCGGTAGCTGCGGAAGAAATCGACGAGCTCGTGCGGGCTCACAAACTTGGCGTACGTGTGCGTGCCGGGCGAGACGCGCCGGAGGACGTCCTCGGCCGCGAGGATGGTGATGAGGTACGCGAGCGGCGTGCGTGCGATCGTCGAGAGGAAGAGGTGCCCGCCGGGCTGGCGCGGGGTGTCAGTGCTGCGGGGAGGTCAGAGTGAGCTGAAGGGGAGGCGCACCTTGACGAGCTGCGCGCAGCTGTCGAGGAAGCCGCGCGGGTTGTCGACGTGCTCGAGGACCTCCATCGAGCACACGGCGTCGAACGCCCCGGGCCCGCGCTCGGCGAGCAGCGCCTCGACGGACGTGTGCTTGTACGTGAGCGAGCCTTTTCGTGGGTGTCTACTTGAGGAGGCGAGCGCGGGGTCGGCGGCAGCGTGAAGCGACGCGATGGAGATGTTCGAGGACGAGGCATCGATGCCGAGGGTGTTTGCGCCCATCCGTGCGAGGCTCTGCACACACATGAGTACAGCCCAAGCTAGGATAGCCCAGCGCGCGCACCTCGCTGAGCAGCCCGCCTCCGCACCCGACGTCGAGCACATCCTTCCCGCGGAGCACGTCCGCCTCGCTCACGTCCGCATCGACATCGTCCTCGCGCGCAATCTCTGTCTGGCGCGCATCAGCAGGCTTCCTCACATGCAGGCTGCGGGAGCGGACGCACCATCTTCTCCCTGATGAAGCGCATCCGGACGGGATTCATGCGGTGCAGCATCTGGAACTCGCCGCGCTCGTCCCACCAGAGCGCAGACAGCTTCGAGAAGTGCGCGATCTCGCCGTCGTTGACCGTCGAGGGGCCCGCCGCGGCCGTGGTCGAGAGCCGCGCGGCGGGGCGGGCGGGGCGGAGGCTCGTGCGCAGAGCCCGGGCGGCCGGGTGCATGCGTGTTGCCATGAGTGCAAGAAACGATGGCGCGCGGGAACGCCGGAGGTTTATGTCCTGAGTGCTGGGCTCCTGGTGATGTCGGAGCGCAGGCTGAGCGGATGGCGCGGAGAGCGTTCAAGAGGCACCGCGAGGCGCGACCCGGCGCGCGTCACGGCGATAGGACAGCGACCCCCGCCACCAGCCGGCGGGACCCGGGGCACCGGCGCGCCAGGCACCCACCACGCGCGCAACACCCACAGCGGCAGCTCGAACGGAATACGCATTACATATCGTAACGTACATACACACACACCACGGCACAGTCGTACAACAAGCGAGCGTTTGTACAGGATGGATGCCCGGCAGACCCGCGGGGCAGGCGGCGGCAGAGTTCGAGAGAACAGAGGGGAGGCACGAGTACTAAGTACTACGGAACAAGCACATACAAAGTCCATGCCCTTGCCCACAGACGTAACGCGCTCCGGGGAGCGCGCCAGGCCTGGAGGGCAGGGGGCACAATGTCCGGAAGGGTTCGAGGCAGGGGCCAGGACGAAAACACGTAAGCATAAGGTTTTGTCGTTATAGAAGTCCGTTATCAGAAAAGTCCGAGGCGTGGCTCTCATCGCAGTCGTACTCCGGCGGCTGTCTACCAGTCGCTACCGCCGGAGGGCTGAGTAAATGCTTACTTCGTGAGGAAGAAATCCTGCGTGGCGATAGTCAGGCTTCGCTGTCAGCACGAGGATATTGGGGGGAATACATACCACGGCGATATTCTCCTTGCCATCGATGAAGCTGTCGTTGCCGGTGAAGAAGAGCAGGTTCGACTCCCTGTGCCAGGCGATGATGGGCGTGAGGCTCGACCCGTTCAGGTTAGTCCACTTGGCTGCGCGCCGGGGTCAGCATCGCCGTGCGCTATCACAAGCTGATCACAGTCGACTTACGCGTCAGCTCCTGCGTCTTCGAGTCAAAGAGCCAGATGGCGGACGCGCCGTTGGGCGACGGGGGGCCGCCGGCGGTCGCTAAGGCAGGCGTCAATAACAGGGCCATCGCATCACAAAGAAGCACCGAGGCAACTCACTGTGGGTCGTGTTCGCGAGCGGAACAATGCTGCAAAGTTCCCAAGGCCCGTTAAGCACCGGTGCTGGCACATGGTGAAGAAGCGCGAGGAGTACTCACACCACGGAGTCGGAGGACAGCGTGTCGTTCGTGCCGCCGCCGATGAAGGCAGAGCCAGCCCAGCCCGGGTTCTGCAGATCCGCACACGCGGCCATCAGCGCGACGTCACAGCGTGGAGAGCGAGACACCCACAGTGGCGAGCAAGTTGAAGGGGCCCTTGCCCACGGGGGCGATCTTCACGACGAGATCAGTGTCCGGTGTGCCGACAAAGTCCACGTTGGGGCTGCGAGGCACGATGTCAGGATAGATCGCGTCCCGATGACGAGGAGGGCGCGAGGAGGGCACTTACAAGCCGTTGTCCGTGTTATTGAGGAAGCCGATGGACGTGCCGTTCAGCTGCTTGATCTCGACGCGGCCGGTGAATCTGCACGTGGTGCGCGCGATGAACATCGTGGAATGGACAGAAAGCGGGAGAGTACGTACACCTTGGGGGTGGGCGAGGCCGACGGCGAGCCGCGCTTGGCCTTGACTCGGGTGGGCTCGAAGAGCACCTCGCGACCGGGGAGCATGCGGCCGATGACAGGAGCCCGCGGGGCAGGCCGCGCTTCAGTCGCTCGGCATTGGACAGGTCGCGTTCCTCGACTGTGAGCCGCCTGCTGAGGAGGGAGCCCTTGGTCGGACGGGCCTCGACCGAGAGGGCGCAGAGCGCGAGGAGCGCGAGGAGGAGCGGGAGTGCGCGGAAGAGCATGGCCACTGGACGCGTGTTTTCGGGTCGCTCTAAACACAAGCGTTGCGGTCCTGGAGGACGGGCGTAGCGGAGGGGGCAGGGAACACGGAGGGGAGGACGGGCGTTGACTCCAGACGCAGGGCGGGCGGGGAGCAGCGCGAGGAGGGTGGGCTATAAGAGGCCGGGAAGCCCAGCGCGAGTGGGCGTATCGAAAATGACGGCGACGGAAGCATTCTGCAGGGCCCACCGGGGACCGGTCCACGACGCCACGTGACGCGCCTCACACGGCGAGGGCACGCCGCCGGGCGCCAGAGGACGAGGGCCGTTGGGCGGCCGTGGGAGCGCAGCGGGGCCCCAGCACGCGCCCGCACCGTCTCGCAGCGGGCACGCGCGAGCCTATCCGGCAGGACTGCAGCTGCTGTCTCAGTTTGCGAGGCCACAGGGCTCTGCGGGGGACACGGGCAGCCTACGCCTCTCTTGAATTGCCCGTCTCAGCGGCAGGCCCGACCACAGAGCTTGGCATGCACGCCTCGCTGGCTGGACGGTGCGCCTCGACGGCTCCATGCCAGATCGAGGGTCCCTCCTGCGGGTGCACGAGGCACGCGGGTGGGCAGCGGGGCGGGTGCGCTTTGCACGTCGTTCCGGGCGAGTAAAACCGAAGGCCCTGCATGAAAAATAAAATCGAAAAAAGTCAGTGCACAGTACGCCCGCGGAAGCAACACACGCGCAGGCGCCATTTCCGAGAGGAGGCGAAGAAACGAGCACGATTTGCCTCCGCGGCTGCTGGAGCGTGAGGGCGTGTACGCAGGATGAAACACAGACGGCGTCGCGCACCAGCAGTTGCGAGCACGGCGGGAGCTCGCAAGCCTCGGGCCCCCACAGGAGGAGGAGCCTGCGACGTGGCAGCACTGCAGCCCGCATTTGGACACCCCGATCAAACTGATGGCGGCCGTTCCGATCAGCGCGTCGGCGTGCGCTGGCGCTCCGGCGCGTCGCCGCAGCATGGCGCGCCACACCGGCTGTGCGGGACGCGCGCCGCTGTGCCTTGCGCGAGAGGGGGACCCTCGAATGAATTTGTGGCGGACGGCGATCAGTGAGAGACCCAGGGGTTCATCTGCGGCACGATCGCGTAATTTGCACATCCAGGCGACGCCCTTTTTTGTCGGAGCCGCTGGAGCGCGGTGTGAGGCCAGGCTGCTGGAGCCTGGGGCTCTCAGCACACCCGTAGCGCCTGCAGCAATCCGTGCGGGAGGAGGGGGACCGCGTCTTTCAGGCACAGCCCCGCGAGGTGTCCCATCAAGGTTTGCTCTGCAACGTTGCGCGGTCTCGGGCCCGGAAATTCCTGGAAATTGCAGCCGTCTATACGCATTATATTACAACAATAATGTTACAACCATGTCGTGATTGTCCGCGGGGACCGTTGCGAAATGGGGAGCCATGAGGGTCGTGAGAATAGGGCGCAGGAAACGAGCAACGATGGTAAGAAGAGGAGGACAAGAGATATATCACCGCACGTGGGCAAAGCAATTGAAGATGTGGGAGAACGCAGGGGCCGGATCCGCAATGAGATGCACAAGCAGAAAATGAGTAAGAAAGACCGGGTCGAGGGAGAAAAAGAGGACGAAGAATCCGAGTTTCCAATGGGGCGTCAGCTCATGAGTCGTTCGCCCCAAACAAGTCGATTACGGTGCGCCCGCACCGCTCCGCGCAGCGTTATCCATGCGATCCACATGCACATGAGGAAGACGAGGGCAAACAGGGAGCGCTGCAAAACGATATGTCAGCTCCAGAACAAGTGATCCGACCAGCGGGGAGCAGTGTGAAAAAAGAAGGGCACGGGACGCAAACGTGCTATACACCCAGGCCTGCAAAATTGCAGGGCTGCCGCTGCGCTTTGCGAAACGATAAGCCAGTGCGCCCGCCGGGCATACAAGGCTCGACCGCGCAGCTGGTCTGCGGCAGCACGTCGAGTCGCTGCCCTGGCCGCCGTCCGCACAACGGCCTCTTGACGGACTGGAACAAGGCAGGAGGACTGCCAAGCCGGCGTGACGTCAAGAAGCCGGACGCGTGCCGCGTGCGACCCTGCACTGTGGGACGGGGAGAAATACTCACGATGAGGGCTTTCCAGCGTGCGCTCACAGGCGCGTTCGACGTGAAGATGATCGTGCGCAGACGGAGCGGTATTGGGGTGTTCAGCCACTCGAGGCTGTCGACGAGCTCGTGCGCCTGTAGCAGTCCTGCTCAGTGACATTGCTCGGGGCCGCATGTGATTCCGTGTTACACACCTTGTCTCGCCCGTGGTCGTAGACCTGCCGTATGTGCTGCACCTGGCGGCCAATCTCTGGCAGCGCGGTGCCAAGGTCGTGCAGTGTCTCGAGGTTCTCCTGCAGCGTGCGGTCGATGTATGGGACGGTGTTCGTGAGGGCGTTGGACGAGCGCCTTTGTGTTTGCTGAGGGTGGAACGGCCGTCCGTTAGATGGGCGCCGTGGGGAGACGGCGGAGTGCGCACCTGGAGCCCTTGCACGACTTCGCGAAGGAGGTTATCTATGGCTCTGGAGTTGCTGAGGTCTTCCGCGAGCTTTCCCTGCGGAAATGAGATGCCACATGAGACGAAATGAACCGTATTGGGGCGGGCGGAGAAACCGACCTCCAGATCCTTGATCTGCATTTCATAGCTCAGAGCACGCTGGCTGGTGGCAGCGAGGGCAGCGTCCAGGCCGCTGCAGAACGCGACTGCGGTGAGAAGGGCTGTGTACAGGACACTGTTGCGCGACGCACCTCGTGGAGGGGATGGTCTCTGCAGAGTCTATGCTTCCAGTGGGGGTTGCAGCCCTCTTGTCAGTTGGAACCGATAGATACTCCATGGGTTCAGAACAGGACAACAGGACAGTTAGGGGCCGGATGTGGCAGAGTCTTGGGCGAGCAGCGATGACAGACGTCGAGGAGTCGCAGCGCGGGTGGTGTCTTGAGGAAAGAGGATAAAGAGTGTGGGTGGGCGAGAGGAATGCGCGCGGTGAGGAGAGGAAGAGAGAGGGAGAAGACGTAAAGGAGCAGGCAGTGCGGTGAGTAGTATAAGTAGTAGGCGGAGGGTAAACGATGGCTTCAAAATGAAATGATGGGCTTCGAAGGAGATCGTCGGGAATCCGGCGCACTGCGCCTCTCAAGCCCGTACTTGCGCTTTCTGAAGCGGGCGTCTGGGTAACAAGTCCAGCCTCGTGTCATCCCACGTGACCCCATCACAGAAAGAGGATTTGCCTCGGGCATCGCCAGGAAAGGCAAGCCAGGTGGATCAGAACATTCCGTCATCGCCGCCGCGCGACACCCACGCCTCCCGTCGACACACCCGTCCACGATGCCCGCTTTACGCTCCCAGCTGCTTGCCGCTGCGCAGGCCCTCTGCGACGCCTTCGCAGGCAAGGCCCCGCTCCCCGACCTCCTCGCCCACTTCTCCACCACCCACGCCGTCTCCGCGCACGAGCACGGCGAGCCCCTCCTCGCCCCGTTCCTGGGGCGCACCTTCAAGGGCAGGAGCGGCCCCGGCTCAATCGAAGAGTACTTCGCGCTCCTCCAAAAGTATCTCTCCTACGAAGACATGGCCTTCGGTGAGACATGCCGCTCCACCCCATCTGTTCTCCCGGCCCTGAGCTGCGCGTCGCAGACAGCTGGATCGTCGACACCGAGGCGCGGAAGGTGTCCTGCCGCGGCAGCGCCAAGTTTACCTGGATCGAAGGCGTCGGCAAGGGCAACTGGTGGGACGAGCAGTTCGTGTACCACCTCGACTTTGACGACGAGGTCAAGGTCACCGACTACCAGGTCTGGGCTGACTCTGGGGCAGCTTACCTTGCGTGGAAAGGCAAGCTCAGCTCGGCGCGCGAGGTACGTTGGACCTGTCGTCCGCACCAATAGTCTCTCAAAGGCTGCACATGCAGGAGTTCGAGAAAAGCGACAAGTAAAATTGGCAGGGTCTTTCGGACACACTCGGACACTGTAGCAGTAGGCGGACGCACAAATCGAATATCACCTCTTGTATTATATCAGGCACAACCGTTTCGCAAACGTCATCTCGACGGCGCGCGCGTCGCCTTGGGATACCGCAGCGGCATCAACCCTTCACGCGCCTTCCGCCGTCCTGGATGCCGAGCACATCGGAGCGGAAGAGAAATGGTACAATGCGCACGCGGCGACAGGCGGCGACGCCGACGAGGGCCATGGAAGGCTCTGGAGAGACGACCCGGCGGCGTCACGGCGTGTCCGCCTGAAACGCCACACGCCCGCCGCTTGCTCGTTTCAGCCTACGCTGCGGGTCGTTCAGTAGGGCGGCCGTAGTTTCGGCGGGGTGCATGGTGCTGCTAGGGCCCTCGCGAGCGGCCGAGGAGGGACGTCCGTGCAGACTTGACGCGGGAACGTCCAGACATTGAGTGACAGATGCGGCGTCGCCGAGATTCAGGTCCGGGCCAATGCGTGAAATACGTGGGAAGCACGAAGTCACCAATCGCCTTGACTGTGCTTCGTGTGTATGTCGCTGACCAGCATTGAGCAGTGCGCCACAGACCATTCTTCCCGCGTTCGGCCTCGCGGGCGCGCCTAAGCTCGAAGGCCTACCCTGTTCGTAGTTATTCGTAATACCTAGATTGCAGACCGCCCATCCAATTGACGCGCCTCAGTCCCCCGATGCTTTCACCGTACGCCACCTAGCGTGCGGCTGCCGGCGCTTGTCGCGCTTGTCTGATGCTGGGGCATTCGCGGCGTCGGCGCGACCAGTCACAAACAACAAACAGGCCGCGACGATAGAAATCGCCTCAGCCGTACTGTATAGTCGTGGTTGACGGCTTACCATCGACTGCACGATCTGCGAAGGAGGAAGCAATCAGACCCCAGGATAGACGAGAGCGACCCGCGGACCGTGCGCACCCCGCCCAGACCACACCTTATCATTCGCGATAAATAACGTGACATCCGGGTCTTTCGACGCAGAAAACTAAACGGGGGTTTCATCAGGGAGGCATCACGCCGCGGAGAATACAACGGCCTATCCATAATAGTCAGCTGGTTTAAAGGGCGACTCGGGGCGCCTACCTCTCGTTCAACTTCAACCACGATGATCTCCCCGCCCCCGACAGCGTGCAGACCGTCCGCCAGCCCAGAAAGCCTTCTGTTCGCGCCTTCAACCCCGATAACAATGACTGACAATCAAGGCAATGGCCTATGTGGCCCAAGCGACGCCGGCCGGCCGCCGATCCACAATAGCAACACTGTGCAGGGCGACTGCGAGTCGTCCTGTACTTCCGCCTCCTTTCCAATGAAAAGGGAACAGAAATACAAGAAGAACGCAGCAGCAGAGAATCCGTTGTGCACGGAGAGTGAGTCCTATGTGCAGGGTAGGTTTTGCGCCACCGTTGCTGCCGCACCGCAGCGCTAACCCACCTCCACCAACAGGGTTGCCTACAGCCCCGCCGCAGGACTTGACACCGCTGCAACATGCGCTTCTTCACCCGATGGTCCGCCACGGTCGGCCATCGACGCCGCGCCGCCGCCCCAACACGCGCGTCTCCTCGCCGCATCGCCAGCCCTTACCACGCCACCGCTCTCGCCCACGAGCTCGGTGAGCTCGCAGTCGTCTGCCGAAGAGTTTTTCGGTATACTAGCGTCTGGACGGCGCGACCTCTACAGCCGCGCCAGGGAGATCGGGCCGAGCTGTTCTCGACGCCACCGGCCTCGCCTACCAAGGCGCGGTCAGTGAGCGTGCGGATGCTGGCGTGCGAAGAGGAGACGAGTCGAGGTCGACTGAGGACAATGGATTGGTGCCTATGCGTCTCAGTCAAGGCTTCACCTCCTTTGGCATCGAGGAGGTCCCAAGGACCGAACCTACGCCATCCGGCGCTCGCCACCCATCGATCCCGGCTGCGCAGGCCCAATCGACCCGCGCGAGGAATTCTTCGCGATCCTCGCGTCAGGGAACCGTGGCCGCTACAATCGCGCACAAGAGCTCGGCAACGCGCTCTTCGTGCCGTCGAGGCGTGCGGCCCAGGAAACCCGGCCGGTGAAGGTGGCGATGATGGCGGTTGATGCGGACGAGTACGAGGCGGCGATGGATGCAGAAGACGGGATGTACGAGCCGGTGCAAGTCGAGCTGGAGTACAAGGAGAGTGTCATCCAGGTTGCTGTCGAAGAAGTTCCTGGATACGCCGCGCCGACAACGACGACTCGTCGACGATCTCGCTCCCGCCCACTGATGAACACCACGGTAGCCCTTCGACGGCCTCATCTAGCGTCCCTAGCTTCTTCTATCCGCCTGCGCCCCCTCCGACTCGCGTATCAGACATGATCTCCGACTGCGCGTCCGTGGATGAAGGCGATGCGTACTTCACCGAGGACGAGCCGCTGTATCCAAGTGTGGAGGAATACGCTGCGGTCGTCCAGCGTGTCATTGCCGACTCACGAAGCCGTTTTCGCCCGCTCGACGAGCAACCTGAGCTCAAACTCGAGGCCAAGACAAGATCGAGCACGTCGAGCTTGAGGCAGTTGGATGCGCTGTCCACAGTGTGTCGTTGTTCAAGAGGCCCCGCCGCCTGATGAATGTCATGCGTCCCAAGAACTGGTCATTGCCTTGGAAGGGGTCGATCAAGCAGGGCGTCGAGAGTGTCAAGCGGTGGGCCAGAGTCATCGGACTTAGGAAGCCATCGCTCGATGACGTGGCCCAGTGAGCGAGTGGTGCGCGATGGGAGAAGGAGATGGCTCGTCGTCTTGAAGCCTTGAAGGTTGGAAGGAACTACTCCTGGCGCTACTGTTGTCTGTATTTATAAGAAGTTGTCAAGTGAAGTACGAGTCCAAGATACATACACGTTTGTATTGCCCAACTTCATTGTCGTCTCCAGCCGTGTTTCCTTCGTTTGTCCTCATTTCCTCTTGTCTGTTTTTGTCCACGTAGTCCGCAAACGGGGCGTACTTAGCTTCATATCGCGCAAAGACAGGTGAACTGGAGCGTAGAGCCCCGATGGTAAGAAGCAGGAGGAAGGGGGAAAGGATGGAAGAGATCGAAACCGTGGTCGCAACGTGCAACTGGCAAAGCGCCACGGGGATGCTGCATGCCTGCTAAGGCAACTGTTGATGGCGGGAGATGCCGGGGTCACCCCATTCGTCTGTGCATTGGGAATATTGCAGTCATAGTCTGCACCACCTAGAAGTAAACACAGTGTTCGCGCAATTTCGTGCTGCAGGACTTCGAGATTTGATTGACGCAATGAACATCTCGAATTCAATTTTCACGCTCTCTGTTCGGCCTGATAGTCAGTGACCTGCAGCTGCAGGCACTCGTCAGCTTATGGATGGCCTCGGTGCTACCTATTAAAATATCTGCGCCCGTTCGTATGTCATTCTTCCACAAATTGCTAGAGAAGCTGCGAGATGTAAAAGCCCGCGCCCTGGGGCGTGGATAGCTGCTGGCGTCTCGCACTGAAGCGTCTGCGGTGTCGCGCACGTGACACTTCACGACTTGACCTAGGTCTGCGATGTCTGACCTCACTCTCGACACGCTCATCGACGATGGCAACTATCTCGGTTCAGAAAGGGCTCGTCTCGAGAACAAAGTCCTTCTCGACGAGCTAGAACGCAAGAAGAAGGCCCGCAGCCTCGCCGTGCCCACCGACGACAACAAGGTCAAGGCCAGGTTGCGCGAAATTGGCGAACCCATCACACTTTTCGGAGAGCGGGTGCGTATGCCTGCGACGTTATCCATGTAGGCTGCTCATTGCGTTGCTTGTCTGCAGGCTGCAGACCGGAGAGACCGTCTCATCTATGTCCTGTCTCAAATAAACGCTGCGCGCGGGGAAGATGCCATGCAGGTCGATGAGGAGAGCAGTGAGGAGGAGAGTGAGGAGGAGGTACGTGTACTGACTCTAATACGCGTCTTTTTCACTCATTTGTGTCATAGCAAGAGGAGTTCTACTCGCCAGGCTCCCTCGAGCTGCTGGAGGCACGGAGGCGCATCGCGGAATATTCTCTGCCCAGGTTGGATTTCCGCTACCGATAGTCAAATTGGGCCCACCTAGGTGCTTACTGCCTCCCTTTTTATTTCTGTGTTTCCCATATAGAGCTCAAAAACGCATCGCTCAGCAGCGAATAGACAGCAAAATGCCACTCGGGCGAATCATCGACATCCGGAAGAAGGTCTTCGCTGAGGTCAAGGTGCGTTGCCCCCTTTCCTGCACAGAACTACGTGATAGCATGGTCGACTTTTCAGAACTTCGCGGAGCTTGGGTCGCAGATCGGCGACGAACGTCCTATTTCGCAAGTTAGGTTTTCGCCGAATAGCAAGATCTTGGCGACGGGTAGTTGGGCAGGGAATGTCAAGCTGTGGGATGTTCCTTCTTGCGGCCTATCCGCACACTACGCGGTATGTAATCCTGTGTTCTCGATGAGCACCTCGCTCACATTCTCGTAGGACACTCTGACCGTGTTGGTGGTGTCGCATGGCATCCGAAGGCAACACTAGGACATAGCGAGGATGCCGTCAACATTGTCAGTGGCGCTAGCGACTTGACTTTACAGCTATGGTCATTGAGCAGGTACGCCAACGCACTACTATACATTGCTTGCCGTGAATTGACGTCGTACTTACCGCAGTGAGACACCACTAGCAACATTAAAAGGCCACCAAGATCGTGTTTGCCGTGTCGCCTTCCATCCGTCCGGTGACTATGTTGCAAGTGCAAGCTTCGATACCTCCTGGCGGTTGTGGGATGTCACAACTGCGAAAGAGCTCCTTCTACAAGAAGGCCATTCGAAAGAAGTTTACTCCGTTGAGTTCCAGGAGGATGGAGCTCTAGTTGCATCTGGGTCAGTACCCTCTATTCGCTCATATCATGGTAGTGCTGACAATATGCAGAGGTTTGGATGCGATTGGCCGTGTCTGGGATTTGCGGACAGGCAGGACAGCCATGGTCCTCGATGGCCATGTGCAGGCCATCTATGGTATTGACTTCTCACCAAACGGGTACGCACTTCTGGTCTCGCGTCAGAACAATATATCTCAATACCTCCTGCAGCTACCAAATCGCCACTGGCTCAGGCGACGACACGATCCGCATCTGGGACATGCGCTCACTGAAGGCGCTCTACACCATCCCGGCGCACCTTTCGAACGTCGCGGACGTGCGCTTCTTCAACGCCCAGGAGGCATTCCCGTACGCGCAACCCGAGCCGCCGGCCGACGTCGAGATGGACGGCAACGCCGACGCGTCGCACGACAAGCCGAAGCCGAGCGGCGCGTTCACCGAGGAGGAGTGGCGCTATCGCTCGGGCTTATACCTCGCGAGCGCGGGCTACGACGGCTTCGTCAAGCTCTGGAGCGCGGACGACTGGCAACTGCTCCGCACGCTCCCGACGGACGGCGGAAAGGTTATGTCGGTCGATCTGTCGAGCGACGGGAAGCTCCTCGCGTCTGGGACGTACAACCGGAACTTCCAGATCTTTGCACCGGAGGAGCTTCCTGTGTAGGATACCGTGTGCTTGCATGTGTCGATTGTATGTGCTCCCAAATGGATTGCCTGTATTTTCATCCAGCTGGGGTGGATACGTGTCAAGCCACACAGCGAATTATGAGTAAACTGGGGGAAGGAGAATAATACAAGAGCATGTGACCGAGAGCGAGAACAACCGACGAAGTCCATATGTACATCCTGTCATCACATCACATTACACCATTCCGGACCTGAAGACGGTCATTAGCTGGAAGTGGCCTCGCTCGTGGGATGCACGATCACGAACCTTCTGCATGAAGCCGGAAACCCTCCCAATATCAATAACCTGCGATTCGCTTTCTACAGCAATGACCAGGTTCTCAAGAAGCTAGCCGAAACGATAGCCATAAGTAACGTGAACCTCCGCGGGAAAAGACTCAGGACTCACGTCTTCGACCTTGTCTATCGGCACGTTCGTGCATAAAGCCACGATCTTCTTGCACAGGAACTCCTTCTCGGCACTCGCACCCTGGAGCTTGGCGAGCCGCTGCTCGACAAGCTTCTCGATGCGCGCGTGCCACATGTTCAGACGCCGGAGGCGGATCAGGCTCTGCACCGTGTCTGAGGTCGGCACGCCAGGTTCCGAGTCGATGCTGAACGACAGGTCGACGGTGCCGCCGATGCCGGCCATCGTGGAGCTTGGGCCGCGCAGCCGGAAGGCGGGGCCTGCAGTCGACCCGGCATCGGACCCATCGAGCTCAGTGCGGCCAGTCCAGTCGAACTTGTCTTCCTCCTCGAGTGCCTTCTCGAGGTTGCGTATTCGCTGGTTCACGAGATCGAGCTCGGCACACTGCGCTTGAACTGCAGTGATCTGCTTCCGCTGCTCAGACAACTCGCGTGTCGCGGCCCGCAGGTGCGCCTGGGTAACGTCGAGCGAGTCTTGCTTGGTTTTCACCTCAGCAGCAAAGTCGCTCTGCAACTCCTGTATAATCGCTTGGATGTCTGCACAATTTTGAGTATTACGAGAATCATCAGAGAATCCACTGCTTACCGGCCAGGACGTCTTGGCTCTTCTGCACTGGCACCGATGGTCCGCCACGGAGAGAAGACAGAATGTCTTCCGCACGCGGACCGCCGCCAAGCTCCTGTAGCACGAGCTGAAGTTAGGATCACATCGCGCATGAATATAATCTACTTGCCTCGGTCTCAACGCCGTAGTCTCCTGGGCGAAGCCCCAACCTGTTTGGTAGCACGCGATTGGCACCTACATCAAGCAGAGTTCGGACCAAGCTCCGGTTACCGACCCGTGCAGCAATATTCAGTGCGGTGTCTCCGTACAGATCTTGGAGGTCTACGAGACTCTTGAAGTCGCCTGCCTGATGCTGAGCGATCCAGAAGAAGATCTGGTCGAGATAATACCGCGCAGCATGGGCTCGGCCTTTGACGCCAGCGGACGCCACGATGTGATGGAGCACGCTCTTCCGTGCTGTGTCTAATGTCCGTATGGATGCGTGGAGGGCAGCCACGAGGGTGTGGAATGTCTGGGTATCGTAGTTTGCGGTCGCGAGGGTGGCGCGAACGAGAGCGGTTTCGCCGTTGTAGTTGCCCCGATGCACATCAGCACCATTGTCAATAAGGGCGTGCACGATCTGATGGCGCGCCATGCTGGCAGCGAGGTGCAACGCAGTGTGCCCTTGATCGTCAAGAACCAGGTCGACGTCCCAATTGCCAACGGCGGGGTTGTCTGGCGGAATCTCCCGCAATGCGTTGAGCACGAGTACAGGATCGTCCCTTTGACATATATGCGCGATAGTTGCGATACGTCTAGAGTCTCGTGCAGGTGCAGACGGGTCCATGTTATGCGCGAGTATGGGTTTGGTCGCGAGTCGGATCTCCGAAGAGTCCTGCACGGAGTCAGGCTGCGTAGCCTTGCCGTTAGTAACAGATTGAGAGCTCTCCTGGGCGGCTAATCCATTCGCGCTCGGAGTGGGTGTTGTCATAGAAAGGCGGGCCTGTGATGGGACAGGTGAGCTAGGGGCGGTCGGGACAGTCTGGGAAGCCGCGGGCTCTGTGCGCGCACGCTTGTTGGGTGAAGGGCCATCTGCACCATCATATGGGGCTGCAGAGGGTGGGCGCGACCTGTCAGTCATCTGGATGTCTGGTGACGCCGCCAACGGCGCTGGCAGTGCCTTCACGTTGTTTGCGTTCGCATCGCCTTCAGTATCTGAGCGGCTCCGCTTGAGAGGAGGTTGTGACGGGGGTGGTGTGGGCGATACAGCGGAAAGAGGATTGAACGGCGAGCCTGAGTAAGGACCTGGGTAGTATGGTGATGGTGAGCCATATCCTGGAGGTCGATTTGCAGTGACCGTTGATGTTGATGGCGTGAATAGTCCTTGGGCGCGCCCTTGATTGAGGAGGCGAAGCGCAGAACCAGGCATGATTGGTGGAGGGGCGAGACCAGGGGGAGGAAATCCTGCGCGCACGCTGAGCATGAAATGACCTTGAGGAATCGTGAAGCGCAACCTACCTGACATTGGCGGTAGCCCAGGTGGGAGCGCGCCGATCGCATTGGTATTTGGCACGAAGTCGAACAGCGGGGCAAGGAGAGAGGCGACACCGAATTGTATTGCGATGTCTCTGCCACGCTCAAGGGGGATCCTTGAAGGAGGAGAATGAGACGAATAGTACATTAATTGAGGGGACACTACGTACCACGTCCCTTGGTATTTGCCGTAGCCCCCTGGACGATCTCATGCTTTCCGGGGAGGATCTCCTTCTCGAGGATCTTTGTCCTGCGTCCCTTGTCGACTCCAGCCACCTTCAATATCTGCGTCGCATTAACGTAGGAGTCGGCCCTCCTCCGCATGACTGCTATGCCGCGGACCATGCATTCGTATACCTGTCCCGGCTTTGAGCCACCTTTCCCACCCGAAACGCGTCGAGAGGACGCACCTGTACGGAGGAGTAGACGGCGTTGTAGATCTTGACGGGGGCCTGCTGGCCTGGTGGTCTTGTCGGTGCCTGCATGATTGCGGCGGAGACGACACGGGTGGTCTGAGGTGAACGTTGGCGACGACAAGGACACCGGTTCACGCGACGGCGGGACGCGCTTGCTGAGTTCTAATTACTCCGCGTGAAGACCTATAATACACGTGGTACGTGTCCGATAAGTAAGGTAAGTAACGTCTGTAAGCCTCTTGCTTACTGTACTTCAACGTTTCGTAAGCTTGGTCAACACGCCGTCTCCCCACGTTGTTTATCCCCTTCCTTATGTTGCGTGGCGCCTGACGCTGGAACGGGACCTTACGCGCTTCCCCACTCTCGCCGACGCTTGTGACGACGTAGACGCAAGTAGTCATGTTCAACACACCTAGGGCAGCTCCCAACTATGGCTCGAGTTCAGTGAACAATTTGGAGCTAGCTTCATGGTCGACAACCCTTTGTCCAACTCCATTTATGACTCGGATGGCCTGGATCCCTGGAGTTCAGCACCCAGCCCAGCACCTCCAGCATTACCATCCTCGTCGGCAGTCGGTGGAGGCTCGAGTTTTACGTCGGTGATCGGTATGTCGTGTCCAATGCCTCGCGTATGCATCTGTACCAACTCCTGCCTGTAGGGATGCCACTGTGCCGTCAATCTACCATGAAGCCTTCGCCGCAGTCGACACAGCCAACGTCGGTGAAACTTCCGTTAACGCGCTGTCACGCGTTCTCGAAACCGCTGCGCTGTCAGCGACTACAATTGACAAAGTGAGGATAGACAGCTGGGCCCCATCTTATACTCATCACCTTCGTGTAGATTGTGAGTCTCGTGAGCTCGCGGCCACGCGTGTCGAAGGAGGAGTTCTTCGTGGCATTGGCCCTTGTGGCGCTCGCACAAAGTGGAAGAGGTATGTCATGATGTTCTCGCCGACACAAGTGAGCTACTGTTGGATGTTGACTCATCACCGGTTAGACCTCAGCATTGAAATGGTCGCCGCACTCGCACAAGAGAACGCGCTTCCTGCTCCTCAGCTTGACCTAGCAGCACTCGCACCTGCTAGTTCAGCCTTCTCAAATTATCAGACCGATATCCGCGCTCCAGTGCCCACTCGAGCCTACTCGGAAGACCCATGGAGTACACAGAAACCATCAATCGCACCCGCGCCTGCTGTCAACGGCAGCCTCACGAACGGCGCCACTTCCAGCATATCCGGGACCGGTCTTCCCAGTAACTGGTGGAGAAAACAGGAGACCGTAACGGTCAATCTCCTCGGTCAGCAAGGGTTTATCCTGAACAGATACCTTGTGTACGAGGTTTCAACTGATGTGAGCGAATGCACAAACCATTGCGCGCCTCCAAGCTGATGAATCTGTGTAGCGTGCGCCCCCTGTGCCTCGTCGATACTCCGAGTTTGTCATTCTCTGGGACTGCCTCGTTCGTCGGTACCCGTTCAGGCTGCTTCCGTCACTTCCTCCGAAGCGCTTGGGACGTGAGTATTCCCAGTCCTATACATCGAATACACGTCACTAATATGCATGCAGCGGACGAAGGCTTCATTGAACAGCGTAGGTAAGTAATGATATCCGAAAGGTCGAGACTGCTTCGTAACTCGCAATCCAGGAGGGGCTTGGCTCGTTTCCTGAACTTCGTAGTGTGGGTACTTTCCGTTTGCAGGACTGGTCGAGGTGTTCACGTGCAATCCAGCAATCATCCCGTGATAAAAGAAGACGGTCTACTTGCGGTCTTCCTGACCGAGCCGTCATTCGAATCTTGGCGGAAACATTCCGCTATCTCGTATGAGGAGGAGTCTGTCAGCAAGCGTGTGGATCGTGTTGAGGAGATGAGCATACCCAGTGATCTTGAGGATAAGCTCGCGTATGCCTCTGCGTCTATTTCTGGGGTGCCAATACTAACCAGTGCGTAGTGTTGTCCGCGGAAAGGTTGGCTCTCTCATCGAACAGTGGCAAAAGATCTGCATTCTCGCTGAGCGCATGATAAAGCGGCGCGAGGCAGCAGCGGTACGGGTCCCTCCCACTACTCCCCGGCGGCCTTTCATGCCAGCTCACTTCGGCTTGCCTTCCTTTTCTGCCGATGACGTCGCCGACAACGCTTCAATGGCTTCGTCCGTGTTCTCTGGGCTGATGCACCCGCGGCGTGCACTGGACGATCCATCGCAGGCGGACACGGCGAGGTTGACCAACGCCTTGAAGGTGGTGGCTGAAGTGAACAGCAAATGCTGGCGCGGGGAAGAATGCGACTTGTGCTCTGGCGTCCGCCAGGGAGTGTCGAACATCGCAGCTCACACTCAGCAGCATGGCGATGCTTTAGAACACCGAGTTAGTGACGCTCTCATTCTATTTGGAACTATCTCATCGCACGCACTCTCACTTTAGGCTCGCACGCTTCTGTACTCGACGCTCGAAGCACTCAAGGTGATTTATCCTCTTGCTACGCCCTCTGCATCTGCTGACCCTCGCACAGGCTCAAAGAGACCTATACATTGCGACGCGCGATCTTTTTATTCGCCATGACCGTTTGTCTGGCGACCAGGTCGACAAGCTCAGAAAGCGTGTCGAGAGTAACTCACTGAAGCTGGAGGGCGTCAAACAAGCCCGTAAAGATGGCTGGGAGGTCGAGGCCGACAAGCTCTCTGGTCTCATCGAGAAGGATCAGGCATCTATTGCTGCAGCGCTAAACCGCAGAGTCTTCATTCGAGCCTGGTGAGTGCATCATCTTATGACGAGACGCACGACGCTGAAAGTACTCGATAGCATGTGGCATGAGCTTCGTGTCGTGTTGCACAACCGCGAGAACACTCTTCTCACTGAAGCAGCGAAGACCTTTGCTCGGGAAGAGCGCGACTTCTCCGAGAATATCACCGCGAACTGGGGTCGCTTGGCCGAAGCATTGGAGCCCATGCCTTATGAGTAGTTTCTGGTCTGGATGCCCTGAATTGCTCAGGATGGACGAACGTTTGGAATTTATACTTCATCGTATTAGGATACCATTACTTGATGACCGTGACGACCTCTTATGATACATTTTTCGACATGACGCACAGCAAGTGTGCGAGATCGAGCATGAAATTATGGGCGGATTGTGACCATAACATGATGTACGCTAGACATGATACAAGTACAACGTCGTTCATTGGTTCCATCTTTGTGGCGAACCCCATTGTCGATCAGGCGAGCCCCCAGGTTGCCCTCCTCTTCCCCTACCTCTGCCGCGACCTGCCCAACCAGCGTCGCGCGGCCGGTCGCCAGACTGATGTTGCTGTTGGTGTCCGCGCGAGCGATTCCGCCCACTTCTTCCTCGGTGTCCCCGCTCTCCGCCTCCGCCTCCGCCTCCGCCTCTGTCAAATGACTCGTACTGGTGGCCGGCAGGCGGCGGCGGAGGCGGCGCACCGTATCCATACGGCTGGTGTCCCTGTTCGAATGGCGGAGGCACGTATGGCGGGGGCACAACGGGCGGTTGCTGACCAGGTACGGGCGGGTAGGTCGGCGCGAATGGCGGGTAGCTTGCCCACGGCTGATGCGGGCCGACAGCCGGCGGGATTGCGGAGGGCATCGTCGTCGGAGGCATCGCAACTGGCGGTGCGTGAGGAACAGGCGGCTGAGGCTGCTGGGGCTGCTGGGGCACCATCGGCGGTATTGGCACCTGTCCGTTTGCGGACAGTGTGCGCAGCATGAGTTGTATCTGCTCCGGCGTCAGTGACGCGACCTCAGCGAGACCTGGTATCGCACTTGGTGCGACTGTGGCGGGGCTGCCTGAGGCCGGTTGCTGATGTGGCAATGCCTGGTGCGACACATCGCCAGAGAGGGCTGAAGTTGGGAGTGCGGGTGTAGGTATCACGGGCACAGCAGGTGCCGAAGGTTGCGCGTTGGGTGGGGGAGCCAACTTCCCCTTGGTGAGAACGTAGACGCCGAGCATGTAGTTGCGCTTTCGAATCCTAGGAATTTGCAGGTCGTCCAACAGCTCGATGAATTCAGGTAACGGCTCATTCGCCAGAAGAGGGACGATGTACAGTTCCCGGCCAGGATGGTGTTCTTTCGGCCTGTGGCCCCAAGGGAATATGAGTCCGTGACGTCTGAAGCACTGGTTAGCTCATGAAACGAGATAGTGCATACTGAACACGTACCCTTTATCAATGAGATACTTAGACAGCATATCGAAACTTGCCGCGCTGGCCTCATTGTCAGGCGTGAACGCCACTGCAATGAGTTCACGCGAAGAGTTCAGTCTTGACTGCGTGAGATATTGCGAGGACTTGTCCACAGGCACCCTGCCGTCAATACGCAGGTGATCAACCGGGAAGAGAGTCTTCCACAGTAAAGATTCCGCCTCGAGGTTGCGTCCACCAGCTTGCCGAGCCTGGACATCCACCTCTTGCGGTATCGTAGAATCTAAGGGCATGCTGATCTGTGTGAACGTGTCAGCAAATCTACTAGACCGAAAGACTTGGCATGCACATACCTTGCCAGACCAGACTGGACTTTGTGCATCGTACGCAGCCTGTATATCCTCAGCGGTCTGTGGCACCGACGTGGTAGGAACAGAGATTTCGTTCTCTTCTTCCCCTCCGTTGAGGAACATGTCAAAGTCCTGGTCGTTCGCCTCTTCGCCAATGATTTCCACGCCGAGGGGTGAAGCGGTAACGACCTCCTGCGAAGGCTCCTCCATGTGCACATCTTGAGACTCGGTGCCGCTCGTGGCGGTTTCATCTTTGGGCGACCAGATAGCATTGAGGTCGAACGACGGACGCGACGCCAACTCGGGGTGAGAAGACCGAGATGCAAAGGGGGAGATTCCAGTGAGTGGTGTCGCAGGTGCGGGTTCGGTGGAAGGCTTGCGCCCATCGGCGACGGGGCCGCTGTCGGATATCGGCGGCAGGCTGGGCGTGGCAAGGGATATTGAGACCTCCTGGCCGGGTTCCTCATCGATGTTGATCAAGTCCGCAAGATTGAGCTCATGCTCGACGGGCGTCGGCGGCGCCAGTTCAGACGCAGTGGGCACAAACAACGGATTCACAGGCGGTCTGCTGCCTAGCGACCCTAGATCGTTCGTATGCAGTGCGTGCACCGGAACCGGTGGCGGCGCGCCCCAGCTTGGGGTAACGGGCGTAACGGGAGAGTCTGGCGGGACAGATGCACGGGCAGCAGCCTGTTTCTGCGCCTGAAGCTTCAGACGCTCCTGCCGTTCTCTCTCAATCCGCTCCTCCTCCTCCTGCTCACGCTCCCGTTCACGATCGCGCTGAGCTGCACCAGACATATCCTCAATGTCTTGGATCCCCTTGTGTGTCATCTTCGCTCTCGGCATGATGGTCTTCTTCAATATCGAGTGTTCCAAAGCCTCCTGCTCGGCTTGTCTGATAGATTGTTTCGTCTCTTCGTCTGCCAGATCAGTAGAGGACATGGTAGATAGTTCTCTGGGACTGAGGTGCGACGCCGCTATCCGCTTGTGTAGCACGACTCTGTCAGGCTTGCTTAAATTGAATGTAAGCATACGGAAACGCTCTCTTGAACAGTATGTTAGCACCTATGACGAGCGGCGAGGAGTTAGGTGGCTCACTTGTACTTCGCGGCAACTCCGTGCTTGCCTGTCTTCACATCAGGCTCAGCATATAGTTCGTACATACACTCCTCCAAGTCTGTGGCGAACCGGTTCGCGTTGTCTTCCACTAGCTGCTTCTCTTCTGGACTAAGCTCTTCTGGCTTCTTCTCGACAGGGATGGCATCGGATTCAGAGGTTTCGTGAAGAAAAGGGTATCGCAAAAAGATATCGCGAAATAATTCCTGAAGCTTGGTCAAGCAATATTTCCGAGCAGCGTCTGCACCGGCATGCGAGGCTTCCGACTCTGAACGCTTTCGCTTGGGATCTGGGTGCTGCGACGCAGTGGACTGCTTGCGCTTGAGCGGTGCACTCGGCCCAGGAGAGGCAGACACGGTGCGCGCCCGTGCACCGGACGAGGCAGTGCTAGGACGACGCATGTGTTTCGTGCTGCTCTTGCGCTTCGTATCGTTGCCCGACTCTGAATCTGTGTCGCTGCTGACTGCACGTCCTCGTCGACGCTGCAAACGTTCGTAGCTTGTCAATAGGGGTAAAAGAATGAGTCACCGATAAGGCGTACCTTTGGTCTTGACTTGACGTTCTCTGCCACGAACTCATCTCCACTGCTGTCCTCTGCTGACTCCTCAGGCTCCGGTTCTTTCTTCGGCGTCGGCTCGGGGGATAGGTGCTTTTTCGAGCTTACTGGAGTGGAAGCAGTACGTGCCTCCAATGCCTCTGGGCCTTCCCATTCCACTATAAATCACCTAATGCGTCAGTGCTGCGTCTCAAAGGCAACGAACGGTAATAAAGATAGAAGGCAAAGTGCATCCCCGAAAATAGCGAGCTGCCTCTCCCATCCGCGAGATGGAGTGACTAAGCTGCGGTCTATTGTGTAACACGACATGTGCAGAGGAGCAACCAGAAGCTGCGCTACGACATTCACGACGACATATTCCAGCAGTTCCAGAAGCGAGACGGGTTGTCTCCGGCGGCCGCAGACTCACTCTGGTCACTGCCAACGGTGATGACGACAACAACGACGACTGGTGCTCGACTCCTCTACGACAGGGTGCACGGGAACAGAAAGGTTATCGCGCAATGTTACTACATGATATTGCGTGAAGTACATGACGGGAACGGGGAATCGCGGCTGCACGGGCGAACACTCTACGGCACGAACAAATAGAGGATGAAAAGATGGAGCACTGTACTCACTGACTGTTCGGAGTCCCGTCCTCTCGTGACACGAAGGACAGACGAATAGTTCTGTATTCGATGACATCGAGACTTTAGCATGAGTCAGGGCACGGAAGGTCACCAGGACTTACGGATATCCTCCGCATTCCTCTCGTCCAGGTCGAGGCACTTGAAATGATACCTACTCCGGTGTCAGTTTGAAGTGAAAGATGGATGTCGCTGAGTACGCACATCTCTCTGCATTCGGAGCACAGGATCATGGGGGATCCGTCGTCTGGCTGCCTGCAAGAGCAGTGCAATTTGCGGACCTTTCCCGCAGCTTTGGATCTCGCTTTATGCTCCGAGGCTACTCCATTAGCCTTTGCAGTGTTTTCTTTCTCGACAATGTCATGTTGGATGGAGGATCCCTGTCTTGTTCTGCGGAGGGTGCGGGTCGACATGGCTGTATGAAACACACCTAGTGTGGGAAATTTGGTCTCGGGGATGACGATCATATGCGCGCGAATAGGCGCCGTGGCTGAAGACGGCTCGGCGCTTGCAGCAAGCTTGACCCGAGGCCTGCATCGTGCCCGTAGACTTCATGAACTCGTCTTCCGTCCCTTTACCTCTAGCCGCTCGCTTCTGCAGACGATAGCGACAGCTGGGACTACATCATCTCACGTATTTTGCCACGACCATCATGCCTTCACGAAGAGACTTCGAATCCGAAAGGCAACCCTTACTCAGGCAAAGGGCCTTGAATTCGACTGAAGTCTACCCAGTCATTCAAATGATACGAAGCGTGCGTAGCACTTTGCGTGATTCTCTGACATGGCCTCACACGCTTGCTGGTAGGATGCCATTGTGAGTATCTTTCGCAGCTCGTGTTGAGGAGAGACGTCTGATTGTCTCGGCTTGGCCTCGTTCGCAGCATTTCATCGGTACGTGAGATGCTTACCACCATGGGGATGATACCAAATGATTCTCTGTGAAGACACCCCATTGACTCTGGAGGCGGTCAGTAGTTAGGAAGCCATTGACGCTACGACGAACACTCACTCGTACGTCCACAGCTTACGGCGCCCGACCTGACCTACACATTGGTACGACCCCTGGAAGAGAAGTACAACGCCATGCAGCGGCGAGGCAACCTTTCTGTTGTCTTTTGTTTTCTGCTCAACCGCGCATACTTCATGCGTGACCGGAATCTCACCACGGCTTCCTTGTCTCGCTCTCGAGGAGCACTCTGCGAAATTCTGGCTACACGGACGTTACGATATCACGCAACGAACATGCTCGAACTTGCGCTTGCGCTCACTACGAGCTGGCCAGTCTATTCTGGTGCCGACCCTGGCCTTATCGCACGTGCGAGGGAAGAACGTGACGATGACCTCGAAGAGCGTGTCGGCAATGCCATTGAAGTCGCCATAATAAGCCAGGCCAAAATGTTCATCAAAAGCTCTGCTTGTCAAAAGGTCATTGACGGGATCTGGAGGTAACCGCTCGATGTCACTTTTTGCTGTGGCTTCCAAATAACTAGTGTGCGTAGCGGGAAGATAGTGTATCAAGCTGACAGTAGCCGTTCCATACTTTCCGACGTAGGTTCTTGCAATAAATTACTTTCATATACCGAGAAAGCATTGACCTATGGCTTAGACGTACAAACGAAATCCTATCCATTTCTACGACCCATACAAAGCGCCGCTACTGGACCACTACCGGTATATATACTCGCTTGATTCCACGCGCGTCGTTTCCTCACAATGCCGTAGCTTAAAGGTTCCCGCCGTTCGATCTGTGCTCGAATACTCAAAGTGAGCTCTTCTTGCTGACGGAGATATGTTGACCACTAATAGATGGATAGCTTCTTGATACTCTTCATATTATTTATCTTCGCACTAGAGTTCAACGAGCTGAACAGGCTCAACATGGCTGAAGCAATATTTATGATATACGCTCTGGGTTTCACTCTAGAGAAGGTCGCAGCCATGCAGGAACATGGCATCAAAGGTTCTGATGCTTACTGTACCGTCTCGCTCCTTGCACTAATCACTAGAATTCTCAACAGTGTACTTCAAAGGAACTTGGGTATGGTTGCCTCGCCTTCACGTGGTACCTCAAAACTTATCCTACTCGTATCTCAGAACGGATTCGACCTGGCTTTCGTCACATTGTTCTGCACATATGCTGTCCTCCGTTTATATGGAGTATACTATCATCGTGCGTCGCACTCCGTCTCCTGTGCTTCTAAGCAAATATTGATATTGTTACAGATCATTGGGCTCGCGCCACTGGCATGGATTTCCTCGCTCTCATTGCTGTTCTCATGTTTCCTCGGTAAGCCCTCGGCAGGGTCTCCCACCAGACCAGAAAATACTCACCATACCCACATAGTCTTGCTTTCGTCACGCTGAAGAATAACCTCATGGTACTCGCGCTGAGGGCTATGATCGTTCAGTTCGTTGTACTCGTGCTCATCGCCGCGTTCTGTTTTGGAGGGTTCCTGTATGCGCTTTGGACGTGTGTTCACTTTACTATTCGTTCGAGTGTCAGTTTTCTGACCTCGCTTCGTATCTAGTCTCAGCCGCAACAAAGCAGGGTGAGTCACCCGTACAATGTGAATATAATCCTGCCTAACTCCATCGTCTAGCTATTCAGTTGGGTGCGTTTAGATGCACTGATACCGCCTGGAGAATGCTGATAGCTCCTTAGCCAGATTGCCTGGTGGATGCTTGACCTTTTCTTCGGCTTGGATGCGAGTGGATTTGATCGAGCTAGTGCGCAGTATCCCGTTTCACTTTGGTGGATCGTCACTGACCCTGCACGCAGCCACCTTTCACCCGGTGTTTGGGCCGTTCATGTTCATCACGTATACTTGCCTGAGTAACACCATGCTCACCACCGGTTCGCAAACTTTGTCTCTTATGCGTTCGATGATTTACTCACGATGATGCAGTCCTCGTGTCTATTTTGTCACACACGTTCACGATCATCAATGACGATGCCGTCGCAGAGGTACGAGTTTCGCTGTCACATCGGTGCCACAGTGTAACATGTCTTCAGGCAATGTTTCGGAGAGCAGTGTCGACTATTGAGGGGTGCGCCGCACGCCAACAGATCTCAGAAGGTGATACTGACTAGCTGACAGTGTCAAGGCCGATTCACTGTTCTCTTACCAGCCTCCGATCAACCTCATTGCATTATGCATGATGCTGCCTGCCAGTTACATCCTTACTCCGAGATGGTTCCATAAGGTGAACGTCTTCATGATCAGGTATGTCGGACGGCACCGGCTTTTGTTATAACTCTCAGCTGATGAGCGAAATCTCGTAGGCTCACAAGCTTCCCTATATTGCTGCTTATAGCAGCGTACGAGCGGCAAGCAAAACGGACCGGCTCTTTAACATTCTACGAGACAGTGTCGGCTGCGGCGGAGAAAGTCTTAGATACCCTTCCGCGCAGTTTGAAGAGGCTCTGTATGTGACATTTTATCTCGCGGCTATCCCACAGTAGACCTAACAATGTCAACAGCGTTGTTTGAGGGCTTCTCCGGTACAGACGCAGACATCGATGCTGTGAGTTCAGTGAATGACCTGGCCCGTTTCATAATCCCAAATTGTACATCCGCAGATTTTTGAGCTTGAAGAGCAGATGGACGAAGCGGACGAGAGCGCTCTTGACCTTGAAGACAGCGCCATTCCTCCTGTGGACCCCCGCGCGCACCGGCGGCAGTCCACCATCTCGCGCCACCGCCCGTCGTTCTCGGTGTCCAGCATGCGTAGCCAGGTCTCTGCGCGGACGGGCAACGGGTCCTCGCAGCCCGCGTCGCCCAAGTCGCCGCCAAAGAAGCCCGAGATGCTCTCGCCGGCGTCGGGCTCCGTGCCGCTGCCGCGGTCGCGCGCGCTGTCGCTGCTCTCGCGCAACCTCGAGCTCGCCGCGAGCGCGCCGAGCCCGCTCGCGCAGGTCTTCCAGCCGCTCAACGTCACCGACGACGCGCCCGCCGAGGACCCGTCCGTGGGCGCGGCGACGAGCGCCGCCGTAAGCTACGGTCCCGCAACGCGCCGCCGCGTGCCGAGCCTACACCCGCAGCCCGCGCGCCGCGCAATGACCGTGGCTGCGACCGCCACGGGCGACTCGTTCGTGCCTATGGTCCAGGCGCCGGTGCCCGGCCAGAAACGCGTGCCGGGTGCGCCGAGCCCCATCGTCCGCGGGGGCATCTCTGCGCTCGCAGAGCAGCCACTCTCGGAGAGCCCGGATGCAGGCAGCAGCGACGGCCCGACGGAAACGGCGGGGCAGATTATCGACGAGGAAGGTGGCATGCTGGAGCGCAGGCTGAATGCGATCGAGGAGAGGCAGAAACGGATTGAGGACTTGCTCGTGCACCTCACCGCGAACCTGCCGCGCAGATAGTCTCACAGACGTTCGGACAAAGAGAGCTTACGCAGATGTGGGGATGTGTAAAACGTATATGCACACCAAAACCGGGATTTACACAGGTATACTACACTAGAACTACAGTAGCGCGAATACATAGCCGAAAGGTGCATGTTCATACAGCTGGTCGTACACACAAGAAGTCCGTGCCTGCGCATCTAGTACATGTGGAAACGGCTGAGCTCGACATTCACCGGCGGCCGCCGTGCAAGGTACCAGGTGAGCGAATAGCACATCACGGCGATGCCGTAGCACATCGGTGTGCGCCAGCGGATGGGCGTGCGGCGCGCGGGCATGAACACCTTCAGCGCAGTGATGCCGGAGTGCAGCCATGAGATGAGCGGCGCGAGCGAGCGTTCCGGCTGTGACGGCGCCGGCGCCGGCGCGGGGGACGCAGGACTCGAGGCCGGGGCAGGCGCAAGGGGGACTTCCTTAGATACAGAAGGAGCGGCCTCGAGAGCGGGTTCGGGCGGGGAGATAGGGGAAGGAGCGACGACGACGACGTATGGGACGGTGGAGGCGGGGGTGGAGGGAGCCTCGGTGACGGCCTCCACCTCGACAGCGGCGGTCTGCTGCTCTGCAGCAGGGCCTCCTGGGTAGAAATTTCGGTGGGTTCCACCACAGCGGTCGCGGGAGTCTGGACGGGTTCCGGGTCTGGAGACGGTGCGGCAGTGTCAGTCGTCTCAGACGTGATGATCTCGACGATCTCGACAACTTCGACTGCGCGCTCTGAAAGCTCTGCGGCTTCGGGCTGAGGCTCGAGTTCGACGATGGGCTCCACGGGAGCAGGAGCGTCCGCTGGCTCGTTGAGCTCGATGGTCTCGATGACGTCCCGAACGAGAGTCGGTGCGAGTTCAGGAGAAGCGGAGGAAACGCTCTCCGTGTCTGCAGCGTAGGCGTCGTCGAAGGATCCTTGGGGTAGGTCTCGACGAAGGACGCCTCGGTCTCTGTATAGAACACCTCAAGCTCGCGTGATGGAGCAGCACCGTCTAGGGAGCCAATCGTCAGGTTCAATGAAATCGCACGCTACGACATGATACTCACCATCTACGATTGCCGTAGGGGCTTCAGCGGCGGCTGGGACATCTTCAACGTCAGGAAGAGGAGTAGATGCATCCTCGGCCGTCTCCGCGAGGAAGACAGGAGGTACCGGGTTTGACTCTTCCTCTTCGTCCGGGGGAAGAGGGATGCTCGCGGGATCAACTGCAGGAGCTTCGTCTACTGCTGGAATTTCGACAACTACCTCATGTGCGGAGGCATCAGCCGCAAGTTGTTCCGGCTCGACATGTGGATTCCTGCAGGCAAATGGGGTGAGGACGAGCGGAGACTATATGCTGCGCAAACATACTCTGCAGGCTGAGGCTCGGGCACCTGCTTATCGTTATTGTTCGACTGCAGCTCGCTGGCGCTCGATTCGGACGGGGCGCTGGAATGGAAGGAGCTCGCGTCGTCGATAACGGCGGCCGCCAGGCTGGACGGATGGTGGGTGCGCTTGTTGAGGACGCTGCCTGTCGAGCTTGAGATGCTCTCGCGGCGGAGCGCCTTGGCCGGCACCGGGTCAACCGTGAGGTCGATAACATGTTGCTCAGGCGAGGACGCAGCGTGCACCGCGCCGGGCGCCTGCGCCTCGGATACGGCAACGCTGCTCTGGGAGAGACTCTGGTCGCGGTCGTGCTTGTGGCTGCGGTGTCCGATGCTTGAGACACGGCGGAGGAACTTGCGAACGCGCTCGCGCTTTGAGGGTGATGACTTGAGCGAAGGCGGCGCGGACTCGGCCGAGTCGACGACGTAAGGCATCGGGTGTCTGGGCATGGTGCTGGTGGGTTTAATAACTTAGTGCTTGGAAGGCTGGAGTTGGGCGGGCTCTCTGAGGTGGGTCGAGGAGAACCGGGTCGGAAGCGCAGGGCCCTTATATACGCCTGCGGGCGAGGGATGTATCGATTGACGTTCCTCCGGGCATGCGTCTACGGGCTGTTCAAGGCGCCGATCATGCATGGTCGGCTGTGCTTGGGTGACGACCTGGACATGCCCCTGCCGCACGGCGAGCGAGAGCGACCGTGACATCTCGTGGGTCCCGATACAACACACCGATAACCCTGCAATCTCTCTCGGTCTTCATCTCGCTAGATCGTTCCTTGCGGGCCTATTCGGAGGCTTCCGACTCTTCCAGCCTCCTTCGAGAGCCCCCATGACAATTTCCGTTGAAATTCGGCGGCCCACCTGCCTGCGTGGTCTCGGAGACGATCTTCAATGCCTTGCACGGTCGGCACGGCAGCGTTCCAAGGGGGCAGACGTCTCCGTATTTCTGGACAGTGCGAAAGCATCGTGAGAGTCGCGAGGGGACAAAGGCGGGGAAAGGCGCCGGAGCTACCACTTCACCGACAGTCACGACGTACGTAAAGAATGGACTGCCCTCGATTGAGCGATGTATAGGGTTTGTTGTCGCGCAGCCGACGACAGCTGATGAGGAACGCACTGCATGTCGGTCCGAGGCTCAGTACACAGCGGAAAAGGCTATTATTCGACGCACGACCCCAAGACAAGCAACATCAAATGCATCGGATGTCTATACGGTATAGATGCTATGCGGGTAGACCACGGCCTTGAATAATCTAAGCAAGGGTATACGTGTAATAGATTTTTGCAGCAAGCCCGAAGCTCACTAGTAGATGCCTGGAATGAACTTGGCAGGAACGGCCTCGCAGTAGCGCTCCCAGTCCTTTCCATACTTCTTCGCGCAGCTGATATTCGGCATGTCAATAAACAATGACACGGAGGGAGAGGACCAAGTGCTTACCGTTCAAAGTCACGACCAACACGGTGCACAAGGACGGCGATGAAGAAGATAGAGTAGAAGTAGGGGATGGGCGAGCAAGTGCCCTGGCAAAGACCCCAGGTCAAACTCATAATCCAGTCCGCAACGTAGTTGGGCTTGCGCGAGTACGCCCACCAGCCGTCAATGAGCAGGCGGTTGCCATGAGCAGTCTGAATGTACTTCGGGTTCTTGAGCGTGCCCCATGGCAGCTGGGGGAAGGTCTTGCGGTACTCGAGGATGCCCTGGGTCTGCATCTTGAAGCGACTCTTCTGTGACATGGAAGTATCCCAGCTAACGCACGGGTTAGTAGTAGTCGAAATCGGGTAGTTCGGGACTTACATGTAGTATGCCGTCAGGAGAGTGGCATACAGTATAACGTAAGTTACAGTGGAGAAACGATACTTCTCAGGGTCGTGGCTGGCCATGTAGACCACAGAGTAGATGTACGACTGATGGGAGGTTAGGCGAGACGATTGCGATGCTTCTTAACACTGCACTTACAAAGGGCACGCCTGCAAAGTTCCAGAAGATGACGAGGAAACCCCACTTCTCGTGGAACATGTCCCAAGTCTGAGGAATACACTCCTCACCCTTGATGCAAGCGTTGAGGTAGAGCCACGTAGCGAGACACATGAACGCCATGTTCTAAGGCCATGTCAGTTGATCCCCGAGACTGACTGAGATATGGACCCACAGGAGTAACGTAGCCGTACGTTTCGTACTGCTTGCATGCACCGGAGACGGCCATAAAGAACACGAGAACCCAGGGAATGCGAACCTCGAGCCACATCTTCAGGTCGATCGGACCAAGACGCGGGTTCAGGCACGCGCCCATGAACACGTCGTAGATGAAGTTGCCGGACATGCGGATTTGGTTTCCGGTCGCAACGGTGAGGAAGTACACGCCGAAGGAGACTCCGAAGCCAACAATCATCGCCACAGTCATGAGGTGCCCGAAGTTGTCGATGATCGAGGTCAGGCGGAAGATGCCAGTGTAGTGGAGGACCGCGGCCGTTGCCCAGGTGATGTAAATGCAACCGAGAGCGTTGCACTTGTACATCAAGGTCTTGTAGCCTAGGGAGGGGACAGGGAGACCCTCCTGCATGTAACCGGGCACCCACCAGGCAAGGAAGAGCTGGAACAGGATGAGACCACCGTAAACCTTCCACGCGTACCAGTTCGGGCATGCATCCTAACAAAGGGTTAGCACTTGAAAAATGAACGCGAAAGCTACTCACGACGCGGATGTGCTCCCACATACGGCCGAGGAACGGCACAATGTCATCGACGGAGTGCGGGAAGACTAGTTGACCATCGTAGAACACGAGACAGATCCAGAGATAGTACATGAGGATAGGGAAACCGGTCATGATGGCCAGGACACCCCATGGTCCACCGAACTCATACCTAAAAACGCGTCGAGGTCAGCTTGGTTCGCGTATGAGGTGTCAAGCACGGACGCACTCGGTGTGCGAGTCGAGGAGTTTGTCGGTCTTCTTGCCCTCCTCAGAGGGCGTTTGACGAGTACCGTTGACCGGACGCTGCCTGAGGCCGCTGGTGTCGACGGCGGTGGACATGCTGACCGTTGGGAGAGAGCAGGCGGGGTCGAGACTGACATCGTACTATTCCTCAGAAATACCCAGCGCCTCGGGGCGCGTCTCCGGCGCTTTCGGCCACTTCGGCTTTCTGGGCGGGGTCCGAAGTGCCCAGTGGCGATTTTACGCTCCGCTTGGAGGCCAGGTTTGGTCACGCAGACGCCGGCATTGGTCCTCTTCGCCGACCACCACTCGTCCTCCCGTGCCCTCTTCCACACCCGGCCACTGACACGACCTTGAACGTCTTTGACGTGTAATAGACTCCTAGAAAATTGCATTTTGTATCATGGCTTCCTCAGTGTTCTACAAGTTCAAGTCGCAGAGGGACGAGTCTCGCGTGAACTTTGACGGCACGGGTATCTCTGTATTCGACCTCAAGAAAGAGATCATCTTGGCCAACAATTTGGGTAAGGCGAATGACTTTGACCTGGTCATCCTCGACCCGTCGTCCAACGAAGGTGCGCCCGCTGGTTGCTCGGTCTTCGCGTTGGTCTCAGAGCAACCGCAGAGTACAAGGATGACTCGCACGTTATCCCCCGTTCGTCCTCTGTCGTCGTGAAACGTGTCTTTGCGAAGCCTGGAAAGGGCAAGGCAGCGATGTACATCGCTGGCGCATCGACAGGTTCTTCTACAGCGACGTCGGACCCCTCGAAGGCTGGTCAGGGTGCCAACGGCTCGTACGCTTGGCATAGAGGCAACATCTCGAAGCGATTTGACGGCAAGGAAGAGCCCTCAAGCAGTGCCTCTAAGCCTACTGCACCTACACCAGTGAGTAAAGCTGACTAAGCGCGCATACATGCAGGAGCTGAGTGGAGTGCGATAGGTTATCAAGCCCAGCGTAATCACGAAGGACGACGAGGCTGCAGCTATGGCTGCCATGTTCCAAGCTCAGAATGCGAATTGGGAGGAAACCCAAGAAAAGATGTCACAGTTGGTGTCGCGCCCAGCGATTCTTGTTCTACGTAGTATATATGCCCTAATGGACACTTTTCTTTGCCTGCTCTTCTTGCCACTACAGAGCCCAACGGATATATTCGAATCCTCGAGGTGGAGGACCGGGTCGCGGCGGAAAGCCGTTCCAGCACCACCACATCGATCGCCCGCTTCCTCCGAGTTATGTCTGCTACCGGTGCGGACAAAAAGGTCTGCAAGGTTTTCTCAGATCCCTCATGGCGAAGGAACTCATTTGCTGTAAAGGTCATTGGATTCAAGATTGCCCAACCAACAACGACCGGGACTACGACCACCGGCCGCGCATTAAGCGCACGACGGGCATCCCGAGGAGTTTCCTGAAGGCTGTTGAGAACCCCTCAACAGGCCCCATTGGACACGGTGTCATGGTCACCCCCGAAGGTGGCTATGTGGTCGCGCAACCAGACGTGTATGTTCATATCGGCCCCTCTGATGCCAACTCAGCTCACAAGTACTTCTACAGCGCCTCATGGCAGAAGCAAGTCCAGAAACCCAAGGGCCTCACGGAGGCCGAAGTTCGGGAACGTACCCCATCAGATCCATCTCTGGTTTGCCCGATAGACAACAAGCTATTCAGAGATGCAGTTAAAACGCCATGCTGCGGAACGTTATACTGCGAGGAATGTATCCAGACTCACCTATTAGAGCGCGACTTCGTATGCCCTCATTGTGCAGCGAAGATCGCATCTCTCGACAAACTCGTTATCGACAAGCCTACACGTACGAAGGTTCTGGACTACATTGACAAGGAGATCGAGAAGAGCAGAAACGAAAGCCAAGGCGAGACCGCGGAGCGTAGCTCCACACCTGCCGCAGGCGGTGACAAGGTAAGTCGACGTTCGAGACAATTGCGCACGCAGTCCTGAACACCGTCTATAGCCTGCAGAAGGCTCTGGAGAACAACCTCAGCAAGATCAAGACTACTACGGGGAGCAACAGCCAGGCGTCGACTTCGACATGTCGCAGATGGTCGCTGCAACCATACCACAGTTGCAAGCGCAAATTCAACAACTAAACATGATGCTAAACAACCCATCGCTCCCTCCAGACGTCCGCCGACAGACCGAAATGAAATACCAGCAGCTGCAGATGGAACTTCAGCAGGCGCAGATCGCCAGCGCGCTCATCCAACAAGCAAGCTCCGCCGTCGCTGCTGCGAACGCAATGCCAATGCAGCAGATGCCCCAGCAGTACATGCAACCACAGCAGCAGCAATGGTCCACGAATCCCTTCTCGAACCAGCAGCCTGCAGGCCAGGACTCGGCGTACCAGCGACTTCCCCTCAACAACAGGCGTAGGAACCTCAAGCGCGAGAGGCCATCGGATTTCTTGGAGGTTGCTGGCGAGAGCGAGGCAAAGGTGCCAAGATACTGGGAGTAGATGGAGTTGCTGCCACGGGACATACGTCGAGTTCTATCTTTCTCTCATGTGCTACGAAAATGTACATCCGATTCCTACTTACTTTTCGCTAATACAACAATATACGATTTTCTCCTGATGATCTCTAGCGTGAATTGTGGCTTCAGTGAGCATCACTGGTGCCTGCAGCGTATTGGCGACCTTCAGTTTCGCGACGCGATGGTTGGGCGCCTTCTGCCTTGCTCTCCCCCACCTGCACGATACCCAGGACAAACATCGCCTCTTGCCTGCCCACACAGAGTGAAAGCTCAATTCATTTCTCATCTCTGCAACTGTTACCCCTCACTTGACCGGCATGGAGGGCTTCGACGATCTGCTCGGCCCAACGCGCGATGCACTTGAGCGGAACCCCTTCGCGGATACCTTCGCACGATCAAGCTCGCCAGACCCATGGACAAGTTTCCAGCCCTCAGCCACGTCGACTATACCGACCGACGACTCTGGTGGCGACCCCTTTGGTGCTGAGTTCCGCACCACAACCCCCACTCTTGACGATCCTGGCTTCACCGAGACCTCAGGTGCGAGCCCGGGCACCGGCTTCGTAGCATTCAATGGCTCGGACGACCCTCTGGAGTCTGCCAAGACGCTCCAAAGCGACGATGACGAGCATTCACACGCGCACGCGCAAGAGCCAGCCACGCCGACGGAACAGGCACCTCTTGCCTCGCCCAAGTCACCAGGCTTCAGGGAGAGCGTGTCTACCACGATAGACGACGTCCTGACGTCTGCGCCGCCGCCGCCGCCAGAGGAGAAGCAGCCTACCCCGCCCAGCGCAGCACCGCTGCCTCTCCCTGTCAGCGAGAACTCACCGCTCACACCGGCCTCACCACCACCAACTAGCCCTACAGACTCTGCTGCGCTGTCCTCAGCTTCCATCATCGGCCATGCACCATCGAGCTCTGCAGCATCCGTCGTCTCCCCATCCGCCACTCCGCTTCTTAACACGCCCAGCAAGCCGTTCTACTCTCCGTTGGACCAGCCGCAGCCAATCGAGAGATCGTTCTCGGGCTGGCCCTCGGAGGCGAGAGCGTGAATGGGTGGCAGAGCATGGGGCAGGGTACCCAGAGCATGTTTGTTGGCAGCGCAAGTCGGCCGAGCGTGCCGGAGGACGACGACGATGACGACGACGACAAGCCCATATTACAGGCGAGGATGAACTCCTTAGAGCGCGCACAGCGGACTGGTTCGCCTGCTATTCCTGTGAGTAGTGATATGTATATTGCTTTTAGCACCTGAGTCGAATCTCTATGTAGCCTTCGCCGCCGCCGCCTAAGAGAAACGACGCTGGTATCCCACCTGTCTTCACAATCAGCGTGGATGACCCGCAACGCGTCGGCGATCCCATTCGCGGATACACCATGTACACCGTGCATACGAAGGTAATCACTGGTATTACCTTCTTATATGTTAGACTCACAAGTTACGCAGACCAACTCGCCTATGTTCTCAAAATCCGCTTTCTCAGTGCTGCGTAGATACTCCGACTTCCTTTGGCTTTACGAGACTCTCTCGAACAACAATCCCGGCGTGGTCGTGCCGCCAGTGCCAGAGAAGAGCCCCTTCAACCGGTTCGATTCACAATTCGTACAACAGCGGCGGCTTGCACTCGAAAAGTGCATCACCAAGATTGCGAACCATCCAGTACTCCAGAAAGATCCCGATCTAAAGCTTTTCCTGGAGAGTGATACATTCGCGCTGGACGTAAGTTTGTCCCATGTTCAGTCGTATGCGGTACGCTTACCGCTCGGCAGATCAAACATCGTAAAGCGGAGATCGCGCACGAGAAGGGTGGTGTGCTCGCGTCATTAGGCCAGAGCATCACGGGACCCCGCTTCCATGAGACCGACGAGTGGTTCGACAAGCAGAAGGGCTACCTTGACAGCCTCGAGGTGCAACTACGAGGGTTGGTTAAGTCTATCGACCAGGTCGCAAAACAGCGCGCCGAATTGGCTGCTGCCGCGGGCGAGTTCGCGCAGACAATCCAGGAGCTGGCATCGTCGGATGTGGGGCTCGGCCAACAACTCGCAGGGGCGCTTGCAGGACTCGCGGTAGTGCAGCGAAAGGCGCAAGAGCTGCAGGAGAAACAGGCGAATGAGGATACGCTGACAATCATGGCAACGGGTGAGCCCTATTCTGCGCTCCTCTTTGCTGTTCTTGACAGACATGTTGTCTTCAGCGGATGAGTATGCAAGATTGATCAACTCCGTCCGGGTGAGTATCTTCGGACAGCCAGTCAGCAAGTTCTTGATCATAACCTGGCTATAGCTAGCCTTCAGCTCTCGCATTCGCATGTACTACGCGTGGCAGTCCGTAGACAAGCACGTCAAGAGCGTCAAGCAGCAGCACGAGATGAACCGCGCGCAGGGCAAGCTGACGCCTGACCAACTAAGTAGGTCACTGGCACTTGTTGCTGAGGTGGGTCTCGACGTCAATATTTATCACGCTGTGTCGCCAATTGTCTTTCGAAGGCCGAACGCCGTGCACTTGAAGCCAAGCAGGAGTTCGAGCAAGTCTCACGGCTGGTCAAGTCTGAGATGGCACGCTTTGAGCAGGAGCGGATCGAGGACTTCAAGAATTCACTCGAAGCATTCCTCAGCGGCATGATCTCGAAGCAGAAAGAGGTATGCCTTGTCCTCTCTGCGATTGCTGCAATGCTAAACAACCGGTCTTAGCTAATCGCTGCATGGGAGACGTACCAGCAGACTCTACTGAAGAAGTCGGCACATCCACCACAGCGACAAGTGACAGTCGAGGCCGCTTCAGATTGAGCATGGCCAGTTTTTCCGAGTACCCAGTGCTGAGTGCAGTAACGCGTCTTCATTGTCTACCGCGTGACTGCACCCTTAGCGAATATCGAATCGCAGGAAACCACTCCAGGCTCGCGCCTTGCTCTCGACGTCGGATATTTGGGATATAATTATAATTTATTACATCGTTCGCAAATGGTACTGCAAAGCATGTCTCGTTTCTTCAAAGCGTCATCCTCACTGGAGGAGAAGAGGCAGACGTTCTGCGAAACGTCTGAAGATAGATCTTCAGGTTGCTCTTGCCGTGTCGTTTAACTCCCCAGCAGTAGAGAAGACTGTGCGTGGGAAGTAGATATACACGGCGGTGCTGAGAGTCGTGTTGTGATTGTAGAATCATGTAGAAGGTCGGGCGAAGTTGAATGTAGAGGAGAATTCGTATTCCGTTCAAACGTCGAGGAGAACGAGCAAGACGGGGGGCGGCACAGCAGGTCGCGAATTTTTATATTGCCCGAGAGGGTGCTTATGTAAGCGAGTAGAGCGAGCGCTTGCGTTGTGGCACGCTCGTTCTCGAGGCACGCCCACGCCCGGCATTTGGCCTTTGCGCGGAGCACACGCTCAACTGCTCCTCTCCTACACTTGCATCTTACTTTTGCGGTGGACTTGGACGTAGATGTCTGTGCGACGTATAGCCAAAAACCATGTCCTTCCGCCTAATCCAACGTGGGTCGAAATTCCCCGGTCAGACGGTGATTCGAATACATGGCCGAGGAACACAGAGAGGGTTGTCGACAGCAATAGAGAGGTCAACTTCATGAAGCCTGTAGGCATTGAAGAGAGCCTGTCCGTTAGCTGGCGTGTGCAGCTGGGACCGCGCGTTGCGGCCGCTCTGGGTCTGCCTTGTGAGTACCGCGATCACCTCTTGTATCGTGCACTCTCATGAGAGGTGCTGCGTGTAGCAGGACCAACTTACGTCTTGAAGGACTGGCCAGCGGGATACCATATGTTTGACCACCACAAGGGCCCCGAGCGCGCTCCTAGGCACGATGCTTACTTGATTGGTATGCGCCATATCCCTCACTCGACCACACATCTCGGGCTGACGTGCGATACCAATAGGTTCGGCGACCGTCAACCGGTTTCGGTCCATAAACGAATTTGTGCCTCATGCCGAATGGCTATGCCGCGATCCCACTATGGATCGCTCGAACTGCGAGTGCAAATACTGCACGAAGCGTCCCCAGAAGGAGATCTCACACGGCCTCGGTCTCAAGATCCATCGTGGCTCCGCATCGTCTACGCCTCAACCCACACAACGACATCGTCGTGCGCCCCCTCTTAAGCCACCACATGCGAGCGTTCGAAAGCAAGCGAAACCGTACGAGAAGCCATTGCCAGGGCCAAAGCAGGCTCTTTCCAGTGAGAAGGACAGCGATATCAGGGACTGTCTGGCCATGCGCGAGATTCAGGGCATACGCTATGGTCGAAATATGGAGCTGGTATGGTGCGCTCTGCCCGCTGCTATTAGCGCCTCTGATAACGAGGATGAACATATCGAATTTTGGCCCGCGATTATTGAGGACTTCCGGACCAAGTCTCAAGCAGTTCCTTTGGAGGAACCTGTTGAACTCACTGCCAACGCAAGGCGGGATCCCGAAGATGCTCCTCGGCCACGGATCAATTGGAAACCTCAACAACGTCGGCAGTATACAGTTCGACTCCTCGCTACAGAGCACGTCCACACTGTGTCAGACGACGACATTCTTCCTTACCTGGCCTATGCCCCCTCAGAGTACTTGCTCACGAAGATGTCCGAGCTTCTTCCGGAGATTCTATCCTCGCCTGCCGCGAATGAGCTCGCCAACGATCTCGAAAAAATGTCGCCGTTCAATCCCTTTTCGTCTGGAAAGCAGCCTGGCGACTCCTCAGGGTACTCCCATTGGAAGGAAGCGATCTTGCCGTTCTCTCTGGCCCTCCAGATTGCATCCTACCTGTCGCAGTTCTGGACGCCGACTGACGAATGGGATTGTAAACTCATGATCAACCTCCCGGCCGAATCACAGCATCCTCCCGACTACACGCCCTCACTGAACGACCTAATCAACGGACATGCTACTGGCACCGCTCCTAGCACTGGAAAGATCGTGACGCAGTTGCGATACCAGGGGTTATGGTGGGGCGCAGAGCGTATCTGGACGGAGGAGCTCGTTCGACTCAAACTACCGCGCAGCCAGTTTGTTCCACAAGGTTCGAGCGTGGTGTACCCTCCGGCAAGCCCGGGCAAAAGCACGCTCGAGTGGTGGCACAACGAACGCGGTATCCAGATCGACCCCCAACACGTCGGCTCAAGTGACAGGGGGCTATTCATGAAGATTGACGGTCTATTCGTCGTCGAGGTTCCCAATAAGGATGGATCGGGCGAGAAGGTCAAGGAGTGCAGGGCGAGCGGGATGATCTACGAACTGGTCGATCAAGATTACGAGCCAGAGCACGGCAAAGGCAAAGAGCGCGAGAGCGCTCAACCTCCCTCTGCGACCGCGCCCCCTTCGCAGTCTACCCCGCGAGGGACACCTCCTGGCAGTGTTTCTGCGCCACCCACACCGAGTACGAAGCCGCGCCCCGTGCTCAGCGCGAGCTTCCCTCTTCCCGACCCACCAAAGGGTTACAAGTTCAACCCTATTCTTCCTCAGGGCCATGAAGTCGTCCTTTCCCTCTCGCTCATCAGTGGACGTTACTACCCGCATCTGCTCAAGCACCCCAGAATGCAGAAGGCGCTGCTCCGCGCGGTACAAGTCCCTATCGAAAACGGGGGACTCTTTAAAAGCAGGCATATCTGGGCGATGGAGGGCTTGCTGCCAGGCTTGCACCAGTCCATGGAGCCGGAGTTTTGGAAGCCTTCGAGAGGCGAGATGATAGTCGAGGCCGATAGGGCTGCGCGGGCGCAGATCAAGAAAGAGCTCGCCCTGAAGCAAGAGCAGCAAGATTATACAATGCAAGATGCTTTCGGTCCTCAGTCTTCCCAAAGTATCTCTATGGTCAGACCATAGCACTCCTTGACGCACAGACTTTGGCTCCTGACTGCTCGTATTGCTCCTCGTTCTTGTCTGTACACATATCCTTGGGATGATGATATATCAATATTATTTCTGCTGGATAAGCTCTAGATAAGTCCCGGATAACTCCCAGAAAGGATGCGGCGACGAAGAAATCACACTTGCTATTGTCCCCAACCTGCCCATCGTTGCCAACGTTGTTCGTAGGCCTTCCAACAACATCAGCCGTCTCCTTGACGGAGGGTCCGTCGTGTACTTGACTCTTGTTGCCGATACCCCGCTCTTCAATTGCAGCACTGATTTCTGGCCCGACGGATCCTCCGGCACTTCCCCTTAACTCGTCTTGAGTTACCTCACCCACCTACCTCTTGTCACTCGCTATCGTCTAGCCTGTCTACTCTCGTTCTCTATTTAACATGAATTCCTCAAGAAGTGCAAGCTCGTCTCTGACTAGCCTGTCTCTCCCCGACCGCAACCGAGCACTGCCTACACTACCTTCGCCCTCGCCGTCTGCGTCTAGCTCGAGCTCGGGCTCCTCTCGTGTCTCACTCGCCGCCGCCGATGATGGTGCGCGCATCTGCTTCCGCTACACGTGTAGATCGGTGCTCACGCTCCGCCACAGAGAATGTCACTATCACCGCGAATCGCATGTCCCGGTTGTCGCTGAAGGGCAAGCAGAAGAGCCAGGAGTACGCTTCTCCAGAGTCTAACTACGATTCATCCCTCACCTGCGACTTCCAGAGACCTCCGCTTGCTGGCCGTCTCAACACATATCACCGAGCTGACCTACAGCATCTCGGATATTGAGGCCAGGATATTCGGTCAGTCTGCCTCGTTGCAGCCGCTGTCTGGGAAACGTCATATTGAACCGAGCGATCATTCTAGAAATACAGGAGCTGCGGCACAAATCACAGACTGGCGACGCGTCTTCGACCTCGCGTGTCATCGATCAGTCCCTTGCCCAACTCGACGAACGGTTACAGTTCGTCCAAGATGGCGTCGCGGCCGTGTCGGACGCAATAGGTCCTGCAGTTGACTTTCTCAAGAGATCGGACACCGCTGATGCGGATGGTGAGGGAGAAGCTCTACTCCGAAAGCATGCTGCAATGCTATCGGAGTGGGAAGCGGTGCAGAAAGAGAGCCAAACGCTGCGTGAAGAGCTGAGGGAGGACAAGTGGTTAACTGTGTTTAGGACAGTGACGGAACAGGCTGATGGTATGATGTCAAGCCTGGAGAAGGCTGTCAACCGATGTCAGGTGCGCACAGTTATCCCTTTCGCCCTGCACCTCTTGGCTGAGTCGACGGACACAGGACTTCATCGCCAGAGTACGCAGATATGGCCATGAAGACTCTCTTTCACGATCATCGTCCTCCGTGGCTTCGCTAAACTCAGACTCGGCCCCAAGTCTCGAGCAGTTCAACGCTTTACAAGAGGCGTACGAGGCGAAGAAGAAGTATGTCGGTGCGATTGATAACATACAATGGTCTAATACAGTTACAGACACTATATGCCCGCGACCACCAAAGTGCTGTCTATCATCGACAAGGGCGTGCAGGAACGCGTAACGAAGAACGGCGAATGTCTTCGACGCCACGCAGAGTGTACGCAGAGATGGCGGCACCTCCGGGATAGAATCGCTCGAACTGACAAGGACATGGAATCGGCTCGTAAGATCTTCCTATCCGAGGATATCACACCGAGCGAGAGTGCTGGCTCGAGTGCCTCTGGGACGACAAGTCAAACGAAGAGCGGGTATCTCACGACACCTCCCCAGAACGGTTCGCAATCCGGGAAATCGAAGGCAGGCTCGACAATCTCTCGCGCAACCTCTCCATTCCGGAAACTGGCGCGTAAGTTTGGAAGAGGTTCTAAATCCCCTGCCCCTTCCCTTCCTGCGACTCCTGCAATACCAAAGCTTGATTCTTTGGTCTTGCCATCGTCAGAGCCGACGAGGACTCTTCGCCATAGGCAATCTCTATTCAACATGCTGAGCAAAGAATCCTCGCCTCTGACTCCAGATCGACCTGGCCACAAACACAGTCATAGTCTAACACCCGATTCATCTCCATTACGGGCAGTAGACATCAGCAACCTGAACCAGACTATGAAGATCAACCGACCGAAGTGGAATAGCTCGACTAAAGTCGAAGACGACGGGACGCGGAATAACACCGTGAAGTCGTCTCAGAGACGAATGTCCAACGCAGGCAACTCACGAATCTCTGACGACCAGTCTCCGCATGCCTCCGTCACAAGCACGCCATACAAGCGGAGTGTCTCTCGTAGCTCGATGGCATCCTCGAGGCCTTGGTCACCCGTCACATCTTCCAATTCTACGGCTCAGTCATCTACCAATCAACCATTGGCTTCTCTGTATCGCCCGCCCTCTCGCACCCAGACCGCTGGATCGTCTATTGTATCCCCACGGTCTAGAGCCAAGACTCCTAGCCACATACCCCGGCCATCGCTCACAGGGGGTAGCCACTTCCGGTCTGTCTCGGGCACTGTCTCGCCCTCCCTTAGCGGGAGCTCCTTGTGGGACGACGAAGGCAACAGCTCTCTACTGCAGCGCGCCTTGTCTCCCACCGGTCGACAAACTCCTAGCGGGCACCCGCCGCGACCACCAAGCCGCTCAATGATCCCTGTGCCAGTACCAAACGTGCACGTACAGGGTGCCTCCCGACCGTCAAGCGTGATGTCCAACTACCGGCCGGAGAGCTCCATGTCGTTCCGCGGGTCGGGCATGCACACCCAGACCCCGGACACCCATCGCACGACGCCACGGCCGTCCGGCGCAACACCGCGCCTGCCGCCGTCGAGCTTCAAGGACTCGTCCTCGCCCCGCACGCCTGTTCGCCCGCCATCGCGCTCGGGTGCGGCGACGCCGAGCATGGACGGGAAGCCCGTGCACGTCTACATCCCGACGAACCCGCGGGACCCGCTCGACGCCGAGGTCGCGGCGGTCGCGAACCACATGGCGCACGGGCTGCTCATCGAGCGCCTCGACCCGCCCCTGCGCGGCGCGCCGCGCGAGGGCGAGGAGCTGCGCGCGCAGTACGCGTTCAGCAACGCGCTCGGGCGCAAGGTCGTCAATTGCAAGCTCACGACGATGACGCGCCCCGGGCGCGACCAGGCGACGACGACGCGCAAGGTCATGTGCCGCGTCGGCGGCGGCTGGCAGGATCTGCCCGTGTACATCATGAACCGGCAGGCTGGTATCTGAGCTGGCACGCCTCGCTCGCTTGTTTTGTGGATTGCACTCATTCCGTTTGTGTGGACTTGCATCTCCTATGGATACCATAATTCTTATAGTAGTAGTTATACTCCTTCGTCCTGCATGTACTCACGGAAACCCTCCTCCCTATCATCACCCGACATTTGCATACATTATGGAATATGCGTTCTCCCCATCAAACATATTGTTTGAGCAGAAGCTGCGTATCGGCAGGCGAGAGCGAGCACTCAATCGACTGTCAAAGTTGAGTCTCTGGATACAGAATAGAATATTCATGGACAAATCGATACAGATGAAGAGTCTACAGTGGTAAGAGATCCGAACACGACATGATACACCGGGAGATGATGAAGTATGATACAAAATATGACCACGAAGATGACCCTCTAGATACCCATGGATGTCTGATCTGCGATAAGTGTCCGTACGAACAACCAAAATACTTTCAGGAACAGTCCCGCAAGATGATCAGGCGAGAGGGAACGATGCCAGAGCACAAGGACAGGCCAAGGCCCAAGGTTCGACGAGAAACCACACCAGAGACGCGCACGAGGACGCGAGGTGCCAGAACAAAAGCAGACGAGAGACTGCCGAGGAGCGACGAGGCGACCAGGAGAAGAGGAGGAGGACCGGTCCACCCGCGAGCGGGCAAGTGGACAGTTCCACCCAGCGCCAGACAGAGCTTCGAACGAGAGAGAGTGCGGATGCAACGCGCATGCACTTCTTGCTGTCGTCCTTGCAATGTTGGGCGCAGGGCGTCGTGGACACTTGCCAGTCCGTGGGTCGGGCCGGCCCCCAGGTCGTCTGGAGGTCGTCGGGTCGCTGTCGGGAGTGAGTCGTCTGGAGTTGTCTGGAGACCTGACGAGGTCGTGCGAGTGGTCGAGTGTAGAGGCTTGTCGAGCCTAGTCTTGGCGGTGGTGGCTATCGTTCGCCGAGTCCTGCCGAAAGTGGACTTGCGTTGTTTTGTCGTCCGAGCCCTCGAGTGGGATCCGGAACAAGCGGCGCAGAGACCGTCTATGTAGCGTTGGCCTTCGAACGGCGAGCGTTCTTCTCGCGGAGCGTGCGGTACTTGCTGCGAAGATTGTCCTCGAAAGACATCTGCGACTTGACAGGTGGCCGACGAGCGAACTCGTCGAGAGACTCAGAGTCGAGAGACGGCAGAGGCGGGTCAGCCAACGCGATAGACGCCAGGATCAGAATAGCGAGGACCTGCGGAACGGTCACGTTCGAGTCGCGGACATCCGAAGTCGAGACCCGTCCGACTGAGGTCGTCGGGATGGTCGCAAGCCAGAAGCCGTCGTACGGAGTAACGGTCGCCACGGGGGCCGAGGTATCCTTGCAGAGCGGGCAAGTGTCGATGCAGAGTGAACAGGGCTCGTTCGTCACTGGCGCCTTGGTCTTGTTCGACTTTTTCGACTTCTTGGACTTCTTGTGCTGCTTCTGACGGAAGAGACGAGCGCATGAGCACACGATTGAGACACATCCACCATCACAGCGACGCACCTTGTGTGGATTCGGGAACAGGAATGCAAACGCCACGATCCAGAAGAGGAGCGCAAAGCACGCATACCACGGGTTCCACCAGTCGAGGTCGTCCTCAGTCGCGACGGTCGTCGGCAGCTGCGCCTGAGAGGCAAAAAGCGCAGCCGGAGAGACAAAGAGCGAGAGGGACGTCACCAGGCGCCATGGCTCGAAGACGGAGAGGTGACCAGGCGTGCGCACAACGAGGTCAGTCGAGGACTCGTACGAGAGGGACCAAGCGGGGCAGACAAGGGCTGGTAGGCCTGAAGCGCAGACGGCAGACGGAGGGCGAGGTCAGAGACGGTAGTGATGAGCGACAGATGGGCCCTGGCCGGAACGATGTCCAGCAACTGTGGGCCGAAGAACAGGCAGATGTGGGATAGTGAGAGACATTGAGATGACCCGAGGCAAAGTGAGAAGACGAGCGGACGCGGCCAGTGTTGGCCTTGGTGCGAGTATTGCGAGAACGAGAACGAGAAGAACGCTTGGAACGGAAGACGCGACGAGTCTGCTTCCTGGTCCACTTGGCAGTCGACGAGATGAGCTTCCGGGTGATTGGCCTGACGTCGTTGAAGACGTTGAAGTAGACAGGAAGACCGCCGTTCCAGACGTTGAAGTACACGCTGAGACAGGCGAGGAGGCTGAGCGTCGTGGCGAGCATGGTGTGTGGTGCGTCGAGCTCTTCAAGTAAGTATAGGACAGGTGGTACCGCTACGGGATGACAGGGAGTGAAGGTGAGTGTGGGGAGGATGGGCTCGAAGAGGGCGAGGGCTGTGAAGGTGCGGGCTGCTCGAGGGGAGAAGGGGAGAAGATGGGGGTAGCGGATAGAGAAGGAACGAGCGCCGATGTTGGATTTTATGCCTGGCGTGTTTGGTTTGTTTGTGCGAGGTCGTCGAAGACATGTCTTCTGTCCGAAAGTGGACGAACTGCCTATTACAGGCTTGGTTCGAACTTCAACATGCCTGTAGGACGTCTGGAAAAGCACTCACCGCAGTTCCTGTGTGAATCGTACGGCCTGGTCACAGTGCCTTCTTGGTTCTAGCAGGATACACCTGACGTTCAGTTTCCTACGAGTTTCACGGGGTTGCCTCGCCTGTCGTGTCAGAAACCAGCTCGTTCGCTACCACGGCGTCGACATCGTTGACTAGCCGTTCAAATACAACTCGTAGCATGGTCACAGTATGCAAGGCACACATGGGACCGGCCGAGTAGACGTCCGAGATCTATTCAAAGCAAATCACATCAGTTTAGTTTGGGAATCCACGACGGCACGAAGTATCTGTAACGAGCATCGTTCTTCAAAAAAGTCTCGCAGCCGCCAGAACATACAGCATAGGCTTACCTGGAGCGTGCTCAACATGTGTTCGCTCAGAGCGCATGTTCGTTAAAAGTGACCTGTTGGCAGTATGAACCATGAGAGCCGAGTGTGTGGTCTAGCTCGCATCTGGCACCTCGAGAACCAGGACTCCGAGGCACTCGACGTCGCAGTATGGCGTTTCCAAGATTTCGCCGCTATAGAGCTATCAGCCCTGTGCTAAGCAGGTAAGCAGCACCTTTCGTGGCGCTTTGTTCGGGCGGCGGCGTCTAAATCCCACGGTTTCTCACGGACGACCCGCGCACTTTGGATCGACTGCAGAATCAAGGACGACAACAAGTATTCGTCCGGGGAGACTATGGTAACTTACACGGATACAACATACAAACACGCCGAAACCAAGGTAGGTACTGCAGCTACCCAGAAGAACGGCGGCTCGTCCTTGTGTCGTTAGTATCTGGCAACGTCCGCGCATGCGCAGGCTCGGGAGCAGTGGTTGCATCTTCCGCCGCGCCGTTTCAAGGAGGAGTGCGCGTGTGCCGGGTACAGCAACACGGCTTGCCAAGGCCTCCAGCAGCGCCGCCACGCCATACCACCGTTTTCTACTTTGAATCACGACGCACCGACGGAGCTTGTCCATGGCATCAATCCAGAATGCATCCCGGACTCGGAGGATAGTATGACGAGTGCGCTATCCCGGGAAGCAACTATTCATGCTGATAACGCTGTAATTGATGCACAGAACATGACTCATGCATCGTCGCCCTCGGGAGACTTCAACCCTGGTGAGATGAAGGTGCGGCCCCCTTACGCCACGCGTTGCCATTGCTGCACCGCATTTAGTACCATCCCGTCGAGAAGGCTGCGCCGCTAGATATCGTGAGGAAGGGGAGATTGTAAATCGTCCCTAACTTTACCCGAATTCACACACTTATTACGTCTACAGAGCTGAAAGCAGGCAATGTCGTGCTTGGGCAGGAGGGCCCAGCCGGGGCGACCAGGCTCCGCCGGCCGTTGCGTTGAAAGAAACGGCATCGGAAGGAGGTTCCGTGCAGAACAGCTGTTTGCCACCTACACGAGGCAAAGCGAACTAGTCCATACAAGGAGCGTGCGCGCTGATGTGTGGCCACACCGACGAGTGGCGTACGCGCCGCTGAGCGCGCCCGTATATAAGGGTTCCTCCCTTGTTTCCTCTTTGCCCCAGAACTTGCTACACCTCTCTACGTCGCAGTACTTCTGCACTTCTCGCACTCATAACCTGCAGACCGTGCACATCCTGCAGCGCTCAACAAGTTGAACATCCGCAACAAGCTCTATTCACTCCTCCTCCACAACAATAACCATCCCCCATTCACCGACACTATTGTCGCGTCAAACAACAAGAGCCATCTCACACAACCACTCATCTCCCCATCCGCCTCCACCTATCGTCCCAATGCCCCGCGCAATCGGACCCACCTTCTTTAGAGCGAGTGATGCCCTGTATTGGGCATCCCGCGACATCAACAGGGTCATCGACCTGGTCCAGGCCGACGCTGCTGTCGGGGAGGGCCTCTTCTCGCGGCTCCGAAACTTCTACCGGCTCGTCGAGGACCTCCGCCACATCCACGCAAGTGTTCTCGAGGAGTTGCAACCCACCGGACCCGCGACGAGTGGTATGCGGCCTTGGGAACGCCTGAACGTGAGGACCCGCCTGATCTTGAGGACGGCGATGAAGACGGCGCGGCCAACGATGGCGCTTCTAACGGAAACGCGTTGGACATGACGACGCTCCGGCGACGACGCGCCGACGACGACGCGCAAGACCAGGGCCACCATCGTGCCACGACGAGTGGCGAGGTGGACCTTGGCCGCCGAACGCCGAGTCCGCCACCTGCGCGCCCGCACACACCGACCCGCCCCCCGCATACCTGCCTAGTGAGTTTAGCTTGTTTTCATCCTTTGTCCGTGCCTATGCTGACTTACCACCCGTAGCACTCCCCTCCCTCCGCCAAGTGCTGGGCTCTCCCCTGCTCAGGGCAGCCGCCAAGCACTGCAGTTTCAACGACTACCTAGCCCAGCGGTATCCGCCGTTGGCATATTCGCGTTAAATATGCTAACACCAGATACAACCGGACAAGGCACCGCCTCGTCTGGCCACCAGAACGCCACCATTTCCAATGGCAGCTCCTCCACCTCCTTGCTGCAACATCCCCCGAGCCTCACCGGGGCCTTCGTTCGTCGGGCGACGACCACGCTGCAGCGCGAGGTCCCGTCTACCGAGCCTGCATCCCCGATCACGGGGCCTGCGAGGCGAACCGGTCCGTGTCGCCGCGCAAGGACAAAGGCAAGGGTCGCACCTGCGACGAAGATGAGCAGAAGGAAACCCGCGGCAAGGGCAAGGGCCGCGCCCGAGAGGACGACGACGACGACAGCGAGGGCGAGACCAACCGCAAGCGGCTGAGGACCCTGTCTGGCTGCTCGCGGAGGGCGAACGGTGTCGCGGCAGCGATGGAGGCCGTCGGGGAGACGCGGTACCCACCGTGCCTCCACCCCTGGCGCGACGTCTACCCCGACCGTCGCCCCATCGACCTCACGCGCCTCGGTCGCACGGCGGCGACCACGCGCAATGCGCTCCGTACGCCCTCCCCGCACCGGCCGCACCAGTCGTGGCCGCTCCACCTTCCCCTCCGGCCGCTGCCCCGCCGTTCCCGCGCCTCCGCCCAACTTCGTCTGGGTCGCGCGCCGCCGGGAGCACCCGTGGCAGCTGGCTTGGAGCTGCCCCAGGTCGACGAGGTGGCCGCTGCACTCCTCGCCGTCCTACGACCACACGCTGGCACCGATGCTGGCACTGCCTGCTCCTCCGCCGCTGCCAACACCCACACCAGCGCCCGCCGCCCCTGCTCCTGCCACGCAGACACCGGCGCAGGCAACCGCTCCTGCGGCTGGCCCTGCTCAGGGCCCTGTGGGAGCTGCTGGGTCTGCCAACGGTGAGAGGATGCGCATCGACTTTATCACTGACTAGAATCCCTGTTTTCATACCTATGCTTACACACTTGTTTCTTCTTGTTCTCTAGCTGCGCTTGTTTTCTGTTGAACGTGGTTTCTTCGCCTTGGTAGCCCTTGTATTTCCGTGGACATTTTGTCGCCCTGGACCTTATATTCTCTTGTATTTTGTTGTATTTTCTCGGCTTTTGCTGGGCTTCGTGCTCTTGTACAGCTTATCGTGTTTCATGACTTGTGTATTTGTGTTTGCATGTCTCGGAGTGCCTGGACGATGTATCATAGTCAGCGTCGGCTATCTATGCTTTGTGACGTACGTGGACGAGAGGGCTCGTGACGCAAGCGAGCGCGAGCTCGATGCCCATGCGACGATGGCCTGGCAGGCCTCGGCCAGGCGTGTCACGTTGGAAATACCTATGCAAGTCTGCGCTGAGTACTCGAGCTCTTTGTACGGGTGGATGGCGGAGGAGAAAGAGAGAAGAACGCGTGCATGAGGACGCAGTGCGGCGAAGACTTTCTGCCACGCGATAGCGTCCTGGCGTTAGCCATCCGTCGGGGCGCCCAAGCACTTGATCCGCCTATTCACATCCGCGGCGGACACCAAGGCTGGATCACGTCCTTGTCCCCGAGAGAGACGGTCCATGATATAGAGGTGCAACCGTTGGTCAGGGTGGTCGTAGGCCGCACGGCGACTGTGAGGGTCGACTCGCACGATTTACACGATTTTTACCAAACTGACAAACCCGACAACACTTGCACCCTCCCAAAAGCAGGAATGAACATTGAAACGTTGCATGCTGAAGGGTCTAGACACGGTGTTCGTCAACAAGGAGCGGTGTCAAAGCGCGAGACATCCGCTCAGTCAGACGGGCAGGCGACACTGCAGCTCCGTGGCGCTTTGAACGCAACTGTTTTCCAAGCACAAGTGCACGCAGCCCCTTCCTATTCGTACATCCAGAAGATACACTCCACAAACGATCCCTACCCATCGCCCACCCGCAAAAAGATCCACCACACCCCCGCTCGTCCCACCCGCCCTAGGCCTCCCCGCGCACGCACAGCCGTGCCCGGCGCCGCGCGCGAGCGCTCCGCCCACGCGGGGCTCACGTAGCGCGCCCAGCGGCACACGACGCGTGCGCGCGGGCGTGCGGGCCGCGCGAAGCGGACGCGCAGCGTCGTGCCTGCGAGCGTGCACGCGTCCGAGCCGAGGCCCGTCCCTTCGAGCAGTGTGCCGGGTGCGGGTGTGGCTGGGAGGGGTGTGGTGTGCAGGGACGGGGCCAGGCACTGACGCGGCGACGGGGGAGGCGAGAGGCGGCGGGGGAGGCAGGGCTGGGTGAGTGTCTTGACGGCGTGGCGGAAGCGGTGGCGGTGTGGGCGACAGTAAAGGATTGGCTGGTCGCGTACTCGGGCGCGGTAGTGTGCGCGACACAGTCTCCACGCCACGCTGCCGCGCTCGCACACTCCCCTCTGCGCGTGCCCCGCCCCTCCCCTCCTCCCGCAAACAGCGACACCGCGAGCTGCTGCGCACGCACATACCGTGCGCGCTCGCCGCGCACGAGTATCGCACAGAGCTCCGCGCGGAGCGCGCCCGGCCCGCCGCAGAGCGCGGGCGCGAGCTGCGCCGCGCGCAGGCACGCGGCCTCGTCGGCTCGTCGTCGGACGCGAGCAGCGCGAGGAGCTCGGCCTGCAGCGCCGCGGGCGGGCGCAGGCGCACGGACGCGGGCGCGTGCGTCTCGCGGCGCGGGAGCGCGTCCTCCGAGTCTCGCACCCTTGCCGTGGTGGGGCGCGCGTCGGGCGTCGGGCGTCCGTCCGGGAGCCACCACGCGACGGCCTTCCCGGAGCGCGTGCTCGCGCTGCGGCTGTGGCCTCTGGGCGAAAAAGGCTCGTCGTCGTCCGTCGCGAGGCTCGTCTCCGAGCCCGCGGGCGAGAGCGGCGGCGTCGAGCAGAGTGAGGCGCGCGCGGTGGTGCGGGGTGTGCGCGACGCGGCTGGCCGTGATGTCGGGCGTGGTGCGCGCTTGGTCGGTGGATGCGGATGCGGAGGCGCGTCGAAGAGCACGAACGCAGGGTAGTCGCGCATCTCTAGACGGTGCGAGTGGTTGCGGTGTGTGGCCGGGCTTAAATCTGGTGCGTGCGTGCCTCGGTTGGTCTGTCCCCTGTGGTGTTTCCTCTCCTTGTGTGTGCCGCAGCGGCGGATGTGATCGTGCTGTATTGTCGTTGCTGTGGTATGTTCAGCGCCGGTGATTTTGCATCACGGTCTGTTGGAGAAATGGTCGGGTAAGAAATCGGTGATGTTGGCTCGCTGGAGCATACCAAGCAGTAGTATCATGCAGAGCCGTGTCTGTGAGCATTCGGTCTTGTTCACATGCTGTTGTCACGAGCATGTACTCTAGCAGACGTCAGTTTATGGCAAGTGTTTGGCTCCACGTTGGTGAGACCGTCTCGAGCAGGGGCACGCCCACAGTGAGTCAGGATCATTGTGCCACCTGAGTGCACTACAAGCTAAACGTCCGATATGCATGGTCACATACCTGGTGCTTCCCAGCAGTGGATACTCCTGGAGACGCGCTGTGGTGTGGCGTCCTTGTGGCGGCCCCTGCGGCTGTCCGTTTCCCGAGGCTTCTAGTCGCCTGGCAGCACACGGCCCAGACATGTCTTTCCCTTGCCATGCCTCTCCCGCCGAGTCTCGCGCGACAGCGTGCAGGCGCGCAGAAGCCGCCGGCAGTGGACGTCATGCCAGGGTTAGGGTTGCACCCCGGATGAACGGTCCGTCGCGGCCCGGCCCGGCGGATGATCCGCTCCGCTCGTCCTCGCTCGCTGATGGCGCGTGAAAGCCGTGCGTGTGCATGGCAGGCTGCGCGCGACGTGACTCCCGCTGTGCGCACGGCCCCGCGGTGTGCGCCCGCCAGACCGCAGCGCCTGGCCCGGTCGTGTGCTTCGTCATCGGCAGGATGCTTCCCGGCCGTGTCAGACAGAGTATCGGTCGACGGCAGGCTGGGGCAACGGATGCCGGGTGTGGGTCCACTGCATGGCGGCGGCCGCTAGGGCAGGTGCGTAGCTCCGGGCGGAGGCGCGCCGCGCTGTGTGGCGCACCCTAGCGAGAGGCCATTCTGCACAGCCCGGGCTATGATCTCATCGCCTCCCGGGAGGAGGGATTGCCTAGGGATTGGCGTGCGCGGCCGGGCATGCAGTGCCTCGCAGGGCGCGGATCAGGACGGTCGGCAGGGCGGATCGCGTCTCGTCCTTTCGTGCTGAGGCAAGTACGGGAGACGCAGAAGAGCTTTGTGCTGCTGCGTCGAGGTATGACGCGTTTCGGAGAGAGCGATCCGAGACATGGCCCCTCTCTCTGGGTCCAAGCGGGCGGACGCTCCACCTGCGAGCAGAAGATAGCGGCAGCGCAGCGAGGCCAGACGCGGCGCGGTGCGGCGGTGCCTGCAGGGCAGAGGGAGCGACAGTGAGCAATGATGTCGCCGCGCATGTCACGCTCCACGTGACGCGAGTGCCGCGCGCCCGCCTGCCGCAGCCAGCGCGTCCTCGAGACGTGAGAACGATGGGTGGGCAAGGTTCGCAGATTGACATCGATTGCCCGTCGTTGTCTCGCCGCCGCCGCCGCCCCGCCCTTCCCGCCGTCCCCGTCCCGCCGCCCCTGTCGCAGTGCCAGCGTGTGCGCTGCCCGCTCGGCGTGCGCTGGGGGCTGCTCGCGCGTGCAGCGAAGGTCTATCTGATAAATGCGCGGCGCAAGGCACATTTCGTCATTGTCTGTTGTGTGCATTTGAAATCCGAGCGCATCCCGACGGACGCGCCACGCTCTCGCGTTGTGGCGGCCCGCGGTAGAGCCAGCAGCAGCAACTCTGGCCAGCCTCAGCGCAGCTGACCGAGGAATGGCTTCTGGTCATTCTGATATCAAAGGGCGCGTCGGGGATGCGCACGGGAAGAAGGACCTCGATCTGGCGGGTTCTCGCAGCCGGACTCGCAGGCTCAGGCTCGCGCGGGTGCTGCCGCCGAGCACGGCTTCTCCAATGCCTCTTGTCATCAGCTCGGACTCGCGACTGCCCAGCGCGCGACCCCGCGCCATATTTTAGCACAAAAATAATATACACCTTTTTTCGCTCGCCCCTGTCCTAGTCCGCTTTTGGCCACTACCCTGCAGCGACCAGCTCGATTTCTGCCACCGAATCCTCCTCTGTCGTCGTCCGCTCGCTCGTCCTTGCCAGTGTGCAAACCGTTCGCTGCCCAGGCCGCCCACGAAGAAGCTCACTTCCATCTGCTCGCCATCATCAGGCGCCGTAATTCAGCCGAAGCGCTTCTCTCGCTCGAGCAGCGTGCCCGCCGACATCTGCCTCCCATCCTCTTTCTCTCTCCTCTCCTCCCCGTGCCCGCTCCTTTCACTCTGTCCATAACCAGGTCTCTCTCCCGTCCAAACGACCTCGGCGACTTTCTTTGCCTTTCGCTCGCCTGTGTATGACCGTCCTGGTGGTGCGCACTTTCCCTAACTACTGACCTCCCATATACCGATCCGCTTATCCATCCTTCTCTCTCCCCTGCCTTCGCACCCTTGTCACAATCTATCCATGCCTTCGCACGTTGCATGACCGTCCTCTGCCGCCCCTCGCCTCTTCCGGCCTCCTCACCTCCAGAACCGCCGGACTTGTCTCGGTCGGCAGCCCACGACGTAACCCTACCCTCGTGTCCATGTAAGTCTCCCATCCGCGACTCCTCCCCGTCGCATTTCTATTGACCGCACATCGTGTCTGCTCAACTCTCCCGTCTACCCTCCGTGTTCGTCTACCCCGCATGATCGACAGTCAAGGATTACCGGGCCTGACACCTACCGCCCCTACCGACACGCCCGCTCATGGCCACAGCCGTCCTACCTTCTCAGAAACCGAGCTTGCACACTTCCGATCCTTTTCATATGGCGCCTTCATCCAGCATGGACGCGCCATCTTCTCGTCGACCAGCCGTCGCGTCTTCCTCTCGGCACCCACCGTCCAGTTCCCAGCTCTCCACCACCTCCCAGTCTGACAGCCGACAGCGCACGTTCAGTCGCCTGCGCACCTCACTCGAGAACACCCTCCGCTCTGGCAGCAGGCTCCGCAGCAAGCCGTCCGTGGACGAGGTGGGCACGCTCTCGGCGGGAAAGGGCAAGGAGAGGGCCGCTCCGGCTCAGAGGACGTGGTGGCAACGAAAGAGCGATCGAAATCAAGTATGTTATCTAAGGTTTCTTTTCGCCGCCCTGGTGGCAAAGAACCCGCTGCCCAATCGGCGGGCCTCCCTGCGGCATCTGGCTCGAGGGTAGAAGCGGACAAAGTGGAGAAAGATAGGGACAAGAGCAAAGCCCGCGCCCAAGGCCATACAACCTTCGAGGCGCCATCGCTCCGGCAAGCAAGCATGTCTTCACCCGCCATCCATCTCGCCTCGGAGGCGTTCCCGTCGCCGTACTCGCAGCCCTTTGCGCTCCCCGCTGCGTCGTCCTCCAACGTCTCAGCGCTCGTGTCCCCGCCCGCGAGCGACCACCACGGCGGTCCACCGACAAGGGCACCATCAGCACGAAAGAGATCAGCGGGCCCCTCCCGCTCGCAGCCGTGGCGAGACGGGACTCGCGGACGAACGGGTCCGCGACCACCACGGGCGAACAGAAAGCCTCCAAGCACAGACCACCGCCTGTGTCCGTGTCCCTCGCCAACGCCGGGACCTCGCGAGGGCGCATGTCCCTCGACTCCCAGCTCGACACGCCAACGACCAGCCGCACCCGCGCTGGCCCGCGCTCCCAGACTCGATCCCGCCGTCGCCGACCCCGCGCGCGGGACACGCCGTCGCAGGGACCCTCGCGAAGCGCGCCGCAGCAAGCACGAGCCACCTGCCCGCGGGCGACAGCCCCAACAGCAGCACCAGCACCAACGCGCCCGCCTCGCCAACGCCGAGCCGCTCGCAGGCGCGCTCGCCGTCGCGCACCCCGACACACCGCGCGCGGCAGCCCTCGGCGTCGGCCTCGACGTCGCACCTCCCGCTCTCGTCGCCGACACCATCGGCGCGCCGGCCATCAGGCGAGCTCCCGCGGCGCTCGGTCGAGGCGGCGCGCGTCTCGCCGACGACGTCGCGCGCAGGCTCGCCCTCGACCGCGCTGCGCGCACGCGCGGCGTCGCCGCCGCAGCGCAACTTCTCGCCGCTGGGCAACCTGCGCGGCGTGAACGCGTCGACGGCGAGCCTCGCGGCGGGCGCGAGCGCCGAGCAGCGCGAGCTCGTGCGCACGGCGGCGGGCCTGCTCGTCAAGGAGATGCTCAAGCCGCCGTCGCCCGTGCGCGAGCCCGGCGGGCTCGACGCGAAGGAATACGAGGAGGTCGAGGTGCGCCTCCGCTCGCTCGCCCGCCTCGAGCGCGTCTGGGGCAAGAGCGGACAGGGCACCCTCAGCGCGAGCACGCTCAGTCTGGGCGCTGGGGATCGACCGGGCTCAGTGCCGGCGGCGAGGAGCGCGAGCGAAGGTACTTTGGGGAGGCGCTGAGGGATGGTTATGTACTCTGCCAGTGCGTCTTCCGTTCTTCGTTTCTGGTCGTCTCGGCCGACTGAACCTGCGCCCGTCTTCCCAGGCTCGTGAACAAGCTGCATCCCGGGCTCATCTCCCGCGTCGACAGGCGCGAAGATGGGTTTATGCGGACGTCGAACGTCACCAGGTTTCTCGCAGCCTGCTCGTCCCTGGGCGTCCCTCCCGAAGAGCTCTTCCATCGCGACGATCTCATCGAGAGCACACCTGACTCGATGGCACGGGTCGCGAAGTGCATCATCGCGCTCCTGCGCGTGACAGAGTTCCCGGCGGTCGACCGTTCCAAGTTCATGCAGGGTCAGGCGCCGCGCTCGCCCACGAGTCCCTACGGCCACGGCACGCTCTCCCGGGCAGCTGCTTCGACGCCAAACCTTAGCACCGCGCAGCGCTCGGCCTCGCCGCCCGCGATGGGCCCGTCCGCGCACCGCAAGCGCGTCAGCCCGATCCAGCCCGTGCTCCCGACAGTGCGGTCCGACAGCCCCAACGAGTCAGACTCGGACGGCAGCAGGACGGCGGGCAAGCTCGAGAGCAGCAAGGGCGCCAGCGACGCCGAACAGGACGACGTGTACCCCATGCCCCAGCCCCCGGCCCGCTCACCCCTGCGCCCGCGCGCCGCGACAACGGGCGAGCGCACCTCGATAGCCGACTCCACGCGGGCGTCGATCGGCGATTCTGTGCGCGCGTCGTTCGCGGACTCGCTCGCGCCGCCGCCGTCGTCGCCGGTGCGGCAGTCGCTCGCGTCGAGCCAGATGTCGGACGCGACGGGGCTCTCGAGCCTGCTCGACGCGCGCAGCCGGCGGAACAGCGAGTCGCAGAACAGCCGCTTCGGGACGCTGCGCACGGTCACGACCGAGGCGACGTCGTTCGTGCCGTCGGAGCACCCCTCGCTCAGCGCGCCCGACGCCAAGGCCGCTGCGGAGGAGACCGCGCGCCGGCGCACCAGCGGCGAGGCCCCCCGCCCCCGCGCGAGCGCCGCCCCAGCGAGACCGCCGTCGTCGACCTCACGCGCGTCGTCGAGGAGAACGAGGACAGCAGCTCGAGCGCCAAGGCCGCGAGCCGCACGAGCCGCGCGCACAGCACCAGCCACGCCGACGGCAGCAACAGCCCCGCAGAGCCGCAGACGCCGCAGCGGCCGAAGCTGTCTGCGATCCGCCTGGGGAAGGGCAAGTGGCCCGACGACTTTCTCGACGCGTTTCCCGTGCAGAAGGAGGGCGGGACGGCGTTCCTGGACGAAGAAGACCTCCGCCCGCCGTCGCCGTCGCTGTCCTCGCAGCAGCAGCAGCAGCAACAGCGATCGCGCTCCCCGCGCCAGTTCTCGCCGCCCTCGTCGCCCCTGTCAATCTCGCCGCCGCGCAAGCTCGCGCTCTCGGGCGCCGGACCGCGCTCAAACAACGGGAGCGTCGAGTCGCTGCCCCAGTTGCGCGGCGCCCGAGCCACCGCTCGCGGCACAGCGTCGACGCGCCGGGCCTGCTCCCGCGCACGGACGCGCTCCTCCGGCGCGACTCGAGCCCGGACGGCGGCGCGCCGCCCGGCAGCGCATCGCCGAGCCCGCGCATCATGCTCCGCCGCAGCAGCACGCGCACCGGGCCCGCGAACCGCAACGGGATCTACATCCCGCGCCCCGGCGGCGCGGGGCCTGCGCCGCCGGACCCGGACGACGCGCGGACGCGCGGGCAGCGACGAGCTCTCCGTCCCGTTCCCGTCGTCCCGCCGCGTCTCGGGCGAGGCGTCGTCGACCCCGCCCCAGGCCGTGCACTTCCCGCCGGACCTCGTCGCGAAGACGTCCGCGGCGACAGCAGGCGGCGGCGGCGGCGGCGGCAGTGGCGGCAGTGGCGCGGGTGCTGGGGACGAGCAGCGCCCGCGCATGCCGCGCGGCCGGTTCCAGAGCGAGATCGACGGTGCGAGCTCGCGCCGGCGGCCGCGCCCGCAGTCGTACGACGACGCAGGGGCGAGGCCGCGCCGGTCCCGTTTCGAGAGCATGGTCAACCTTGGTGTCGCGAGTGGAAACGCGAGTGCGAGTGATCTGTTGCCGCGCAATGAGGGGAGTGCTGTGAGGCAGACGTTGATTGTGAAGGGGGATGGGAAGACGTCGACGCAGTTCGTGAGTGTCTTCTTGACTATGTCTAAGCTGAGCGCGGGCTGAGCGGGCTTGTAGCAACTCGGGAACTGCATTGGCAGGGGACAGTTTGGGGCGGTGTACCGCGCGCTGAACCTCAGCACGGGGCAGATGGTCGCGGTGAAGCGGATCAGCCTTGACGGTCTGAAGGAAGAGGAGATCTCGCAGCTCATGAAGGAGGTCGATCTTGTCAAGAGCCTGTCGCACCCGAGCATCGTCAAGTACGAGGGCATGGCCCGGGACGAGAACACCCTGAGCATCGTCCTTGAGTGCGTATCTCTCTGCTGCGCTGCTATGTAAGTATGCTGACGCTTCCCGGCAGGTACGCCGAGAACGGCTCGCTGGGCCAGACCCTGAAGGCGTTCGGGAAGCTGAACGAGCGGCTCGTCGCGGGCTACGTCGTCAAGATCCTCGAGGGTCTGCACTACCTCCACCGGAGCGACGTCGTGCACTGCGACCTCAAGGCGGCGAACATCCTCACGACCAAGAACGGGAACGTGAAGCTCTCCGACTTTGGTGTGTCGCTCAACCTGCGCGCGATGGAGCGCGAGATGAAGGACGTCGCGGGCACGCCGAACTGGATGGCCCCCGAGGTGATCGAGCTCAAGGGCGCGTCGACCAAGTCCGATATCTGGTCCCTCGGGTGCACCGTCATCGAGCTGTTGACGGGGCGGCCGCCGTACGGCGACATTGCCAACAGCATGTCCGGTATGTTCCGCTGTCTGTCGTGATGTTGATATCCTTTGCTGACTGTGGGGCGTCCGCAGTGATGTTCCGCATCGTCGAAGACGACATGCCGCCCCTCCCCGAGAGCAGCTCGAGCCTCCTCAAGGACTTCCTCCGCCAGTGCTTCCACAAGGACCCCAGCATGCGCCCGAGCGCCGAGGAGCTGTGCGAGCACGAGTGGCTCAAGCAGAACTGGGCCGCGCACAACAAGGAGATCCGCCCGCAGGACAGCATCCCGTTCCTGCGCCGCGTCAGCGCGGATATCCAGAAGTCCGAGGCCATCAAGTACCTCGCCAAGGTTGAGATGCCCGAGCTCGACCGTGCCACGCCGCGCTCCACACCGGACGCTGCGCCGACGTCGCCCATCTCTCGTCGGCTGTCGCACGACGCGCTTTCCCCGCGCGAGCACTCGTTTGTGAAGACGACATTCGCGAAACGTACGTTGTAGCTGCATCACCGTAGACGAGAGTGATACTGACGCTGTTCTGCAGCGGTGATCTGCCGTGTGTGCCACACCAGCGTGAAGAAGCATGCCGTGCTATGCGAGTCGTGCAGCCTCATCTGCCACTCACGGTGTGCCCTCCAAGCCCCTCCTACCTGCGACCTCCGCGCCCAGCTGCTCCTGTATGCGCAGTATGCAGAAAGCGGGACGCCCAACAGTGCTTTCAGTAACCCGCTCGAGTTCCTCGCCGCCCACAGCGCCATTCACACTCCGCCTACTCCCCTATCCGACGCCGGGATGTCTTCTAGGACGAGCGTCGATGCGTCTGTCGTGTCGCACCCTTCACCGTCACAGTCGCCTCCTCCGGGCCATCCGCCGACAGCCTACAAAGTTTTGTCTGCCTTCAAGCGCACCCGCTCCTTCATGAACCACAACAACGATGGCGAGCAGTCCGGCACGGTCAGCCCCTCGTCGAAGAACCTGTCTCGGAAGACTTCGATCCTGAGGCGCAACCCGCCTCCGGTCAAGGAACGGCCGTCTTCGGTCGCGAGCAGCAGCGCGTCTCCGCCAAGCGCGAGCCTGCGGAGCGCCGTCACCGCGGAGAGCTTCCACAGCCGGCCCGAGACGGTGCGGCAGTCCGCGATCTCCATCGTCGAGACGGACGTCTCCGTCGGGGAGCGCACGGACGCACGGCTCTCCCGGATGACCTCGTTCTCGGGCGTGTCGATGGTCGACACCGAGGACGCGCGCTCGATGGTCTCGGGCACGACGCGCGACAAGCGGCGCGACTCGAAGGGCGACAAGGGCGGATGTCTCGTGCAATAGACCGTTTTTCCCATTTCCCCCCTCTCCCCCACCCCTGTGCTATTCTTATTCCTCATCCCCCACCCGTATCATAAACGCTTTGTCTTCTTGCTCTGCTTTGGATTCTTCGCATCGTACTCCGTGTATCATATACCATCCACCGCACATGCAGCTCCCCTCCATTGCACTCCCCCTCATCATCGCTCAGAGACTTTTTTCTATATCCCGTTCGCGTACATAGCCCACTTAGAGGTCTCTGTTATATGTTTGCGGCCTCTGTAATTGATTCCCCCGTAGTAATTGTACGTCCACCCCGTCGCTCAATACATACTCACCTGTCCGCAGTGCTTTTCCCTTCCTGCGGTGTGCTACTGCGGCGAATGTATGCTTTCGATCCGAGTGGCAACAAATAGACCCTGTTTTATGAAGTTTGAAGAGGTCCATTTGCTTGAACGCAGTGATCGGACGTCCATGGCGACCTCGTGGCGCTCAAGCGCCGGCCCTTGCATCGTACTGCCATGTCGAGGTGAGTGTCGACCTTGTCAGGGGAGGTTGGAGGCTTGCTGAGCCTCTTTTTGATACAGGGACCCAAGAAGAAAATGCTGATGGTCCGAGAAAGTCTGACGACAATCCGTGGTGACAAAGGGGAAGCTGTCTGCAACAGATGGACCATGTGGAACGTTCGTAAGGCAGGCACCGAGGACGACTAAGATGCAGCATTCGCGTCGATGGCGCGATCCTCAGAACCCACGTACCGGCCCAGCTCTGCGTCTCGGACGCTGCCATCACCAAGTTCCGGGTCGACAATGTCTGATCCGTGCCCAATGCTTGCCCGATCATGCACGGGGAGAGCCATTCAAGCACCACGTCCATGCGCTCCCTGCCCTTTCTCGCCGCCTTGCGCAAGCATTCGCCATAGCTGCACGGGACTTCGACATGTCCTCGAACACTCCGAGGCCCATCTGCCGGGCTCGGTACCGTCCCGCGCTCGGGCAGGACAATTGCACCAGAATATTCTGCCATGTCGCGCTCACGCCCGGGCCAGCTTTTCTCTGCTGTGCTGGGCAGGCTTTAAGATGGCCGCGTGCGCTGCGTGGGAGGTGAGCCTCGGAACGCACGCTGCTTTGGCCCTCCACCCATGTCCGGCCCCAACGCCCTCGCCGAGCTGCCCGTCCTCCGCGATCCGGATGCCATCGACGAGAAGAAGGCCGTCCGCGAGCATGACGGCGACGTCGTCGACACCGTCGCGCACAAGGCTGAGACGGACTCGTACGGCAAGGACGGCTCGTCCGTCGAGGACCTCTCGTACCGCGAGGGTGCGCTCCTCGTGAACGGCGAGCCGGTCATCCGCAATGGCGAGGATGTCTCGAACTTCCTGTTCGACGTGCGGGACGACGGTGACCCGTCGCTGACCTTCCGCTCTATCTTTCTCGGCACGCTGTTTGCGGGCTTGGGTGCGGCGATGTGTCAGGTGCGTCGCCTTCTTGTCTTCTAGTCTCCGAGGCTAATGTCTTCCTGTAGATCTACATCTTCAAGCCGCTCCAAGTGACCGTGTCTACCGTCTTTCTCCTTCTCCTGATATACTCGATCGGAAACCTGTGGGCGACTTTCCTGCCTAGGGCGGCATGGGTTGGAATACTCGCTTCGCTCGGCTAGCTCCCGTGCTAGAATTCATCAACCCTGGCGAGTTTAGGCTGAAGGAGGTATGGCTTCTCTCGTGAGCTATTGTCCAGAAGCTAACGAGAATTCAGCATGTCATCGCATCCCTGGTCGCATCTACCGCTGCGTATGGAAGCAGTGCCGTGAATAACTTTGCCGTGCAAAGGGTGAGCCTTGCTGCGTTTTCAGTGTTATGGATAACTCTGAATGGAATTGTCTGCAGCTGTACTACGACACCAACGTTCATGCTACTACTGCCGTGCTAGCGACGTTCTCGACTGCATGCTTTGGCTACGGTATCGTAGGGCTCCTCCGCCCTCTGACCGTGTACCCAAGCGAAATGGTGTATTGGGCGGTAAGCGTCGCATTCTATGCACATATTCATCTGTCTCATTAACCTCGCAGAACTTGCCGACGGTCTCCATCTTCCAAGGTTGGTGACTTTTATCGATTTTCTAGTGGCACGCTCACCCCACGCTTTGCGCAGCACTGCATTTCGACACGAAAGGAACAAGAAGCGCGTGAAGCTCTTCTGGACTGCTTTCACCAGCATGTTCTGCTACGAGATTTTCCCCTCGTACATCTTCCCACTCTTGAACGCGTCAACATCGTGTGTCTCGCGACGCAGAAAGCTCCTTCCAAGGTTCAGGACGTCATCACCAACCTATTTGGCGGCACAGACGGTAACGAGGGCCTCGGCTTCTTGTCGTTTGGTTTTGATTGGCAATACATCACCTCGACGTATGTCTAGTGATCTCGATCTCGTGTGCTGCGCTAACACGCTTTTCTTAGGACTATGAGTTACCCGCTTGTGCAGCAAGGTCTGTTGCACGCACTATGACGTGCAGCGCAATTTCTAACATCGTCGTCCTGTATCTAGCGAACTCTTGGTTTGGCATCGCCATTTGCTACGTCGCGATCATGGGCATCTACTATTCTAACACCTGGAACGTGAGTAAACCAAAGTTACCTTGCCTCCTACATCACTCATGGCATGTTATGTGTCCAGTCCCTCTCGTTCCTATGCTGTCTACGTCGCTCTTCGCGCAAAACGGCACGCGCTACCCGCAGTCTGTCGTCTTCGGCAGCACCTTCACACTCAACCAGACTGCTCTCGACGAGGTCGGACTGCCCGCTCTCACAGGTCCGTTCTTCCTGCCATTGGTGCCACCACACACACGCTGACACTGCATAGGCTCCAATGCGTGGTCGAACCTCTGCGCGAACCTCGCAATCGGCGGTCTGATCGCACACTGCATCCTTTTCTGGGCCCGTACATCGTCGAGTCGTTCAAGCAGGCGCGTACAGGGACGCAGCCGGACCGCCACTGGCAGGTGAGCCTTGCATCGCTCTTTTTCGTCGTGCGTGTATCTCACGTCGGGGTTCGCACAGGCTATGCAGAAGTATGACGAGGCGCCGTGGTACTGGTATGCCGCGCTGCTCGTGCTGTCGTTCTTCGCTGGTACGCTCTCTGCTGCATTTATCTGATTGCTTAAGCTGATAGAAGGCAGGGTTGATCGTGGTGTTCAAGGGTGAGACAACGCTCCTTGGTACGGCTACATAGTCGCCCTGCTGCTCGGAGGTGCGTAGAGGCATGCGATGTGCGTGTCCAGACGCTCATTCAATTTCAGGCGTCATTACACCATTCAGCACACTCCTCTATGCGCGCATGGGTAATGGTATCGCGACGAACCAGCTCATGAAGATGGTCGCCTGGCGCAGTGAACCCAGGCAAGCCGGTCGCAAACCTCTACGTGCGTTACTTTATTATTTCTGCGTACAATACGAGTGCTGACGCTATATTAGTTCTCCATGTGGAGCCACGATGTCGTATCGACGTCCATCGGCCTCGCAGGAGACCTGAAGATGGGCCAGTACCTCAAGATCCCGCCACGCGTCATGTTCCTGACTCAAGTCTGGGGCACGATCCTCGGAGCGATCGTCAACTATGGTGCGTAGTTCGTCTCTTATGAGTCGTGGAGCTGGGATTGATGGAATTTCAGCTGTGATGGTATCCATTGTCGATTCCCAAAGGGACGTACTCCTCGATCCGATAGGCACACAAGTTTGGGTGAGTCCGCCTGTGATTTCGGCGCGGGACCGCATCTGATCGGCCATGTGCAGTCCGGCCAGTATGTGCAAAGCTTGAACAGCGCTGCGGTAACGTGGTCTATGGCGAAGCAACTTTACTCGCCGAGTGGTCCGTACTTCATTATCCCCATGGGTCTGGTGATAGGCATCGGTCCGACCATCATCCAATGGCTCATTGGCAAGGTCATTATCTTTGGCTGTTCACAAGACGAGGCAGATACTCATAGACGTTCACAGCGCTGGCCAAAGATTGGGCCTCTGAACGTGAATGACGTCCTCCTGCCGATTATCTACCAATACATGCAGTGGATGAGCGCGGGCACGAACTCGCCAATCCTGATGACGATCATCATCGGCATCCTCTCGCAAGTCTGGCTGCGACGCTACCACCCGGGTGGTACAAAAAGTACAACTACATCCTCGGCGGCGCGCTCGACGGCGGCGCGCAAGTCATGATATTTGTGCTCTCCTTCGCCGTGTTCGGCGCGTCGGCAAAAGCCGTCCCTTCCCAGCGTGGGCAGGTAACCCTGCCAAGGGCAATGTAGATTATTGTAATGGTAATGGGGCTTTGGATTAGATGTGTACAATAAACTATGGACTTTCGACTCTTTCTTGGACTGGGCGGTAGCATCCATCGGCTTACGAGCACTGAGCGACGAGCGCCACGAACGCGTGGCGTTCATCTGGTGTCGACGTCGACCGTTCTTTGTTGTAGAAGAACCCCTCGCTAACAGCGAACGAGCACTTCAAGGCATACATGGGACTACGTTGAGACATGTTAGGCGACGACAAAGGCGGGGCAGCGGCAGCTTGCATGCAGCCTTCGAGACCGGGCGTCTCGGCGCGCCGGCCACGTGGGATAATTATTCAGGGGAAATTCTTGTGGGGACATGGGCTTGGCTCTGCATCCCACTTGCTCTGCGACGACCATCTTCGACTTGCCCAGGTCCGCCGTCGTGCGTTCGCCAGGATCTGCCCCTTACGACCGCATCGGTCCCATATCTCTGTGATCTGAAATTCCGCTTGCTACCTCACGCCGACCAGCAAGCCACCGCGTTGTCGCGCTTCGTCGCTACGTAATTGCACCCACAACTCGCGCGAGCGCGCAGCACGTCTCAGATACTACCGGCCACCAGGGAGTACACTCGTCATGACATCCGTGGAGGGAAGTGCCACGTGAGTACGCGTTCAGTATCGCATCCATTGTATGCTGATGGGACTGCACAGGGTCGTTGTGCGGCCGAAAACCCTGAGCGCGACTGACCGCCATCGAGAAGGCACGCAAGGCCCTCGAGGATGAGATCAACGCGCACAAGACACAAGTCATCCTGAAGACACGCGAGCTCAACAAGCTCGTCCGCATCTTCTGCCTTCCCCGGAGCTTCTCACGGAGATCTTTCTGCACTATGCCGCGACATCCGCCATGGGAGCCTCATTACCCGTCCAGCAGCGTGTATGGCCGGGACCATCGCTCGAAACGTTGGATAAGGATCGCGCATGTCTGCCACCATTGGAGAGAAGTCGCGCTCAGCTCGCCGCGTCTTTGGAGCGAGTTCACTGTGGACAGGCTCGAGTGGACCCAGGAGATGCTCACCCGGTCCAAACGCGCTCCACTGCACCTCACAATTATGGCAGCGCACGGGGCGAGCGATGCCTTGAAGCTTGCTATGGCAGAATTATTCCGTATCGATCCCTTGTGTTCAAGATGGGCAGCATAGAGAACATCGCTAGTCGACTAGATCTCGGCAGCGATGCGCCACTCCTGAAGTCTCTCACTGTTACGCGACACGTCCGTCATTCATGCCTGCCATCTCTGGCTCAGAGATACTGTTCGACAAGATCAATCTCCCACAATTGAGCCACCTTGAGCTTATCGACACCCGAATCTCGTGGCACAATCCGATATTTAAGTCGACTCTTACACACTTGACGTTCAGATCGAATGATCCTCTCCACGACTACCAGAATACCACTCTGCATTGCGTTCTGCGAGCGCTCGAGAACATGCCTGCTCTCCAGCGGCTAGAGCTCAAGGGCGTTTTGCCATCGCTTTCGGATGACATGCCGCCGCTCGTTGACGACCTCACCATCCGTCTACCACAGCTCCGGACACTAGTTCTCGGAGCGCTAGCGAAGACTTCCGCGTTTCTTTTGCAAATCTGGTCTTTCCTGCCAACGTGGCCATTCAGCTGGATTGCACGGACTACCGGTCTAGCGACATCTCACACCTCTGCCCCGTGCTGAGCACTAAGCTACGTTCAGACCTCGAGCACGACGTCGTCATGCCTCCCATCCGGCGCTTTGTATCAGCGAATCGACGTTCCGAGCGTGGACACAAGAGTATCCGTTGTCCATATTGGATCCCCCTCCCTCGATGAACATTCCTCCTGCCAAGGCCCAGCCCAAGCTCGCTATATCCCTCACACATACCCATTGCCCACTGTATCAATATTCAGCTCGTTGCTTGCGGCATTGCCCGTCGCGAACGTGCAGGCGATGTACATCGCGTCGAGCGACTACCTAATGGCGAAGAAGGACTGGATACGCGCGTGGGGGAATGGTCGGGTTGAAGGAGCTGGGTGTGGGCCGGTATGGCGAGGCGGCACTGCCCGAGGCTTTGGCAAGCCGCGTTCCTATACCGGCGCGTCGCAGTCGGCGCACGCGCAGTCCTCCTCGAAAAAGCCGCGGCGAAGATGCAACCACTGCTCCCGAGCCTGCGCACGCTGCAGCTCTCTGGCGTGCGCATGCGCCGGACGCCGCCAGATGCCGACGACATCGAGGACGACCCGGGGCTCATCCCGGCGTACATGAAGATGCTCGCGGTGCGCCGCAAGTCGAAGGTGCCGCTTGCGCTGCGGCTGGCGAGTGCGTGAACGTCGCGCTCGTGGACGTCGACAAGCTGCGCAAGGACGCGACGAGCGTCGAGTGGGACGGTGTCCAGGATTGGTTCGACGAGGACGAGTATGATGACGAGGATTACTACGACGACCCGTATTACGAGCCGTACGACGACTTCACGGACGAAGACGAGCCACCGTTCTTCTTCTTCCCGTGGTAGCTGCAGTAACCTTCCTTGTTGTCGGCGTGTTTGTATGTTGTATCCGTGTAAGTTATCGTAGTCTCCCGGACGAATACCTGTCGTCGTTCTTGATTTTGCAGTCAATCATCACGGACCGGACGGTTGTACCTCTATACAATGAACCGTCTCTCTCGGGGACAAGGACGTGATGCAGCCTTGGTGTCCGCCGCGGATGTGAATTGGCGGATCAAGCGTTTGGGCGCCCCGACGGATGGCTAACGCCAGGACGCTATCGCGTGGCAGGAAGTCTTTGCCGCACTGCGTCCTCATGCACGCCTCCTTCTCTCTTTCTCCTCTGCCGTCCACCCGTACAAAGAGCTCCGAGTACTCAGCGCAGACTTGCATAGGTATTTCCAACGTGACACGCCTGGCGAGGCCTGCCAGGTCATGGTAGCATGTGCGTCAAGCTCGCGCTCGCTTGCGTCACGAGCCCTCTCGTCCACGTACGTCACAAAGCATAGATAACGACGCTGACTATGGTACATCGTCCAGGCACTCCGAGACATGCAACACAAAATAACAAGTCATGAAACACGATAAGCTGTACAAGAGCACGAAGCCCAGCAGAAGCCCGAGAAAAGACAACAAAATACAAGAGAATATAAGGTCCAGGGCGACGAAATGTCCAAGAAAATACAAGGGCTACCAAGGCGAAGAAAACAGTTTCAACAGAAAACAAGCGCAGCTAGAGAACAAGAAGAAACAAGTGCGTAAGCATAGGTAGAAAAAAAGGGATTCTAGTCAGTGATAAAGTCGATGCGCATCCTCTCACCGTGTCGCAGGCTCAGCAGCTCCCACAGGGCCCTGAGCAGGGCCAGCCGCAGGAGCCGTTGCCTGCGC